>CM054129.1:73114965-73714965 GCA_028751855.1 Ambrosia trifida
CCTCGTCTGATTGGGATTTATGCGCAATGCCAGTCCTAGACAGAAATCTCAGAATACAGGCGTTCATCCTTCCAGATTGCACGTGTTCGTGTTTAGAATATAGAGCTTCGACGATATTTATAAGGTATTTCAGGTTAGGATCTGAGAATTTTGTTCCAGTTATGGAGAGCAAACATCTTGTAGGGATAAGAAGTAGGATAGAGGTAGAGAATAGAAACAAGTAGAGTTGCAAGTAAAAGGAGCAAGTACTGGTTATAATCCTATGGTTATAGACTAGATTATTTTTCTAATAACCTAATTCCCTATAACCATGGCTCTGATACCAATCTGTAACACCCCCAACCGATGGCGGAAACATCGAGATGTCACGTATTGACGATTGTTCAGTAGCTCATGGTAAATAATACATTTCAATAATTGATTTAAATAAATTACATACAATTGTTCTACAAGAATTTACACATCACATGAGAAATACTAAATATGCATCCTCAAGCATTAACTCTAGTCTTCAAGCAAAGCAATAACCTGAAACATGTTAAGTTTAAAAATATTTTGGGTCAACAAAAGTTGGAGAGATTTACATAGGTTTGAATATTGAATAAAAACTTGTACAATTCGAGTGTCATGGCAAGTCTAGTCCATATGTGAAAACAATACTACCCGGTAAATCGTGTGCATAATCAAACCTTGTGACTAGAATATTGTGGTCCATCCCATACGCATATGGTTCACTCGTTTATGTTGCGATAACAATCACCCACGCTACCTATGTAGGAGGGACACGTATCCGGGTGGGGTTGTCAGTCCAATAGATCTATCATTGTGTATCGTTGGCTTGTACGGAGTTAATGATTATGCTAGAATAATTGTGCTTACCATAGTAATGTTTAAGACATAATGCAACATAGAATAACACATAGACACTTATGTTGAATTGTAAATTGATGTTGTAACATGTTTCACCCCAAAATAGTGAAATGGTAAAAGGGGCTATGTAAACTCACCTTAGGTGCTTAATGAGTTCGTGAGTTTTCTTGAGCGTGCAAACACTTAGTAATAATGCCTTGGAAAACTCGGAACTAGCTAGAGGAGATAATGATGGATGAAAACTTTAGTATGTGGGAGATGGGATAATAATGTTTTTTTTTTATTGAATGTTATAAAGAGTTGAATGGTAGGCTATTGTATTTATAGTATAGAAATTGGAGTTGTAATTAGGGACTATTTTGACTAGGCTAGAATTTAGGAACAACTTTGACTTGACTAGAAGACCATATTTACTAACACTTTGACTTGACTAGGAGACCATATTTACTAACACTTTGACTTGACATGACTAAGAGACTACGTTTGACTTTTCAGGTTTGACTAAGGGACCTTGAAAGGGTTTAAGTTTAATTGGTTTTAATTAACATCACAAAACACCAAATGGTGTAGTGGTTTGTGTGGTGTGGTTAAGGTTTAGCCCGCCAGGGACTCGGGTTCGAATCCTGGCTCAGGCAAACATTTTTTTTAACATTTTTAAATTAGAATTTTTAATAAAATCCAATTTAATATTGATTATAAGTCATTATTTAAACAAAAAAATTAATAAAATGGATGGGAAAGATAATGTAAACATGAATCGGATGAATAAACGAGGGAGTTCTATATATATATATATATATATATATATATATATATATATATATATATATATATATATATATATATATATAAAATTGTGTGATGTTACATCTCATCACCAATATTGTCCGCTCTGTCCATCCAGAGCTCACGGATTTGTTTTTGGTTGCCCAAGTGGAGACTTCCCAGGAGGTCACCCATCCTGAAATTTCTCCCACCTGAGCACGCTTAACTGTGGGGTTCTCCTCTCATCGACTAACATTAAGCCCCAAAACGCGTTGGTGATTTAAGAGGCAAGACATTACTTATGAACCAAGGATCTCTCCTGGCCACGGCCGATGTGGGATTTTCCTGGGGTGTCACACTTGGGTTTTAGGATTCTTTTTACCACAGATTGAACAATTTGGTTTAGAATCACACACACTTGTTCCTTTGTTTATGTCATATGCTTTTAGAAGAAAATACTTTTTAGTAACATGATTCTTCTTTTCACAAAAATCACAAAACAAGTTTGAACCCTTTTCTTTCTTCTTCCCTTTTTCATTCTTCTTTTCAAAAGATGTTTGAACATCTGCTGGAAGATCTTTTAGGGGAATGATTTTTTCCTGTGGTGCCTTTTTACCAACCGGGGTTTCAAAATTGAATGGTTTAAAGTTATCAAGAACATCACACTCATCTGACCAAGTTGGTTTAAACTGATATTTTTCAATTTCAGTAAATGATGAGGAACCCTCAAGTTTTTGAAGAACAATTTTCTTGCCATTTGGTTCAGTGATTTTAATTTCTTGACCTTCCAAATTGGTTGGAAAGACCTCAACAAGCTTTGGTTCCTTTTTGTCAGTGTTTTGAGAAATTTGAGCAGTGGTTTCATTGCAACCAATGCCAAATTTCTCATGACTTTTGGTCTGTTTGTTGAGGAGCATCTTAAAACCTTTGGATGATTCCACCCATTTTTCACACTCAACTTGGGTGGATTCAAGCTCCTGTTTATAACTCTGATATTTTTATCATGGTTTGGAGCTGGTCCTTGGTTATGCTTGCTTCATGTTTTAAACTGCTAATTTCATATTCTTTTTTGATTTCAACTCTTTTGAGAGTTTTTCAAACTGAATTTCATCCTCTAAAATTTTCTTTCTAAGGTTTTCATTCACCTCTTTAATGTTTGCAAAAGCTATTACATATTTGTCTGAACATAAATCATTTAAGATTTGAGGAAATACCTTAGCAGCAACCATCAATGCAAAATCACACTTGCACTCATAATCATTTTCACTCCATGGATCTGAGAGATTCACAACCTCTTCTTCAGACTTTTCAACTGAAACAACTGTATCAACAACATCATCAGTCATATTTTCAAATTCAGAAACCACCTCCTCATATTCAACTTCCTCAACAATTGTCTCTAATGCCATGAAACAAAAATTTTCTGGTTCATTTTCATATTTGGAAACAAGAGCAAAGTTCTCATCTGTTATCTCATCTGGTAAACTGCTCCAATCAACAATGCCTTGAGTGAAAAAACTCTGTTACTGGTCTCTACAGGGGCAGAGGGTGGAGTAGCAGCTAGTGGCATTTGAGTCTAAGTAACAGGGGTTTGAACATATTGAATCTGTGGAACAGTGGTTTGGACATAGTGGATAGGAACAGTTGATGAGGACTGTGCAAAGTGAGCAGTGTTTTGCACATTTGGTCCAGGGTTATTTTGGGAAAACTGATAAGTGTTTGTCTGAGGCCTTTGATTTGGATAGGTAATCATAGGTGTTCCATTTGACTCCTACATTCCCTAGCAAAATGACCCATTATATGACATTTATAACACTTAATTTTAGATTTATCCAACCCCACTTTTGACCCACCATGTAAACCTGGGTATCTTCTGCTAGTTTTCTTATAGAAATTGTTAGTTCTAACACTGAGCAGAGCCAGTTGGTGCAAAATGTCCATTTCTTCCAAGTCCACGTGATCAAAATATTGAAGGTCATTATACTCAAAAGAGATGTTGTCAGATGCTTGGACATCACCACTTGCTGCAAAAGCATAGTTGGGTGAATAAGAATCAGAGTTAAAACCAGAAGTTATGTCAATAAAATTGTAACACCCCAACCGACGGCGGAAACATCGAGGTGTCACGTAGTGATGATTGTTCAATAGCTCATGGTACTAAATGGAAGTTGAATATTACTAAACAATTTACAATTTGTCATACAATTTAATAAATACATAAATTTGATTTACATAAACTAGGTCCAAAGCTCCTATGTATACAAGACTTGTACAACTTCCAATAGCAAGTAAAACCTGAAACATGTTGAGTTGGAAAGATGGGGGGTCAACTATAAATAGTTGGTGAGAATACATAGGTTTTGAATATAGTTTAAAACAATATGTTGTATAGCAATCATAGTTGAAGTATAATAATGAGTAATGATAGAATATGAGTCCGACATGTAACAATGCGTCTTTTGTACAATCAAACCTTGTGTCGACTGAGACCTAACTCGCAAGTTAGTAAAAGTGTAACTGTTATCGATCATCCCTGAATTTATGCGGGGGGGGGGGGGGTAAATTTGTCAGACCTATAGCGCTATAATCTAAACAGGTGGCTTGATCAATGTTAATGATTGTACTGTGTCTTTTTGTTACAGTCAATGATAGAATGAGTAAATGATAGTGTAATTGAATAACAAGTTTCAACAATGTAAGAATGAGTAAATGATAGTGTATAAAATGTTTAAACATGTTTCACCCCAAAATGTAAAAAAAAAGAAAAAGGGGCTATGTAAACTCACCATGATCGTGACGATTAACTTGAAAGGAAGCAACAAGAATTATGCTTGAACCTTAAATGTGTAGATCAACTTGACAAGAATTTCTAACGTCACTCCAAATTTACGACAACCTAAGTACAAATATATTCTAGATTAATTTCACAAATTCTTTTTATGGTGCTATGCAATAAAAATTGAATTGAAACTTTAAGTTATACTAGTTTTAAAAGTATGTCCTTAACTTATTCTGTTCTTATACTTGAATAATTGGTAGGACAACTACATGGCTAAAGCCTCAAGGATTTTTCATAAAATAACGTGCTAAACTAGCTTTACATATATAAACGTTCAATTTAGAAAATAAATAAATCATGTATATTAAAAAATAAAATTTTATATACTAAACGTAACACAAACTTGACTTGAACAACATGTAAGTTATACGTACATTTCTACGTATTATGGGGTAGTCCGTAAAATAAAATATATTTATAAATCACCTATTTATTTTGAAAATTGTTGATGCCACTAATTGCAAGAGGACTTGTTGTCACACCCTCAATTTCCACTTGCGGGGTTTTACCGCGAGGCGCATGACAAACCAGGATCCAAGTCAACGATCACAATAAACAACTCTATATGAAGATTCATGACATTCAAAAAGACATAGTTTTCATAAACTTAAAACCAGTAGCGGAAGCATTAATCATGTTACAGACCATAGACCAAAAGTACCAAGTGTCAATACAAAATATGAACTAAGCCTAGACGCCAATGCAGACTCGTGCGCCTAGTTCCATTAGTTGCTACCTTAGCGACCTGAGAAAAACATGCCAAAAAGACGTCAACATATAATGCTGGTGAGTTCACAGGTTTTGTTCAATATGTTACCAAGTGTTACCGAAACGTTACCATGTCCATACTATATCAATGTTACCAAGTACGCTAGCTAGGCGTATGTTTTGTTACTACTACGATTGGAAAACCATTACTAGACTGTTACCATATGTTCAACCCGATGTGTTGTAGCCACGCTATGAGTGTTACCAGTTCGAGACAATATGCACCCGCCCGGCCCTCCAAGCCGTCGAGTGGGGTTTGTCAAGCCCAATAGATCTATCCACATTTCCCCCGTTGTGCATCCCCGCACATTCATGGTTTCCCCCGGGACTTTAAAAGATCGTATAGTACACAAGTTTAAAACCATAGTATGACATATGTTACCAAAATAGTTTAGCGCATGTTTTCTCCCCCAAAAGTTAAAGCAGTAAAAGTGGGGCCGTGAACTCACCCTAGATAGCGTTCTCTGGTTACAAGTGAAGATGTTAAGCCCTTGATAATCCCTCTACCGGAGATCTATCAAAATGTTCACATAAGTGTTTCGACTAATAACCATAAGGTTATCTAGTCCCCGATTGTCCAGATCGTAACCAAGTATGTTTTAAAACGTGTTTAAATGTTTAACCGGCACACTAGACTGACCCGACATCCCGTTGGTGACCCATTACCCTTACTAATCAAGTACACATAGATTACACACAAGGTTCAAGCATAAAACACTTAGTTTGTATCAAAAATCTCATTTCTGCATCAGAACGGTCGAACCAGTCAGATTAAGTCTCCTTCGCCCGTTTTAAGTCTCCTTCGCCCGTTCTAAGTCTCGTTCGACCGTTTGATGTTTCCTTCGCCCGTTTTACCACATTCGCCCAAACATAACCCAGGTTCGACCCTGGATTCTCTCCTTCGCACCTTCGATCGGTCGAAGGAGTCTAGGTTCGCCCCTGTTGTGCAAATTTTCCTAAAAACGCTTCAAACACATTCAAAACGACTTGAAACATCATCAAACACAGCAATGAAGCATGAATAACTTATCCCTACAAAACCCCATCGATTTCTCCTGATAACACGTCCATTTCAGCCCTTTCCCAAAATGGTAAGAATTATGGAAACGTCACAATCATGCATGGATTCTTTACCCAATTTGGAAACTTTTGAAATCAATCCATATTCAACTTAAAATGCTCAGTTTGCCGAGTATTCGATCTTTCCCTTTTAGTTCTATTGATCATAAATATCATGCATCAAGTCTAGATTCGTTAAAACCCCCAAAATACCCATCTATCCATCTTTAACTGTAAACAACAATAAACTAGCATCAATAACAAATCCTACATCATGTTTCTATCATGGATACAGCAGCAAATCATTGAACAACACATAACACCACATAGCACATAATTAACATATGTTTATTATTATGAAAGCCTATGTTTAAATGATAAGGTTTTG
Source organism: Ambrosia trifida (assembly GCA_028751855.1). Taxonomy (NCBI): domain Eukaryota; kingdom Viridiplantae; phylum Streptophyta; class Magnoliopsida; order Asterales; family Asteraceae; genus Ambrosia; species Ambrosia trifida. The sequence goes on from CM054129.1 coordinate 73,121,655, forward strand.
ATTTAGAAAGATGTTTAAAAGGTTTTTAATCATGAAAACACCCTTAGAACAGATCCGGACAATTAAGGTTAGATGAAAACGAATTAAAATATTTTAAAAAGGTTTAGGATCAAGAACACACCTTGGATTCTTGTTTAGATGTTGTAGATAGGTTAGATTATGAAAAGGAAGAGCAAAAACTCCTTCCTTAGTGATTAAAATCGTTTGAGAGTGTTTTGAGACGGTTAGGGTTTGTGAAATGATGAAAAATGACAAGGTCTAGTATTTATACTAATCCTCCTTCGCCCCCTGTAAGTGGTCGAAGGTAGCCTCCTTCGACCCTTCCACAGGGTCGAATGAGCCCTGTCCTGGTCGAAGGGAATTCTTTCAATTCCACATCCCAGGTTCGCCCATTTACAAAGGGTCGAACCAGAACTCATGTTTACCTAGTTTTCCAGTTTGTCGTGTTTAAAGCATTCTAACACATCTTAACACATGAGCATGCAACCTTAGTCTATGTTTAACATATTTAAGCATGGATAATCATTTACACGTCATTTAAACACATCTATATATATAATCCACCACACGACCCATAATCTACACATATACTTAATTAGTTCATGTAATGTCACCAACAACGGAACCCGGTACTAGTGTATTACCAAAACGACTCCCAATGATCCTCCATATCATTGAACTCTGGACAATCCTAACTTGACCCGACTCAACTAACCCAGTTAAGTCAGTTTATAAACGTTTCTCGCTAAGGTAGACTTAGATGTTACTAAAATGTTTAAGCCAAATATGCCGGGTGTCACATCATCCCCACGTTGAAAGAATTTTCGTCCCAAAAATTGCACAAAGCCCCAAAATGAAAGAAATGAAAAGAATGGAACGAAAAGGAAAATTACCGGTTGTCACATCATCCCCACGTTGAAAGGAATCTCGACCCGAGATTCATTCCGTTTTCAGCAGTAACATGCCTTGATTCAAACGCGCGCTTCGGAAAAAGATGAGGATGTTTAGCTTTCATCTGGTCCTCCCGTTCCCACGTGAACTCCGGTCCACGATTTGAGTTCCAACGGTCTTTGACGATGCAGATTTTACTCCGACGAAGGCTACGAATCTAGTAGTCGAGAATCTCAACTGGTTCCTCCACAATGCGAAGACGATCATCAACCTTGATCTCTTCCAGTGGTACAATGAGGGATTCATCAGCCAGACACTTCTTCAAGTTAGACACATGGAAGACGTTGTGCACACTACCGAGCTCCGCCGGTAAGTCAAGTCTGTATGCCACCGGTCCAATCCGATCCAGGATTACGAACGGTCCGACATAACGAGGGTTAAGCTTGCCACGCTTTCCAAAGCGTATGACGCCCTTCCATGGTGAAACTTTCAGAAGTACCCTGTCCCAAACCTGGAACTCCAAAGGTTTGCGACGACGATCGGCATAGCTCTTTTGACGATCCCGTGCAGCAGCCAAACGGTGGCGAATCTGTACGATTTTCTCCGAAGTTTCGTACACAAGTTCCGGACCGGTGAGCTGGCTCTCGCCCACCTCGGCCCAACAAAGTGGTGATCGACATTTCCGTCCGTATAGAGCCTCGAACGGAGCTGCCTTGATACTAGAGTGATAGCTGTTGTTGTAGGAAAACTCTACCAACGGTAGGTGAATTTCCCAACTCTTGCCAAAATCAATAACACATGCCCGAAGCATGTCTTCCAAGGTTTGAATCGTCCACTCACTCTGTCCATCAGTTTGCGGATGATAAGCCGTACTCATATCCAACTGAGTACCCAAAGCCTTGTGCAGAGCCTTCCAGAAACGCGAAGCAAAACGAGAATCACGATCAGAGATAATAGAGACAGGCACCCCGTGCCGAGCAACCACCTCCTTAAGGTAAAGTCGAGCCAACCGCTCGAGTCCGTCGGTTTCCTTAATAGGTATGAAACGTGCCGATTTTGTCAGCCGGTCAACAATCACCCAGATCATATCATAACCACTAGGTGACCTTGGCAGCTTGGTGACAAAATCCATCGTGATTCGCTCCCACTTCCATTCCGGAACCTCTGGTTGTTGCAGGAGACCAGACGGCCTCTGATACTCCACCTTGACTTTAGCACAAGTCAAACATTTGCTGACATAAGAAGCTATATCAGCTTTCATGTTGGGCCACCAATAAAGTATCTTCAAATCCTGATACATCTTATCGGAGCCAGGGTGAATAGAATACCGGGATTTGTGAGCTTCATCCAAAACAAGCTCGCGCAATTCCCCGAACAATGGGACCCAAACACGTCCCGCGAAATAGTGTAAGCCATCGGTCCTGAGTTCAAGATGCTTGTCAGCACTGTGCATAGTTTCAGCCTTAAGGTTTTCCTCCTTCAAGGCTTCCAACTGTGCAGAACGGATTCGGTCAGGCAATGACGAATGAATGGTGAGCTGTAAGGCTCGAACACGGCGAGGATTCGCAGACTCCTTCCTGCTCAAGGCGTCTGCCACAACGTTCGCCTTGCCAGGATGGTATTTGATAGCACAGTCATAATCGTTCAGTAGTTCAACCCAGTGACGCTGCCACATGTTTAACACCTTCTGGTCGAATATATGCTGAAGACTCTTGTGATCGGTATATACTTCACACTTGGTACCGTACAAGTAATGTCTCCAGATTTTCAATGCAAAGACTACCGCACCCAGTTCCAAGTCATGAGTAGTGTAGTTCTTCTCATGAACTTTGAGTTGACGAGAAGCATAAGCAATAACCTTCCCGCGTTGCATCGGCACACAACCGAGACCACGAATAGAAGCGTCACAGTACACAACGAAGTCATCCGTACCCTTAGGTAAAGATAAGATAGGTGCAGAACAAAGTTTAAGCTTCAACATCTGAAATGCTGATTCTTGTGGTTCATCCCAGTCGAACTTTCGGTCCTTCTGGGTAAGAGTGGTGAAGGGTTGAGCGATCTTCGAAAATCCCTCAATGAAACGACGATAATAACCTGCAAGGCCTAGGAATTGCCGCACCTCAGATGGCGTCTTTGGTGCTTCCCAATCTTTAATAGCTTCGATCTTAGCCGGATCGACATGAATTCCCAGTTCATTAACCACATGTCCTAGGAATTGAACTTCTCGTAACCAAAAATCACACTTTGAGAACTTAGCATACAACTGCTCCTGTCTCAAAAGTTCCAAGACCAACCGTAGATGTTCCTCATGATCCGCCTTGTTCTTGGAATAAATTAGAATATCGTCAATTAACACGATGACGAACTTATCAAGGTAAGGTTTGCAAACGCGGTTCATTAAGTCCATGAACACCGCCGGTGCGTTAGTGAGACCAAAAGGCATGACCAAGAACTCAAAGTGGCCATAACGAGTGCGAAAAGCAGTCTTCTGGATGTCAGCTTCCCTGACGCGCAACTGGTGATAACCGGACCGCAAATCAATCTCACGGTAGTCAATACACATGCGAAGACTTCCGTCCTTCTTCTTCACAAACAAAATAGGAGCTCCCCACGGGGAAGAACTCGGTCGGATGAAACCCTTTTCCAAGAGTTCCTGTAACTGGCTGGACAACTCTTGCATCTCGGGAGGTGCAAGACGATACGGAGCTCGGGCGATGGGAGCTGCGCCCGGAGTAAGATCAATACCAAACTCAACCTGACGATAGGGAGGAAGTCCAGGTAAATCATCAGGAAACACATCAGGAAAGTCACGAACCACCAGAATATCCTCGATCTTCTTCTCATCGTCAGTAGAAATGTTAATAAGTGCCAGAATGGCCGAACAGCCCTTCCGAAGGTACTTACGGGCTTTCATGCTAGAAATGATACTCAGCGGAGCACCGCTTTTCTCGCCATGAACCGAAAGAATCTCTCCATCAGGGAGAGGGATCCGAATAACCTTATCGAAACAATCGATCTCCGCACGATACAACGATAATCAATCCATGCCGACAACGACATCGAAACTTCCCAGGGGTACCGGCATAAGGTCAATGGGGAAAGACAAACCCGACATTTCCAAGCGACATTCCCTAAGGGTGTGTGTCGCTTCAATTTTCTTACCATCAGCCAATTCTATTAAGTACTTAGCCTCTAAGGTGTGGGTACTATATCTAGCAATCGACTAATGTCCATAGATACGAAACTCTTATCGGCACCAGAATCAAACAAGACAGAAACATAGCGATCATTAAAAAGGAACGTACCGGTAACTGTGTCTGGATCCTGCCTAGCCTCCGCAGATCCAATGACGAAAGCACGTGAAGTCCTGCCTCCGCCGCCGTTGTTCCCATTACCGTTCCTGCCCCTCCCGTTATCGCCCTGCTTCAATTTAGGACATTCGCGCTTGAAGTGTCCCGTATCACCACAGTTATAGCACCCCTGCTTCCCCGGAGCCCCCTGAGCAGTAGGAATAGGGGTAGCAGCAGGAGTCTGAGTTGGGGTGAGTGCCACCCTGCAATCCTTAGCATGATGCCCCAACTGATGGCACTGATGACAACGTGCCTTATCACAGTTCCCCGAGTGATGGTAACCACACCGGTTACACTTGGGATGCTTCCCGATATACCTACCTGTCTTCTGCCCCGAAGACGATCCAGACGAATCAAACTTCTTTGCCGGCTGAGATGGCGTTGGCACAACACTCTTCCCCACACCATCCCACTTCCTCTTGTTCCCCTCAGTAACCTTCACAGCAGCACCCTTGGGTGGCAAAACACCTTCTGCCACCTTCAGGTTAGTCATCCGATGAGCTGATCGGACAACTTCAGCAATAGTGGGAAGATTCCCAACAGCCACCAACCCAGCAATCTCCGGCACTATCCCAGACACATAGTGCTCAATCCTCCTATACTCGGGTGTCTGCAAATCAGGGCACAACACCGCCAGCTCGTTCCTCCTCACAGTGTACTCTTCAATCTCTGACCCGACCATCTTGTAGCTCTAGACCTCATGTTCCAACTTCTGTATCTCCTCTCTCGGACAATACTCACCTCTCAACAGCTGCACAAACTCCGCCCAGGGCATAGCAATAGCCTCTCCCAATCCCATGTTCTGAGTAATAGCATTCCACCACGACAGTGCAAGCCCCTCAAATATCGCAGTAGCATACTTCACCCGGTCCCCAGCAGGACAGTTACACATAACGAACACAGACTCAACCTTCTCCAGCCATTGGAGCAGTCCCACCGCCCCCTCAGTTCCAGCGCCCGAAACTTCTTATAAGAGCACTGAGGTGGACGTGGATTGGTACCCATACCTGAAACACGGTATACGAATAAAACACAAACGAAAGGACATGAAACTCAAGAATGAGGCAAGGTCGACAGAAATCAACTCACCACCCATGGCATTAATCCCAGCCTGGAAGTTAGCCATAGCCATGTTCACTTGCTGCGGTAGCAAGTTGTTCAGTTCAGCTTGGGTCATGTTGATGTTACCACGACCACCGCCTCCAGCACGACCACCGCCGCCGGCACGGCCACCGCCGCCACCACGACGTCCACCACCGCGAGCACCAGACATGATCTAACAAATCAAGAAATCGAGGGATTCAGGTTCACTTCTAGTGTCAACCACTAGAAATTTACAAGAGTTAATTTAGGGACAAATTCAGGACTATACATCCAAACTCAAAGTCCATCGGGATTTTCATGCATTCCAGTTTATTATTTCGTGTGCACCCTAAATGATAAACTGCTCTACATGGTCCTCCAGATGTACCCCTAATCCAGACCCCAGTCACCGAATATCGTCGCCTAGTAACGTGTTACGATAGGTGCAAGTGTAAGAAGGCATGTGTGTGCTAGAACCAACAAATCAGCCTCTCCTTCTTCAGTCCAGAAGAAGAAGAAGACAAGAGTAGGTAAGAACCCAAATAAAAGCGGATGATGTAACGGAGAAGCATGATGATGATGTAAGGACACCCCGAAAACGTTAGTACGTATCCCACCAATAGACTCAAGTATGTGACCGTCTAGGGTGTGCGACTCAGCTATAGACCAGACTCTACATGCAGTCCTAGTTCACTATAACCATTGGCTCTGATACCAATCTGTCACACCCTCAATTTCAACTTGCGGGGTTTTACCGCGAGGCGCATGACAAACCAGGATCCAAGTCAACGATCACAATAAACAACTCTATATGAAGATTCATGACATTCAAAAAGACATAGTTTTCATAAACTTAAAACCAGTATTGGAAGCATTAATCATGTTACAGAACATAGACCAAAAGTACCAAGTGTCAATACAAAATATGAACTAAGCCTAGACGCCAATGCAGACTCGTGCACCTAGTTACATTAGTTGCTACCTTAGCAACCTGAGAAAAACATGCCAAAAATACGTCAACATATAATGCTGGTGAGTTCACAGGTTTTGTTCAATATGTTACCAAGTGTTACCGAAACGTTACCATGTCCATACTATATCAATATTACCAAGTACGCTAGCTATGCGTATGTTTTGTTACTACTACGATTGGAAAACCATTACTAGACTGTTACCATATGTTCAGCCCGATGAGTTGTAGCCACGCTACGAGTGTTACCAGTTCGAGACAATATGCACCCGCCCGGCCCTCCAAGCCGTCGAGTGGGGTTTGTCAAGCCCAATAGATCTATCCACATTTCCCCCGTTGTGCATCCCCGCACATTCATGGTTTCCCCCGGGACTTTAAAAGATCGTATAGTACACAAGTTTAAAACCATAGTATGACATATGTTACCAAAATAGTTTAGCGCATGTTTTCTCCCCCAAAAGTTAAAGCAGTAAAAGTGGGGCCGTGAACTCACCTTAGATAGCGTTCTTTGGTTACAAGTGAAGATTTTAAGCCCTTGATAATCCCTCTACCGGAGATCTATCAAAATGTTCACATAAGTGTTTCGACTAATAACCATAAGGTTATCTAGTCCTCGATTGTCCAGATCGTAACCAAGTATGTTTTAAAACGTGTTTAAATGTTTAACCGACACACTAGACCGACCCGACATCCCGTTGGTGACCCATTACCCTTACTAATCAAGTACACATAGATTACACACAAGGTTCAAGCATAAAACACTTAGTTTGTATCAAAAATCTCATTTCTGCATCAAAACGGTCGAACCAGTCAGATTAAGTCTCCTTCGCCCGTTTTAAGTCTCGTTCGACCGTTTGATGTTTCCTTCGCCCGTTTTACCACATTTGCCCAAACATAACCCAGGTTCAACCCTGGATTCTCTCCTTCGCACCTTCGATCGGTCGAAGGAGTCTAGGTTCGCCCCTGTTGTGCAAATTTTCCTAAAAACGCTTCAAACACATTCAAAACGACTCGAAACATCATCAAACACAGCAGTCAAGCATGAATAACTTATCCCTACAAAACCCCATCGATTTCTCCCGATAACACGTCCATTTCAGCCCTTTCCCAAAATGGTAAGAATTATGGAAACGTCACAATCATGCATGGATTCTTTACCCAATTTGGAAACTTTTGAAATCGATCCATATTCAACTTAAAATACTCAGTTTTCCGAGTATTCGATCTTTCCCTTTTAGTTCTATTGATCATAAATATCATGCATCAAGTCTAGATTCGTTAAAACCCCCAAAATACCCATCTATCCCTCTTTAACCCTAAACAACAATAAACTAGCATCAATAACAAATCCTACATCATGTTTCTATCATAGATACAGCAGCAAATCATTGAACAACACATAACACCACATAGCACATAATTAACACATGTTTATTATTATGAAAGCCTATGTTTAAATGATAAGGTTTTGATTTAGAAAGATGTTTAAAAGGTTTTTAATCATGAAAACACTCTTAGAACAGATCCGGACAATTAGGGTTAGATGAAAACAAATTAAAATGCTTTAAAAAGGTTTAGGATCAAGAACACACCTTGGATTCTTGTTTAGATGTTGTAGATAGGTTAGATTATGAAAAAGAAGAGCAAAACCTCCTTCCTTAGTGATTAAAATCGTTTGAGAGTGTTTTGAGACGGTTAGGGTCGAATGAGCCCTGTCCTGGTCGAAGGGAATTCTTTCAATTCCACATCCCAGGTTCGCCCATTTACAAAGGGTCGAACCAAACAATTTCCCTCCTTTGACCACTCGAAGTGGTCGAACCAGAACTCATGTTTACCTAGTTTTCCAGTTTGTCGTGTTTAACGCATTCTAACACATCTTAACACATGAGCATGCAACCTTAGTCTTAGTTTAACATATTTAAGCATGGAGAATCATTTACACATCATTTAAACACATCTATATATATAATCCACCACACGACCCATAATCTACACATATACTTAATTAGTTCATGTAATGTCACCAACAACGGAACCCGGTACTAGTGTATTAACAAAACGACTCCCAATGATCCTCCAGATCATTGAACTCTGGACAATCCTAACTTGACCCGACTCAACTAACCCAGTTAAGTCAGTTTATAAACGTTTCTCGCTAAGGTAGACTTAGATGTTACTAAAATGTTTAAGCCAAATATGTCGGGTGTCACACTTGTTTCATAAACAGATTTGATTTTGGGTGTTTACCATCTCCATCGTACCCATCTTGATGCCTAAATCCGTAATATACAAACCATTTTAAAAATAAAAAAACACCATGTACGTATATGTATATATGAAGATGAGGAAAATCTATAGATACTTGTAAACATTATGAGTATATTTCATTACTTAACAACCTAAGGAAGAACATCGACACCAAAGTTTGTTCAAAATAATAATAATAATAATAATAATAATAATAATAATAATAAATAAATCAAACTGTTACCACAATAATCGAATGAACGGAATAGAGTAGGGGACGTTGGTTGTGAGTGTGCCAAAACGAGTCAAGGTGGTGGTGTACGATAACACTAAAGAAATAGGAAATAATAAATATGGTTCGCGTCCATGGACGTTGGTGCCGCGGCATAAATGTACTAAGGTGGACAAGTTACGGCGGCAGATGATGGTGGTGTTTAAGATCAGATTCGTATGCAATTGTATGAGTGTTAACTTTAGTGATGGGTTATATGAAACAAAGCTATTTAATAATGATCATTTATCCTTGGTTATTAGAAAGGTCGGTCTCTTGTTTAGAAAACTCATTGATTTAGCCTGTGATTTAGAAAATAAATGACCGATTTCATTGTGGTCTACAGTTTCCATTTCAAAAGTTTAATATAATAATGCAGTTTTAAAAAATAATTGACTCACCGTTTGGCTTAAAAGTCAAACTAATTACTATTATTAAATTTAGTTAAATTCTTTTTCAATATGTCTTGACTGCTTTCAATAACATTTAGATGTATAAAATAAATTTTGAAATAAACCATCTATATTTTTGTTATACAAAAATATGTCGTGTTAATATTATTATTATTATTATTATTATCATATTTGTACAAATAATTAAAAATGGAATAAAGATGAATAAAAATGGGAACTTTTGCTAATATAAAAAAAAATTAGAGGAAAATTACGTAATGTTACAGTCTCCCCCACTTTTGGAAACTTCGTCCCGAAGTTATTAAAAACACAGGGTTGAGGGTGATTGGGTAGAACTTAGGGCAACTGTGGTTTGAAAAATTTGGGTTAAGGCACGTCATGAATTTACATGTAATAGAATAACCTGTTTCGAATAATTTCGATAAAAGGTTTGATATGTGTCAGTTTTAAGGATTGAATTAGGTTCGTCGGAACTAGCAAGGAGAATAAGAATCTAGCAAAACACTAAACTTAAGTTTTAGGAATCCTAAAAGAAATACATGAGTTGATTGACTATATGAAAACCAAATGAACTACCAAAACCTTATTAGAACTTCACACCACCTTAACGTACCTGTAAATTCATGATTACGTTCCGGACCGCAATCACCAATTTACCTTACATTAGGGTTTTGTGTCCTTCTATGACCCTAAACACACATGTAACTAATGCAAAACAACCTTGTGATTGAATCGTATACAATGTATCCAAAAATAAGTCCAACTGTTGAGCAGGAAAAAGACTTCTACCAGTCAGTGAGTAAGAACCTCTACCGATTGTTGAGCAAGTGCGATAGCCTCTACCAGTCGTTAAGCAGGTTGTAGGGCCTCTACCGACTGTTGAGCAGGCATGATGACCTCTACCAATTGTTGAGTAGGTTATTTGGTACTCTACTAACTGTTGAGCAAGTACTTCATCCTCTATCAGTTGTTTGATTAAGTGTACCAATTATTACACACATAAATTGCAAATTGATAATATGTACATGTAAGCAATCAAGTATCAAGTATAGCATGCGAGTTGTAATAGAGTTGCCCTAGACAAGGTTAATGACTCTAGGTGTGTCTATAGCAAATAGTTCTAGTATCAAATGTTCAAATATGGTAGATAATCGAATCCTCATGTATAACTAAGGATTAAGTTTGATGCAACACACAATCAAGTTTCAATAGTTTGGTTATCATGGGTAACTAGTTCATGTTTGAGAAGGTGAAGGATATGAGTCTAATTCTTGAGGGGATGGTGAAAAATCTTGAAGCAGAATTAAAGTTATGAGAGATAGTGAATGTGAAAATAGTTAATAAGGAGTTTATTTTATAGTAAGGAGATTATGTGGCAGTGCAAATTGTGGGGTTTGGATCCACGGTTAGAATCAAGCGTATGAGAAAACATGATCGTGGTATTTGCCAAAAATTTGTAATAATTCGAACAAGTTTAAAATAAGTACGTGTTAATGAAAAAATTGTAGAGTAAATTTTGTCCCTGTGGATGGGAAGATTTTATTTTCAAAATTGGTTTTGTATATAAAGCAAGAGTCATTAAATAATACAACTAAATTGATTTAGATCAAAATATTTCGATGAGTCATAGGTTTCAATCACGATGTTGGATTTCAAAAAAAATCAAGAATTTGTTGAGGTGTTTTGTATAATTGACTTTGATTATTCCATAAAAAGAATTGATTCCTAATATATTAAAACTTATTTTTTCTTTTTTAAGATCATTTGTTACACCAGTACACCAACATTTGAAATTTAGAAAATGAGCTTGTGGAATAAAAGGCTTTTTGACAAAAATATTTATTTGCTTTAGTTTATTGAATTCCTAGGTAATGAACATTTGACAAAATTTAGTACTCTGTAATGTTGGCGCTAGAGTATATCCTATAAATAGGTTACGAGATGATAGTTTGAACAAGGATTTTAAAATCTTGAATATGATGAAATTTGATGGTTGAGGGTGTCTTTAAAAAAATATGTAGGGGGAGAAGTTTAAAATAAAATTGGCCCGAAGGTAATATGATTTAAGAAGTAAGATATCTAATATGTTGTAAAGAGAAATATATTATTTGGGTTGGATGTTAAAAATAATTATACAAGCGGGTAATATTACAAGTTTGTAAAATGAAATGTGATTGTGAGATCCACAAATGTTTCATGAAATTTAGGCTAACGAGGGGATTATATAAGGAAGAAAATAGATTTGAAGTGCAAGATTTTTTTTTATTCAAATCTTAGAATTTAAATGAGAGTGAGGGGGTATAAATGAAAATGAAATACAAAGATTGTATTCATTTGTCCACGTATATACGAAAATGTTGATTTATCAAGACAGATCGAATCTAAGCCCAGTGAATTTGCCCTATTAAACTAGGAGTCCATTAGGATTGCAACAAGTGAAAGAGAGTGTAGGCAAGACCAAGCTAGGGTAGGAATAAGGAGGAGGATAGGGATAGAGATAAGGATAAGGTAGAGCTACAAGCAACTAAAGCAAGTACTGATTAATGTCCTAAGGCTATAGACTAGATTATTTTTCTAATAACCTAATTCCCTATAACCAAGGCTCTGATACCAATCTGCAACACCCCAACCGATGGCGGAAACATCGAGGTGTCACGTAGTGATGATTGTTCAATAGCTCATGGTACTAAATGGAAACAATTTACAATTTGTCATACAATTTAATAAATACATAAATTTGATTTACATAAACTAGGTCCAAAGCTCCTATGTGATCATGACTTGTACAACTTCCAATAGCAAGTAAAACCTGAAACATGTTGACTTGGAAAGATGGGGGGTCAACTATAAATAGTTGGTGAGAATACATAGGTTTTGAATATAGTTTAAAACAATATGTTGTATAGCAATCATAGTTGAAGTATAATAATGAGTAATGATAGAATATGAGTCCGACATGTAACAATGCGTCTTTTGTACAATCAAACCTTGTGTCGACTGAGACCTAACTTGCAAGTTAGTAAAAGTGTAACTGTTATCGATCATCCCTGAATTTATGCGGGGGGATAAATTTGTCAGACCTATAGCGCTATAATCTAAACAGGCGGCTTGATCAATGTTAATGATTGTACTGTGTCTTTTTGTTACAGTCAATGATAGAATGTGTTGGATCAGTTTACTCTTGTTTGCTAAGTAAGAACTTGCTATCTTGACACTTAAGTGTTTAGCAAGTCCTTGTAAATCAGATTATAAGCACAGCGGAATGTTATAAGTTAAAGCAACACTTTTTATGCAAAGGCAGAGTTGTAACTCCCCCTTGATGTTTGAAACTAAATAAATGACAAAGTATTTATTATGAATCTAAGTTGTAAATGAGAATTAGATACTTAGAGAGATTCACAATAAATACAGAAATGGAATATAACAATGAGAGTGTTTGAAGGATTTTTCTGTTGAAAATCAATGTCTAAAATAGAAGGTTGAAGCCTTCTATTTATAGACGATTACATGCATGTATCTTGCCTAAAAAGCAAGCACAGAAAGTCCAGTGACAAGTTGCACAAGTTGCAACATTGAAAGAAACAAATAAAGCTAAAAGTAATATTAAACAATAAACTACTGATGCAAAAGGGCGGTGGGAAATATCTTCTGCTAAGTGCTGATGAAGGACAACTACTGAAGAGTAGTTTTGTCTTCAGTACTTCTGAAGTGAACTTGTCTGGTTTGGACTTCAGAACTTCTGCAACTTCAGCACTTCTTCATATCTTCTAATCAGCAGTTTCTTGTCTTCTCTTTAGTACTTCTATACTTAGCCAAAAATGACAGAAGTGAATTAGACTAAGGTTTACAAAAGTGGTTTCACCAATCCTCTTTGTCCTAACAATCTCCCCCTGGATTGATGAACCCAAAACCTTACTAATTCCTTATGTGTTTCTTCTGTCTTGAACAATCTTCCATATCTCTTTGTACATGGTGTTCTTGAGCTGGTTGTACTGATCATCAGACAGAGATCCTCTCTGTGGTTCTAGATGTTGAATTGTGAGCAGGTCTTGTGTTGACAGTTTCTTCAGATCACTGATCTTCTTGTAAGCCCTGCTTGAGAAGTCTCTTCTTGTCAACAGTACTGAGTTGTTATCAGTAAGTGACCATCTGATGATAGGGATCTTTGACTTGTTAAAGTCAGAAGAATAGGGAACCAGACTTGTCCCTTGGGTTGATGGTCCTGAGTGCTGGATGTCTTCAGTTTCAGATAGCCTCAGGTGGGATTCTCTTCCTTGTTGATGTTGTTGCATACCAGGCATCTGAACAGTTGGGAGATGGTGTTCAGTCACTACTTTGGTATGCAGCTTTTCTGTGATTGTCTTTTGTATTTGATAAGCAAAAGTGGAAGGATCCCTGAACTGTGTTAACAGAGGTTTCTCCTCAATGTCAAAATCTGAATGGACTATTGAGCTTCCCTCAAGTAGTACCATTTTGAAATCAGTTTTGACATTGTCCTCTGCCTTCTTCTTCTGAGCAGCAGATCTTCTAGATACACCAGAAGTTCTAACTACTGATCTTGAAGGATCAGCAGTTTGAAACTTCTCAGGATTTGCAGCCTTGGCAGCCAAATATTTTCTATATGTATCCATCAGTCTTTCTTCTTTCCATCTGGATACAGAGGCTTTTGAACCATATCCTTCTGCTACTAGCTCTTCTATTATCTGGGCTCTCTTGGCCTTTCCATCTTTGCTTGTGGCCATTTTCTCTGCAAGCAGTTGTGCTCTTCTTGTCAGCTCTTGCATAGAGAGTCCTTTGAGTGTAAAGGCTTTAGTCTTGCTGTTCTTGATAATATAAGACACCAGTTGTTGTCTTTTATCCTGTTCAGCAATCTCATCAAGGCTAGCCTGCCTTTGTAGTTCAGCTGCATAAGCCTGAAGTTTTTCTTCATGGCTTAAGTCCAAATCATCCCTTTCTTCCAGAGATTTCCAAATCTGATCTTCTCTGGCCTTCTTGTTGGCTGCAATTAAACTCTTCTCTAATAGTTCAGCTGAATGAGAGATGGGAGAAGGGTTTAATACAGTCATTGTTGTAACAGATGTAGGCCTGATGGGGTCAGATGTTGGTTGAATGGGAGCAGTGGTTCTGGAAGGTTCAGTTGTTTGAGGTTGGGAAGTGTTAACTTCTGATGTGCTGACAACTGCTGATGGTTTGTCAGCTACTGAAGGATTGTCTTCAGTACTTTCTGATTCTTCATCAGAAGTTTGGTCATCAGAAGTTTCTTCATTACACCCTAGGGAATCATCAGAACTTTGGGTCTCATCTTCTTTCTCAGCAGCTTCAATTTCTTCAATAGAGACACCAAACTGTTTGGCCAATTTTTCTTTCCTGGCCTGATCTTTCTGATCTCTTTCAAGGAGTGCCACTCGTGCCTTTATTCTGGCTTGGAATGACTCCTTAGGTTCCCTGATCTTCTCCCCCTTTTTGGATTCATCAATTATAACCCTTGAAGCAGAGGGTTGGGAGAAGTGTCCTTGAAGATGAGCAATCTGTTGGCTGTTGAAGTCTATTTTGTTTGACAGATCGTTCATCTTGGTCTTGATCACTCCAAATTGGTTCTTGATTGACAGCTCCAAGTCAGCTGTATATGTTTGGAAGTGATTTCTGATGAGTGTATTCATCATGTGGTACAGGGAACCCTCTGGGCTGCATAGCTGGTTCAGGTCTATGCTTGTTTGCCCAGGGAATTGGGTAGGCATTTGCTGTGAAGGGGGTGTTTTTGGGAGATCCTCATGTTGTACAGAGGATGCCACTCTAGGGGTTTTAGGGATTGAGTGGACTTTAACCTGTGCAGAGGTGACTGGCTTCTTGAGCCTGGATACCTTTGCAACAGGACCTTCAGAAAGTGCCGTCAATTCAGTAGTTGGAGTTTTTGAAACATCATCCAAACTAATGGAATCATCTGTATCCCTGATGTTGCCCTCAGTGAGGACTGTCTCAGTTAAATCATGAGCTGAGCCCAACTCAGTTCTCTCATGAACCTCTGTTTCTTGGTACTGAGGATTTCCTACCTCAGGCATTAAGCCTTCATCAGTAGTTGCCACATCTGAGGTCTTAGCTATGTTACTTCTGTCCTCGGATCCACCACTGGGTGGTAACTGAGTAGTAGCAGCCTCAGATGCCCCAAGAGTCTCTAAATTTGGGCTTAAAGACTCCGGTTCACCCTCATCTCTTGGGATAGGGCTAGTGATGTCCACATCCATGTCTGATGTAGTAGTTATGTCCCCTGTTTGTTGTGGTTGATGGGGACTGACATGATCAGATGGGACATTCTCTTTTAGCCCAGAGAGAAGTTTGGCAATTTCTATTGCCTCTTGTTCAGAAATTTGTTGGGAGGGTTCAGTAGTTTGGGCAATAGGTTGTTGTTCAGCAGTTTCAAAAGAAGAGTGTGTTTGATATGTTTTTCTAAGTCTTTTTCTTTTGAAATGAACAGATATGGGTGCTCTTGGTGGGGTTTGAGATGGATGAGACTGAGAGGGTGTTTCAGTCTCAACAATTTGAAGAGCAGAATGCTCAAGAGCATGTTCAGGCATCTCACCCTCCTGAACAGCTTTTCTTTTGGGTTGGTGGGTTGCAGTTTTTGTTGGCTTGGGCTTTTTGGCTTTTGGTGGTGTGGGTGTGGAAGATGTGGGCTTCAGAGGGACTTGTTGTTGTTCTCCCTGATCATCTTCTGGCCAGGCAGCCGGTTTGTTAAGTCTTGAGTATGCTTGTGATGTTAAAGGGTTTAAAGTTGAAATTTTTCCCACAAGCACCTCATTACCCAGTTCCCCTATTATGCATTGCATAATGAACCTTGGGTACAACAAAAACTTTTTCTTGGTATTATTGTGATGTAACACCAACTCATGGAAAAACAGTTTTGATGCCCTGAATTTAGTTTCATTCACAATGGAATGAAATATTGGTTGAAAAGTGGAGGGCATCTGGTCATATGACCCTGTTTTTGGACTCAAACACATAATTATATAATGAAACAAAAGTTTGTATTTTGGTTCAAAATATTTTTTGAATATTGTTGCATGGGAGAGAGTACCTTGATAACCACACTCAGTCATGGTTAGATGAATATCTTTGTTAGCAACATGGTCAGGGGCAGCTACATCATCCAGACCCAGTCTTGTTGCTAGTGTGGCTGGTGTGATGGTCAGTTGTTTCCCTTTTATCTTTGAGTTGAGGGAAATGACCTCACCACCCATTGTAACCGTCTCAGCATTTGCCCAGAACTCATTCAGAGTTTCGGTATGAATTGGTGGGTTAATTGTGAGAGCAGTAAAGTATTGGGATTTGACGACAAGATCAATGATCTCATCGTATTGGGACCAGCCTTCTTGTTTTTCAAGAAAGGCTCTTTGATTGTGTCCCTGTTTTAGAACTAGATCCATTGTGGTTTGGGTGTTTGATCGAACAGTGAATTTTCAGGTATAGGTTTTGAGAGAGTTTTGAGAGAGAAGGAGGGATATTTTGTGAGTTTAAAAGGATAAGTGTGTGAAAAAGGTATTTATTAGAAGTTTTAACCGCTTGAATCTTCTTTATTAGAAGTTTTAAAACCGCCTTTGGTTAAAAATCTCTTTATCAGAGGTTTTAAACTTATTAGGTCAAACCTCTGATGATGGGAAAAGTCAGATTTGCCCTTTTGACTTAAACTGCTGATGAAGGATTACTTCATCAGTAGTTCCCATTTTCTCTTTAGTAGTTTTAACATCGGATGAGAAATGTTTTTATAAATACTTTATTCATAACTTCTGAAGTTTATTTTATCAGAAGTTACACACTTTTTCAGAAAGTTATCCCTATACTGATGATTTTTGTTCATCAGTAGTTTCTCTCAAACTGTTTTTGTTTTTCAGAAGTTTTGTTTCAGACTTTTGACATTTGTAAGTGAAAACCAGAAAAAAAATGGAAAAGGTTAATTTGAAAACCACCAAGGTAAACAGGATGGAATCAGGGGTGGAAAAAGGAAAAATAAAATTTTTCATTTTGATTCCACCATGGTAAACAGGATGGAATCAAGGATGGAAAAAGGAAAAAGAAAAATTTTGATGCATAACAGTAGTGATTGATGTAGAAGTTTGATGTAGAGTTGGGTAGAATCAAGTGTTAACTTGGATTCTAACTGATATGCAGAAAAAAAAATAAAATAAACACTTACAAATTTAGCATTCCAAGCATGGAAACTAACTTCTGAAATGTTGATGTGTCAAGGGGTTTAGTGAAGATGTCAGCTATCTGATTAGCTGTTGCTACATGCTTCACCTCAATCTTGCCTTTTTCATAGCAATCTCTTATGAAATGGTACCTGATCTCAATATGTTTAGTTTTTGAGAACTGTACCGGATTTTGAATGATGCTAATGGCAGATTTGCTGTCTACAAACAAAGGTGTCTTGGTCTCTTTGATTCCATAATCAAGAAGTTGATATTGGAGCCATTGTATCTGTGATGTACAACTTGCAGCTGCAATGTATTCAGCTTCAGCAGTTGAAGTTGCAACAGATGTTTGCTTCTTTGATTGCCATGACACTAGACAGTTACCCAGGAATTGACAACCACCAGATGTTGACTTTCTTGTCATCTTACACCCTGCATAGTCACTATCTGAAAATGCTGATAACTTGGTATTGCTTGAAGCAGGATACCAAATTCCCAGCGTTGGAGTTCCTTTCAGATATCTAAAAATTCTTTTGACTGCAATAAGGTGTGATTCCCTTGGTGCTGATTGATATCTAGCACAGACACATGTTGAGAACATAATATCTGGTCTAGAAGCAGTTAAGTATAAAAGGGAACCTATCATGCATCTGTACATGGTTTGATCAACCTGTTTTCCTTGATCATCTGGTTCAACTTGTGTGATAGGTGTCATGGGAGTGGAACATGATTTACAGTCATTTAAAGAAAATTTGTTCAATAATTCTTTAACATATTTTGATTGATGTATAAAAGTTCCATTTGTTTGTTGTTTGATCTGCAGTCCTAGAAAGTACTGCAGTTCTCCCATGGTACTCATCTCAAATTTTGATTGCATGAGTTTCTTAAAATCATCACACAGTTTTGTGTTTGTTGAACCAAAGATGATATCATCAACATAAATTTGAACAAGTAAGACATGATTTCCAACATGTTTAATGAAAAGTGTTTTATCAATGGCACCTCTTGTAAAGTTATTTTTGAGTAAAAAGGTGGAGAGTGTATCATACCAGGCTCTTGGAGCCTGTTTGAGCCCATAAAGAGCTTTGTCTAGTCTGTACACCCACTCAGGATGAGAAGGATCCTCAAACCCAGGTGGCTGACAGACATACACCTCCTCCTTGATTTTTCCATACAAAAATGCACTTTTCACATCCATTTGATAAACTTTTATTTTGTTGGAAATGGCATAGGCCAGAAATAACCTGATGGCCTCAAGCCTTGCAACTGGAGCAAAGGTTTCATCATAGTCAATTCCCTCTTCTTGAGAGTACCCTTGAACTACCAGTCTTGCCTTGTTCTTGATTATCATACCAGCTTCATCTTGTTTGTTCCTGAAAACCCATCTTGTACCAATTGGTTGCTTGTTTTGAGGTAAGGGACAGATTTCCCAGACCTGTTGCTTGTTGAACTGTAGTAGTTCATCTTGCATAGCCTGCACCCAATTATTGTCTTTGAGGGCTTCCTGGTACTTCTTTGGTTCCAACTGTGAAATAAAGGCTGAGAATAGGCAAAAGTTGGAGAGCTGGTTTCTGGTCAGAACACCTGTAGCTATATCACCCATGATTTGATCAAGTGGATGATCTCTGTGTTCAATCAGTTGTTGTAAACCACTGACAGGTGTAGGTGGCTCTTGTTCTTCAAACAAACTACTGAGGTCTATGATATCTGGTTCAGCAGTTGCAGCTTCTTCAGTAGTTGCAGGTGCTGTAGCAGATGTTTGAGTTTGCCCTTCAGTATTTGTTTGATCAGAAGTTTGAAAAACTTCTGATGGTGTTGTAGTTGACTTAATGACTGTTTGAGGAGTCCATGGTGCAGGATCCTCATCTTCAAACCTTTGATCACCATAATAAGTAGGTTTGGAAGAAGTAACAGCCTTTTCAGGTCCAAAGTGAAAGTTGTCAAGGTCAAAGAGTTCAGCAGGATGTGCTGGAATAAGAGTGTGTTTTGACTCATTGAACTTGACATTCAATGTTTCTTCTACTATCCTGGTGTGAGAATTAAAAACCTTGTAGGCTTTTCTAGTTGAAGAGTAACCAAGAAAGTAACCTGAGTCAACTTTGGCAGCAAACTTTGAGATAGATTCCTTGATGTTCAAGATGAAACATTGACATCCAAAAGCCCTGAAAAAGGAGATAAGGGGCTTCATGCCATGAAGAACTTCATAGGCAGTTTTGGAATGTCTCTTGACCACAAGAACTCTATTCTAAATATAACATGCTGTGTTAACTGCTTCTGCCCAAAAGTACAATGGAAGTCCAGAATCAGCTAACATTGTTCTTGCTCCTTCTATCAATGTTCTGTTCTTCCTTTCTACTACACCATTTTGTTCAGGAGTTCTGGGAACACTGTATTGTCTAATAATCCCTTTAGACAAACAGAATTCATCCAGAGTTTTGTTCCTGAACTCTGTCCCATTGTCACTTCTAATGGTTTTGACAGATAGAGAATATTGTTTCTCTACTTGTAGAATGAAGAACTTGATGATTTCAGCGGCCTCATCCTTGGAAAATAAGAAGAATACCCATGTGAATCTTGAGTAGTCATCAATGATGACTAAGCAGTACTTCTTTTTACCAAGGCTCATAATCTTGACAGGCCCAAATAAGTCCATATGGAGTAGTTGAAGACATGCAGTTGTTTTTGATTCTTCAATAGACTTATAGGAGGACTTATGCTGTTTTCCCTTTAAACAGGATACACAGTGTTCTTGACACTGGTATACTTTCAAAGGTAGACCTCTGACCAAGCCCATTTTTGTGACTTTATTTATGGTTTTAAAGTTCACATGGCCAAGTCTCCTGTGCCAGAGATCTGTTTCTGAAGTTGATGCCCTTGAGAAGAAACAGGCAGTGTTGTTCAATACTTTGTCTTTCTCAATGTCCACTGCATAGACATTGCCACATCTTTTGGCAATCAGCAAAGTATGATCTTCTATAATCTTCTCAATCAACTTCTGGCCTTCTGGTGAGATTATCTTGCAAGCTGTCTTTGTGAAAAAGGAAGAATATCCTTTATCACACATTTGTGACACGCTCAGCAAGTTGTATTCAAGATTTTCCACCAGATTGACCTTATCAAACTGTATTTTGCCAGAGGAGACATTGCCATGTCCTAGCACATATCCCTTGGCATTGTTCCCAAAGGACACAGATCCTTCTCTTTGGCTGATAAAGTTGTTTATCAGGTATCTGCATCCAGTCATGTGCATAGAGCCTCCACTATCAACATACCATATGCTGTTTAAGCCCCTGGAAACTCTCTGCACATAAAAGCAAATTAGTTAGATTTGGAAACCCAAGCCTGTTTGGCTTTGGGTTTGCTCTTGAGAACAGTTACAGTTTGTTCTTGACCAGGTTGAGAAATCCATGTCTTTTTGGCAATGGATTTTTCATGAAGAACTATGGTGGTATCCTTTTTAGGACCACCATCAACCTTGGTCATCAGTAGTTCTACCATGTTCTTTAGATTTTGAATCTCAGCAGTTTGTGAAACTGCTGATGATTCTGGTCTAACTACTGACAAGGAATTTTGAGAAAAAGATTTTGGTTGAGATTTTATCTTTTTCTGAGAAAAGGTGTTTTCAGGTTGTTGTTTCTTGGGTTTAAAGACTTTTTCATAATCATTTCTGATTTGATTTCCCACAACCTGTTGTTTAAATTTTTGATTGAACTGAATTCCTTTTCTGTATCTACAAAATTCAGTTTTGTGGTTGAACAGGCCACAAATTTCACATTCTTTTGCCTTAAGTTTTTGATCAGAAGGCAAATTTCTGACAGTTGTGAAAAGATTTTGCTCATCAGTAGTTTTCAGGGTCTCAACTCCTGAAGTAGATGAAACTACTGATGGCTTGTTGTCAGTTTTTGTAAATACTTCTGAAGTACTTTCTTTAAAAATGCCAGGATTTCTGTTTAGAAAGTTTTCATGGAAAGATGTGCAATCTTTCCCTTCAGAAGTTTCATTTGAAACAATTCTTCTCCCATCTTCAGTAGTTTTGGGAGAAAAATCTGTTGGTGTTTCAACATGATGGTATCCTATGCCAAACTTAACATTTGAAGCACTTTGTTTGTTTAGCAGTAGTTGATACCCCCTACAAGATTCAACCCATTTTTCACAAGTGATCCTGGTGTCAGCAAGCTCTTGTCTGACATCTCCCAGGTCATTTAGCATCATTTTGATTTGTGCTTGGGTTTCAATAGCAGAGTCAGTTAATTTAGAAACCTCTTTTGTTTTAGCACACAGTTTTCTTTCCAAATCACATTTTATCTGTGTGTATTTTCTTTCTAAATCATTGGCTTTGCCTTGTAGGTGCACGTTTGTCTCTCTTATGAGAGCAAAAGTTTCTTTGCAAGAGTTTGAACAAAGTTTTGTCAAAGATTCTTTTGATACCTGAGACAATGCAGATTTTGAGGTACAGCCTTCAAATGCCATTAAGGCAAAGTTCTTTCTGCCATTGTCTGGTTCTCCCCAGTTGATGTCAAACACTTTGTTGTCTGCATCAGGATTACACTCTGTGGTGTCATAAGGGAGACTGCTCCAGTCAACATACCCCGAGGTAAAGAGGCTTTGTTGAGGGGGTTGTTGAGGCTGTGGAGGAAGTTGAGCAGCTGGAAAGGGAGGGATTGATTGTTGGCTCTGCATCTGTTGAGCAGGCACTTGAACATATTGTACTTGAGGCATATATTGCTGTTGAGGAGCTTGTGCCTGTACAAAATGAGCACTCCCTTGAGTTCCATTGTTCCTATTATAATTGGGGTTATAGTTATTTCCAGATTGTGATTGGTTAAAGCTAGAGCTTCTACACTCTCTAGCAAAGTGTCCCAACTTCTGACACTTGTGACATCTCAGTTTAGATTTGTCAAAACCAATTTTTGTATTACTGGTCAATCCTGGAAATTTCCTTCCTGACCTTTTATAAAACTTGTTAGTTTTAATGCTTAGCATGGCCAGTTGGTGTAGTATGTCCATTTCTTCCAAGTCATCACTGCTAAAATTTTTCAAATCATCCATGATAAAACATAGATTATCAGCAGTTTGACTTTGGTCATCATTGTCATAACCTGGGAAAGATCTTTCTGATGAGATCCCAGTGGTTATGTCAATATTCTCATAAGATCCATAGGAACAAGTTGGTGAATCTTGTCCCAAAAGTGCTGTACTACCTGGTAGGTAGTCATCAGCAGTTTTACCAGAAGTTTGTAATTTCTTCTTTTGATCGATTTCTCTTTCAAAAGTAAGTAATCTCCCATGGAGTTTTGTAAGAGTGAGGGAGCTAAAATCTGGTGAGGATCTTAAGACAATGGAGTAAGTTTCCCATTTGTCAGGTAGAGACCTTAAGAATCTATGTAACATAGATACTGTTGTATAGGTCTGACCATTTAACTTTAGCTCAGAGATTAATGAGGAAAATCTTTCAAATTGTTGTGTCAAAGTTTCCCCATTAATATAAGCAAATGTTTCATATTGTTGAGCCAAAATTTCTCTGGTGTTGGCAATCACCTCTTCAGTTCCTCCAAACTGTTCTTTAAGACAGTCCCAAAGTTCTTTGGCACTTTCACAATGTAAAAGGCCAGAGTATATTTCATTTGGGAGAGCCATTGCCAACATAGAGAATGCCTTAGCATCTAGCTCAAGTTTTAGGAAATCTTCATCTGTATAGTCTTTGGGATCCTTAGGAATCCCTTCTTTAGTTTCAAGGTTTATGTTTACTGGTTTGTGTGGACCATATATCACAGATCTCCAACAACCAGTGTTGGTTTGTGACAAGGTATGTGCCATTCTTTTCTGCCATATATTGTACTCATTTCTCACAAGCATGGCAGGTTTGGTGGCAGAACCAGTATTGTGTGGATCCATTTTTAAAGAGTATAGATTTGTCTTATGACTCTTTTAAATGATGGATATTGATAAAAAGTGAACTTTTGATCTTTTTATTGAATATCAATAAGAGCTTTGTGTCTGATTCTCAATTTGTTAGATTGATATGTGATCAGATAAACCAATGCTCTGATACCAATTGTTGGATCAGTTTGCTCTTGTTTGCTAAGTAAGAACTTGCTATCTTGACACTTAAGTGTTTAGCAAGTCCTTGTAAATCAGATTATAAGCACAGCGGAATGTTATAAGTTAAAGCAACACTTTTTATGCAAAGGCAGAGTTGTAACTCCCCCTTGATGTTTGAAACTAAATAAATGACAAAGTATTTATTATGAATCTAAGTTGTAAATGAGAATTAGATACTTAGAGAGATTCACAATAAATACAGAAATGGAATATAACAATGAGAGTGTTTGAAGGATTTTTCTGTTGAAAATCAATGTCTAAAATAGAAGGTTGAAGCCTTCTATTTATAGACGATTACATGCATGTATCTTGCCTAAAAAGCAAGCACAGAAAGTCCAGTGACAAGTTGCACAAGTTGCAACATTGAAAGAAACAAATAAAGCTAAAAGTAATATTAAACAATAAACTACTGATGCAAAAGGGCGGTGGGAAATATCTTCTGCTAAGTGCTGATGAAGGACAACTACTGAAGAGTAGTTTTGTCTTCAGTACTTCTGAAGTGAACTTGTCTGGTTTGGACTTCAGAACTTCTGCAACTTCAGCACTTCTTCATATCTTCTAATCAGCAGTTTCTTGTCTTCTCTTTAGTACTTCTATACTTAGCTAAAAATGACAGAAGTGAATTAGACTAAGGTTTACAAAAGTGGTTTCACCAATCCTCTTTGTCCTAACAGAATAAGTAAATGATAGTGTAATTGAATAACAAGTTTCAACAATGTAAGAATGAGTAAATGATAGTGTATAAAATGTTTAAACATGTTTCACCCCAAAATGTAAAAAAAAGAAAAAGGGTCTATGTAAACTCACCATGATCGTGACGATTAACTTGAAAGGAAGCAACAAGAATTATGCTTGAACCTTAAATGTGATCAACTTGACAAGAATTTCTAACTTCACTCCAAATTTACGACAACCTAAGTACACTATATATTCTAGATTAATTTCACAAATTCTTTTTATGGTGCTATGCGATAAAAATTGAATTGAAACTTTTAGTTATACTAGTTTTAAAAGTATGTCCTTAACATATTCTGTTCTTAAACTTGAATAATTGGTAGGACAACTACATGGCTAAAGCCTTAAGGATTTTTCACAAAATAACGTGTTAAACTAGCTTTACATATATAAACGTTCAATTTAGAAAATAAATAAATCATGTATATTAAAAAATAAAATTTTATATACTAAACGTAACACAAACTTGACTTGAACAACATGTAAGTTATACGTACATTTTTACGTATTAAGGGGTAGTCCGTAAAATAAAATATATTTATAAATCACCTATTTATTTTGAAAATTGTTGATGCCACTAATTGCAAGAGGACTTGTTTCATAAACAGATTTGATTTTGGGTGTTTACGATCTCCATCGTACCCATCTTGATGCCTAAATCCGTAATATACAAACCATTTAAAAAAAACACCATGTACGTATATGTATATATGAAGATTAGGAAAATCTATAGATACTTGTAAACATTATGAGTATATTTCATTACTTAACAACCTAAGGAAGAACATCGACACCAAAGTTTGTTCATAATAATAATAATAATAATAATAATAATAATAATAATAATAATAATAATAAATAAATAAATCAAACTGTTACCACAATAATCGAATGAACGGAATAGAGTAGGGGACGTTGGTTGTGAGTGTGCCAAAACGAGTCAAGGTGGTGGTGTACGATAACACTAAAGAAATAGGCAATAATAAATATGGTTCGCGTCCATGGACGTTGGTGCTGCGGGATAAATGTACTAAGGTGGACAAGTTACGGCGGCAGATGATGGTGGTGTTTAAGATCAGATTCGTATGCAATTGTATGAGTGTTAACTTTAGTGATGGGTTATATGAAACAAAGCTATTTAATAATGATCATTTATCCTTGGTTATTAGAAAGGTCGGTCTCTTGTTTAGAAAACTCATTGATTTAGCCTGTGATTTAGAAAATAAATGACCGATTTCATAGTGGTCTACAGTTTCCATTTCAAAAGCTTAATATAATAATGCAGTTTTAAAAAAAAATGACTCACCGTTTGGCTTAAAAGTCAAACTAATTACTATTATTAAATTTAGATAAATTCTTTTTCAATATGTTTTGACTGCTTTCAATAACATTTAGATGTATAAAATAAATTTTGAAATAAACCATCTATATTTTTGTTATACAAAAATATGTCGTGTTATTATTATTATTATTATTATTATTATTATTATTATTATTATTATTATTATTATCATATTTGTACAAATAATTAAAAATGGAATAAAGATGAATAAAAATGGGAACTTTTGCTAATATAATAAAAATTAGAGAAAAATTACGTAATGTTACAAAAATGATCATAACTCTGATCCTTACTGCTACCAGGCATCTCATCCTGACCCAAAAGTGTTGTATTACCAAACACATAATCATCAGACACTTTTTCAGAATCCTGAAGCTTCTTTTTCTAGTTAAGCTCTCTCTCATAGGTCAAGAGCTTACCATGAAGCTGGTCAGAGATAAGTCCTTAAAACCAATTAAGTTTATCATAACAATTGCAATAGTGTCCCATTTACGTGGTAGTGATCTTAAACACCTATGGTTCAATGTTGAGTTTGGGTAAGTTAGACCCACCAGTTTTAGTTCACTAATTAAAAAATTAAACCTCTCAAATTGTTGAGTTAGTGACTCTCCCTTCACATGACTGAATGTTTCATATTGTTGATTTAATATTTCATGGTTGTTTTCAATAACCTCCTCAGTCCCACTGAATTGTTCTTTCAAAGCATCCCACAACTCCTTTCATTGTTACAGTGTAACAACCTAACATAGATATCATGTGGTAGAGCCATGGACACAATACTGAAGGCTTTGGCATCTAACTCAATTTTCTGAAAATCTTGTTCGGAGTAGTTTTCTAGTTTCTTTGGCTCTTGAACCTTGGGATCTTCGGTACTCGGCACCATCAGAACATGTGGTCCGAAGATAACCGACTTCCAGCACCCAGTGTTCTGTTGAGCTAGAACATGGCTCATCCGACGTTGCCAGATATTGTATTCAGATCTGACAAGCATCGGTGGCTTGTTGTTCGTGCCAGTGTTGTGTGGATCGTGATTGATTGAAGCCATTCTCTGATTGTTTGTAAAACAGAGTGTGTTTAAAAAACTTTGAACGTAAATAAACTTTTACTCAGTTTTCAATCCGACAAACAAAGCGATATCAATAAATTTGAGCTGATCTGTCTATATTAAATTGATTGATTAGATCGAGTTTAATTGACCAAGCTCTGATACCAATTGCTAGGATCTGAGTTTGATTTGTTATGAAGTTTAGTAAATGAAACAATGATGAAGATGAATAATAATGGAAAGTGCAGCGGAAATGTAAACTTTAAATCATAACAAATGAGACAATTGCTTTTAACAAGTACTTTTCATTAATCATCACAAATTACAGTACAGTACACAATTCTCCCCTTCAGCCTGATCACTCATAGCTCTGTTTGTACTAGAGAATGTTTTGGAGTGATGAATAGAACAATGTAGACACTGTTCTATTTATAGACAAACTAAAACTCTGATGACCTAAGGTTGACATCACCTAAGATAGTGACATCTAACAGATATAACAACATAAAACATCTACCCTATACAAACACTATTACATAGGAAAACTCTGATGATTAAACAACTGATGGGATAAACTCGATTGCTTGTATCAACTGTTGGAGCCTAAGTGCTGTTTGGCTCAACAGACGTTTTTTCAACAGATCTTGTAGACAACAGTTTGTACATGTGACATCCGTCACTTTTTCATTATATATATATATATATATATATATATTTATATAATAATAATAATAATAATAATAATTATATTTCAGTTTTAAAAAAAAATATATATATATATATATATATATAGTTAAAACAGATTTTACTACAGCCCACATATCTATTCCTTTCTTTTGTTTTGAAGCCCACAGTGCCAGCCCAGTTAAGACCTGAGCCCACTGAACCTCGGCCCAACCCCACCTCCCTTTTTCCCATTTTAATCAAAAACAAAAGGTCCAGCCGGGTTTCGAACCGGTGACCTTCCGGACACAAACACCCCACCTCAACCA
Organism: Ambrosia trifida; assembly: GCA_028751855.1. NCBI lineage: Eukaryota > Viridiplantae > Streptophyta > Magnoliopsida > Asterales > Asteraceae > Ambrosia > Ambrosia trifida. The sequence continues at coordinate 73,149,282 of CM054129.1, forward strand.
CTGCTCCATGTTACCTTTTGTGATTACCGGCCTTGTTTGACCATGATGCACGATTAAAATCAATCAATTTATACCCAATTTAAACAATACGCGCTTGACATTTAAACGAGGTTCAACCTTCCAATTAATCATAACCAACGACCCTCAGTATAAATAGATGCATTCCGAACCTTGTCAACTCGCTCACAACTCTCCCTCAATCTCCCATTCTCTCTGTAACACACTAATTTTTATAATTGAATTCGTTGTTTGACTTTTGCCTTGACCCGGCTATCATCATCAAATCAACACTTTGAGTATAATTATTCTTGTGGGTTTTGATCATCGGCCTCTATACAGTATTTACCCTATGTTTAATTTGATTAACATTGGGTAAATCACTCGATTGAATAATCTAGGGCTTGTTCTTATTAAATTTGGGGAAGATGACAACTTTTCACGTCTGTTTATATAAAAAAACGAAACAAAACCCATAACAAATTGATCCTCAGATCAGTTGGTTGTGTCTGGTTTCCCACAGCAGAGTCACGCGGGTTCGAGTCCCGGGCGTGACATTCTTTCTCTTTTTTTTTCATTTTTCAAACAAACAAATCAATTAATGTATGTATTAAATATTTTAATCTTATAAATTCGTTTTTAAATACCAAAACTATTTTATAAATTCTAAAAAAATTACATTTGTTTAATCTGATATAAAAGTTTTATTTACAACTTTTATTTTTCAAAAATTCATTTATTTAATATTTATAATAATTAAATCATTTTTATACTATTAGATTTATAAAAATCCATTTACATATCAAAACAACTTTATTAAATTCTCCAAAAATTATCCTGACTTTTTATAAAGATAAACTTTACTGAAATAATTTTTAATTCAGTGAAATCATTTATTTTATATTTTTAATCAATTTTTGTTAGATTTAATCATAATTAAATCATAATAAATCCAATTTTCATCATTTTTGCATCAAAATTTTATACAAATTATTTTTAATTATTTGGAGCAGAAATATGATTTTTAAAATAAGAAATCTTTAATTTTAGTATTTTTGAATATTAAAGTTAAATGTTGGCTATTCATAAATAAATAGATTTAAAAATCTATTTTAAATGAAATAATTTTATAAAAATTATTTCTATACTTCAAACACTTTATTGTGTACATTCTAAATTCAAATTTTATTAAGAGGCTTTTTATTTAATTATTTATTAAATTTCTCATAATTAATAGACAATTTGTTTACTAAACAAATAAACGTTATCCCCAATTCGAAGCCCTAGAAATACAAGTATCCTAGAGTTATTTCACTCACACATTATCAAATACTTTAGGTTAATCATTTGGGAGAAATCTCAAGTTCATATTTCGTTGTCCAGTCCAATTTCAAGTTACTACGTGAACAGTGAGTATTTCCTATCCCCTTTTTGCTTTTATTCACTTTTGGGGTGTTACATGTACACTTATACAAATTACAAATACAAGTTCACATTTTTACAATACAATTCTAGTACTATGTGCATTTGCTTACAAACGTGCTTTATGCTTAGACATTACATGTAGAATACATTTGTACTTAGTGAAATCATTAACATTGTATAAGCCGACCTTAACATTGAATAGCGCTATTTGGATTGACAACCCGCCTAGATTGATTCTCCCCCTTTTTCATCGGAGAATCTGTGGCCATTGTTAAGTTATCATCCAATTATTGGATGAGTACACTACAGTTCATACAGTACATTATACAGTCACAGGGTTGATTTCGCTCATTTGTTTGATACATGGTTTACATATTTGCACTGTAGCTTGCACTTGAATTGTATAACTTTTAACCTAATATATATATATCAAAACTAGGAATGCTCACCAACATTTCATATGTTGACCAAATCTATTTGTACATGTTTCAGGTGCAGTTTGATCTAGTGCTTTAGCAAGGAACATTTAGTGCTTATTTTAATTCAGTTATTTCAATATTTACATTTCATTTAGACAATGTATTTTCCATTTCCATGTAAGACAATTTTGATTATTCAAGAATATTTACATTTTAGTACCATGTGCTTTTGAACAATCGTCACTACGTGGCACCTCGATGATTCCGCCATCGGTTGGGGTGTTACAGTACAACAGTTGTTAGGGAATAACAGTTGTTAGTGTCAACAGTCTTTTGGGAGGATCTTGTTATGCAAAGTATTATTTTATTGTGGATCAGATGTTTAGTATGTTTTGGCTTTTCACTTCATATGTTCTTCTCCGGTTCAGCAGACCCAACAATTCTAGTAAAAATCCTAACATGAAACAATCATCAAATCATATCATAACATCCTAAATTCTCAAGAATCACCCAAACGGGTCAAAATGCATATTATCATCAAAGCACCATAATAATTGTTCAAAACCTTAGGAAATCATCTTAACAACACATACATATCAGTAAAACATCAAACACATAAAAATATTCATGTCTCAATCATTAAAAACTGTTTCTTGCATGAATACACCACATAGAACAAGTATGAAGGTTTAGACTTATTTTAGAAACTGATTTCAAAGGTTTTCAAAGACACAAACTTGATAAAACTAGGTCTGGACCTTTGGGAATCAAAATATCAACATTACAAAGGTTTAGGATAGATAACACACCTTGGATTTTGCTAAAAAGGAAGTGTAAGCTTAGGGATGATAGGTTTTAGGGAAAAAAACGAGTTCCAGGGGTGTATTATGGTGTGAGGGAGGCTTGGGGCGAGTTAGGGTTGCACAAATGGTGTTTTACAAGTCAAGGGTGGCGTTTATAGGAATTTCTAGTCGTTCCAGCTGCATCAGGCGATTAGCTCTAAGTTACAGGCGAGTAGCCCAGCTAATCGCCCCTGTCACACACAATTAGCAGCTAATCGCCCTTATAATGGGCGATTAGCTTGCTAATCGCCCCTTGCAGGCCTGTGTGGGTTTTTGGCGCGTTAAACATTATTTTATCACATATAAGCACGTATTCGCATACCGACAAGTCATATAATGATTATAAACACATCATGCATGATAACTAACACATTCGTTCACCAATTCCCGGGACTCGAGACTCGCATGTGTGCATTAAACCTGGCGATTATACCAGTCACCAATCCTTATACACATGGTTATGGACCGACTCCCAATGATCCCTTGGATCATTGTAATGACTCCCGATGATTCCCAGAACCATCAAAACGACTCAACTGACCCAGTTAAGTGTATGATATGCATGACTCGCTAAAGTAGACTTACTAGTTTGACCAATGTTACTAACCTGAGGTTGTCGGGTGTCACAAAAAACCCTCACATGAGTCACATAGCCACAAATTTTACTCATGAAGACACACTTTTGTTCACTATGGAACGAAAATGCTTACCACATACCACTTGGGGAAGAGCACAACTATGTATACTCTTTGATACCACTAGGATAGAAATCTTTTGGTTTTTAGATATTTTAGAAATCCGTTTCTATCGTCGCTTACAGTTGGAAAAATTAGTGACTTTGTCTAGGACTAGAAGTGCATTTTCCACGTTTTGAAACATCAATATGCACACAATAACTAGTTCAAAAATCACGAAAATAAACAATTGACCTTGCGTTACGTAATTCAGTGAAGTGCTTGATATTAGTTAGTTAGTTACTAGTAGAAATGCACGCGCGTTGCGGCGGGTGCATCGTGTTTGTTGGTTATTCGTTATGATGAAGTAGAAAACAACGATGTATAAAATATATGTTATTAAAAACTGAAACTCATAAGTATATCTTCTGAATAGTTTAAATGGATACATCACAATAGGCCGTACTATTCCTTGCAACACCCTTTTATGTATCTCGAAGGCAGATACGTATGCCATCGTAGAGCAATGCTTAGCATAGTGAAGTGGCGTTGTATCTCTTAATGACCATAAGATTGTAATGGAAGTGATGTAATTACTAAAATGCAGTTTGTAGTGTGCAACATATTTCTATTATTTTAGGGCACCCGCGAGATGCAGTGGAGTCAATGATTTGCATAGATACTCTCGTTTTATGTTAGTTTGACAAGCACCGTAACAAATATATTGGACCAAACAAATTTAGTAATCAATATAGTTAAAACTAGCAAATGGACTGATAAGAACTTGTCTTCTTTTGGATATGTAAACAAGTGGTGACTTCGTGAGATCAGAAACTTAAATTCTATTCCTAGAAGCTTATAGTAGCATAGAAAACAAAAAACCATCGAGGGAGATAATGACGTCGCTCATTAAGTATCTCTACCATATTTGCTTGTATAAACGTCAAGCCTACATATATCGCTCACTTTAATGTGTTGAAATGTGTCATGGGTTGGGTCTGTTGGCAAACTTCAAGCCTACATATTCATTTGTGTGCAGAAGTGTCACATCATACCATCCTGCACCCACATAAATTTAAAAAGAAGATATAAATACATAATATATGTTGTAATTTATTTACTATAAACATTGAAAGATATGTAAGTTATGTATGTGAAGAGTCACCACATTATTTATATACCAAATACAAGACCACTATTTATAGGACTATAACATTGATACAAACATAATAAAAACATGGATGTTATGAATATAAAGAGTCACCACATTATTGTTAATTTCTTCATCAATTTTATAATTATGTTTAAATTAATTTCTTCAATAATTTAATATTTAGGTAGAAAGACAATTTGACCCCCTAAATCACTTCAATAAGCATTATACTATAAGCAATAGATGTTGTATTTCTTTAAATTTTGTGGGTATCCTTCACTGATGCTTTATAATATAGTATCGAAGATAAAGATTCGGGTTGATTCATTAGAGTGAGCATGAATTTATGGCTTTTCGATTTCTTATTTCTTAACACAAATAACATAAGTAATTAACACATAGTTAAGTTTTTATTTTCTCTTTATGCTAGTGTTTAATTTATTTTATTAATTAGAATTAGAACTTAAACAATATACAATTGCCGAAAGCAAAATAATATTGTGAACCACGCTTCATACAACGTTTAACAAGAACATTAAATAGATCAACAAATAACTTACAAGTATTAGAACAAATATAGTTTACGTATAAAGTTATATTTGAGCATGCGTATATAGATTTATAGAGTTAACTATTTCATGGAGTTCAAGGAGACCATATTGATTAAAATTGAGGAAAGTCTCCATACCCTTCTCCAACCATCCTCTCCATCATCTGTCCTTCATGTCCATTTGTTCCCTCCAACATCAGTTTTCATCCCATGCAGTAAGTGGAAGTAATATTTATAATATATAAGAAACGTATGAGCAAATCTAGAATCTTATATTTATAATTTTGTCCGTTTTATTTAGTTAACAATATATATGATTCAAGATACACAACTTCTTACCAAGGATAGTTAGGAAAACCATCTGTCACCTTCATAGGGGTCATATCATCCAATTCAGTAGAACATATGAACAAGTAGAAAAAAATGTATATATGTAAAGATTAACTCATATCTTTATACCTTGTAGCATCCGGGAACCATATCTTGCAATCTTCTTAACTTCTCATTGATTTTTTTTCTCTTCTCATCTAATGAAGACATAAATTTTTTTGGACAAAACAGTGTTTCAAAGAATGATATTAGCTCTAAGATTTTGTTTGTGGTTATGAAAAGACTATTAGCATTCAAGAAATTGATTATAATGAAGTATATATAATAATATAGATGAGGGGTTGAAAGGTCTCACATTTAATATGCATCATAGGTTAGGTTGTATTTTGTGTTTTAAAAGTTGGACATAAGGGCATAATTGGGATAAGACTTTAGGACGTGAGGTATTGGATTATGTTAAATTTACTAATCTACCCTCCTAAGTATCTTAATTGTCACAACTATGCCAATAATACCCTTAATTTTTTTGCTTAAATATGTTGTACATGTTGCTTGTTAAGTTGTACAGAAATGCAAATTACCATGTTGTACATCACTCCTCTTAATTAGATAAATATAGATTACTCATTTCTTTTATAGATGTTTCATAAATAAAAGAAAAACTAACACTTGACAAATTTAGATTGGAGAGGTCAAATTATCAGAAACCTTTTTCTAATCTTTACGTGATTATTATTATTATTATTATTATTATTATTATTATTATTATTATTATTATTATTATTATTTTGTTTTGAATCTTGAAGTTTTGTATATATTTTGAATCTTAATCTTAACTACTGGTTTACCATATCGTGCGTTGTGCGATTGCATATTAGCCTGCAATGCGTTTAAAAACGGCACCGGGTTTCATAAAAAGTAACTGAAAAGCACAACTTGTGTTTCGGGGTAACTACGGTAATCAATTACGGCTAAAAAATTACGAACAGATGTAATTACAAAATCACATAGCCTACACTTAACATTAAACCTAGCGACCAAAAAATATAAATCGAGTGATTATAATATAATAGACTATCTAATATAATAGTGCAAATAAGATTGTTCATAACAATGGTGCTTTATATTGCAAAATGTGACACAACTTCAACCAATTATCTAATTACATGGCTTGTTCTACCATGGATACACTATTATGATCTATCAACCAGTTTGTTGTATATTAAACTTGAGTTTGTTGTATATTAAACTTGAGATGATGCAACTACTAAGAGGGTACCTCTTCGGCAAAGCTCTTTAGCAATGGAAGCATACGCAACACATTATATTTAGCACGGTCTTTATAAATACAACATGAAACATGGTTTGGCAAGCTCAAGACGGCCAAAATGACCAAGGCACTCATCCATATTAGCAGTATATGCCTCACATTTCACCTTCCAATCAATGGTCCCAAGCCTAGGGTCACTAAGATCCGCCAATCGGTCTTTTCACCGTGATCATCACAGACATTTTCCTCTGCAAACCAAATAAAATGCAAAATCCATCTCCTTTACATTTATTGTGGAATTCTACTTAAGAGTAACTAATCGAATAAAGTAAATAAGCACATAATGGTATTAAAAATAGCATAATGAACATAACACCATACACCACGGTTTTAGAGATAAGTTAATGTTTGAAACAAAGCGTACCTCTCATGCTAACCTTGCTCATACATCCTTTCAACTGTGAATGCTCAAACGCGGCTTAATATTTGAAATAAAGCGGACCTTGCTCTTTTAAAAGAAAGCGGGTCAAATGGGTTGAAAGTTTCCCAAAAGTTAATTTTTAAAGTACCATTGGTTTCCTGCCAACCCACTTGACAAGTAAATTTTTACCAGTACTAAAATATCCATTTGACCCAATACCAAACTCAACCTCTATTATCTTTTTATAATATCAACTCATCAATGGCTTGGAATCCTGAGACATGATGATTGGAAGATATGTTTTGAAACTCTTACATAGTCCATTCTTTATACAATGAAAAACTCATGACCAATATGTATTCAATATGTTCATATATGATGTTGTAATGTTATCGTACGTACCTGCAATCCCTTAACAATAATGTGACTTATAGTTTCCGTGTTTTTGTTATCTTGTCTTACGGTCCCTGCAAGATGAAATCGGTATAAGCGTTCTCTTTGGTGCCAAATCAAGGTAATAAGCGATTACAATACGGCCTCGTAACACGCGACTACAATACGACTTCGTGGAAACGACAACCCTACCCATGTACAGAAAAACTAAGAGAGCGACCGTATTCCTTCCGGACAAGTCCATTCCACAAGACAAAACAATCAACTATTTACATTCCAATATAATGATAGATTTCTTCTATGATCACATGATGCCATACATCTAAGCTTTAACTTTAAATAAATAGTTTCCACAACATACCAAGTTATTACGAATCAATCCTCAGGCTTCATGATATATTGATATGCGGAAAACATTGTCAAAAGCAGCAAGGCTTTACAGAGGAGGAAGAGCACCTTCCATTTGATCATGAGGCTCCTTTACCATCACACAAATGTCTGTAAAATAAGAAAAGTAATTATGTACCACAAATCACTCAAATGTACTCGTAAACATACTTTGGGAATATAAAGAACCCATGAACATGATTGATATTTGATAACTTGGAAACTTCAGCATTGATAATACATATCATTTATAGTCAAGTCGAAATAGAACCGAACGTAAATATTGTTAACTTGGAAACTTCAGCATTGATAATACATATCATTTATAGTCAAGTCGAAATAGAACCGAACGTAAATATTGATGACTTGAAAACTACAGCATTGATAAATCTGACACACCATTAATCTATAAAGATAGACAACAAACCTTTTAATATGGAAACTCTACTCTTTGCCTGTGATATGGAAAATCTATGACCAAGCCAATGAAATTCAGTCATGCCTGCCGAGATCTAGCTTCAGCCATTGCTGCCTGAAATAGATACACAATAATAAATGAAACTTAGTTTGTGTAATGTCGTAATTTTATTGAGTTGGTTAAGGTTGTAAAACTAATTTTAATTTAATTATTAACCTACCACTAATTAGATTTAACCAGGCCCAATGCGGCAATGCAAGTCCTTCAATTGATTTATCAATTTGGTGCAAACAATAGCGTATACTTGGTTCTAGTTCCTCAACATGCTCCTAATTCTAGTCTTGTTCAAAAAATGAGGCATACGCCTACATATTCAAATCAAGTTTCACCAAAAAGGGAAAAATGGGACAGTTCATCCAATTATAGATACATATTAAAATTCAAAAGTCTAACTAACCAGCCAAAAAACAGAACTCGACTTCTAATAATGTTCAATCTCCCTTGATAGCACATAATTCTGCAAAAGGTGTACCTCATTCCACTGCCTTATGTAACCAACCAAGCAGGTAGTTTCATTGACGTGCGTGCATTTGGACCATTCGACCGCAATATCCAAGACTGACCACCACAATGTGCTGGTCTGAGAAACACCCAAATTCCTGATCCCATTACCTGCACAATCATCGAATAAAATCTTACAGCTAAACCCCAAATCAAGAATATATAAACTTGCGAACAACAATAAGTAATCACTAAATTTAAGTACAATTAAAACATCCTTTTAAAAGACAACAAATCAAGTAAATTGGACGAACGGTTACCTTTTTATTAAGGTAGAGACGCATACAATGTGCGTCTCAAGATATAATGGCTTTCTTTCACTCTTTTAACTTTTTCATTTGTTTCGACCCGTGCAAACAGTGTGCTTCCCACATAACCGAGAATTGGGAACTTATTCTTCAAATAATATTTTTTGCCATTGCAACTAAACCATTATAAGCAGATTATATTCCAAAACGACAACACATTTTCTAAAGGGTTTATTTAGACGACTAAATGCAGCCTTCATACTCTTGTATCAGTTATAAATCTTGATTTATAATATCAGTAAAAACAAAAAAGTATTAAGACAACAATACCTAATACCCAAATCTTCATCCATGGAAGCTACTCTCATCCCAAATTAAAATCTACACGACCTTGACTCGTCAGACGTCTCTCTATTCACACATGCGTACACAGCCAAGCACGACAACAATCCAATTCCTGTCACAAATGGCATTGACAACGCTCAAACTCCACCAACATCATCGCTAAAGCTGAACCCACAATCTCCATTTGTGCCGGTAAGTCCAAGCGCACCAATTGCATTTACTCACCCCTTTCTACTTTAAATAGCAGCTTTAAAAGGAATTTGACCCATTTGATCTTGTATGAAAAAAAACCACAAAAACATCATAGAAGGCACAGTTAAATTATTTAGAGTATAATAGTTCATCTTTTGATCAAGCTTTACTGCATTTCTATAACAGAAATAACGAAAAGAGTATATACCTTCCGTTGATCGCAAGCAAGTGAAGGCATTTGAATATGGTGTGCAAGCTTTCTGGCAATCAACTGTAAACTAAAGAGTAACAAACATAAGCCATAGATGTTAAAACGAATTGCAACAAAAAAAATAAATTACCAAAACAATGGTGAAATCAAACGCATAATTATATCTACTATTTGAACAAAATTTAAGTGAAATAACTGGAACAATCTGTAGGAAAATACAGAATGAGTTATTTGGGGGATGAACATGTAAATCTGGAATACAGACTGAAAACAACCATTTACATCATCAAAGGCTAACTAGAAAGTAGTGAAGAAACCGTGACAATGGAACTTCTAACTTCAAGGTGGTGACGAATACTATCAATTTGTGCAATTGATCATCAAAATGTAGTTGTACTGAAGTAAAACCCAAATTAGAATGAAAGCCCGAAATTAAATCATCATATTTAAACCCCCATAATCAACTTATTACAGATGTAAAAAAAACCAAATCCGACTTCAACTTATCGAGTAATCGATTACCTCAACAAAGCTCCCCGACTGTGACAAACTCCTCCGCTGCAACAGAACTCGGTCAACGTAGTGTTGGAGAAGGTGGATGAAGGGTTGCGAAGGAGAGGTGGTGGAAGGCGAGAAGATGTTGGTGGTTTCTGGAAAAGTTAGGGTTTTCAGTGGCGGTGAAGAATGGTGTATGCTGCAAGTGTTGTGTATAACGACTCGATGAGGGCGACGAGTTGTTGGAGTTGCAGGTGTGCTCTCAGAAGTAATCTTCATCTCTCTTTGTGTGTGACGCGTGTCTGTGGTAAAGAAAGGGAAGAAGGGTGGTAGTGGCCGCGTGTATGTCTCATGTGCTCAGGACATAACCGCCTATAGGGGCCAATCAAAGAGACACACGATCACAATAATCTGCTTTAAAACCACACAAAACAGAATGACGAAAATGACCTTAAAAGGTTATAAAATAACAACAATGCCATGATTACTGTTCAAATAGGTTAGTTTATTAATATAGTACTAGTTGTTAATGCTTTAAAGTAAATTATGAAAAGTTTTAGATTTTCAACTCCAAACCAAGTATATTAACGCTTAATTACCCGGATTACGGGTAGGGTCTTACACTTTTGTCACATACATGAGCTACATTGTTCGACCACCGGTCTTTCTCATTGAGACTCTCGTAAAAAGAGCGATCTAGAGTTTCATCTTCCTATATCACTACTCTATCTTCCTCATTCACCGATAGTTTTATTTTCGTTTTATATTCTGTCACTATTACATCTACCACAACCGCTTAGCGCACTAAAAAAAATACAAAAAACTAAACTATACAATGCATGGTTAAGTTGACAAACTCTATTTAGTTGTCTTGTTGTTATAGAATATAGACCTAGTAGTTTAGTAAAAATAAATAAATAAAAAACTTGAGTTATATGAATAAATTCGGCATCCAACCTGTTACTATATTATTCTAACATGTTAGTTTAATAACCCCTTAATATTATTATTATCGTTGTCGTCTAGAAAAAAAATACCATTTTGATGCTATCCAATTTAAAAGTGTTCATGAACCAAATTTGATGATAACGACCAGAAATAAAAAAAAATACAGTTATTAGATATTAATAAATATTAAAGTCATTAAGATGTTTTAACGTGCATGGATGATGATACTTACAAGATTTGTGTTTCAAAGACGTCACAACGCTTTGGGTATTGCTTCCCATGTGGTCTGATGAAAGAGTATGAGAAAGTGTTTTAAGATTTTTATAGAAAAATATCATATTATCAACAAAATATGAACAGTAGTGAATAAGGTATGAACATATTCGTATTTACTTATCAGATTAAAGATCATTTGGAGTGTTCCTTCCCTTGATCATTGCAGAATGAGGGAGAGAAATGTGATGTTAGTAACTATTGTATGAGGGAATTGAAAAAGTGAAAGGTGGAGAATCAGCCGAATGTTGTGATTAATGTTGATGATTTGAAGGATTATAAAGTAAACTAAGGTATTTCCATTATGCACTTTGATATATTTGATAAACTTTTTACCGAGATTAAAAAAGGATTAATAATAGGAGTTGATTTTTACAGTATATTTTACTAAAATACAACTATACATTTAAGTAATCGTATAACATCATTAAATTTTATGACTTTATACAAACTTAATTAACGAATATGTATTCACCTCCAATAAAAGATAAATGACAATTGTAAAGAACCTAAACATATTTCACAAACTACATTAGACTAAAAAAGAAAATATATTGCTTGAATACATAATACTCATTCATAAATTTGCAAATACTTCTTGGTATACAACATTTGAAGTTTCGTTCTTAACATTACCTTCTTTATCAAGTATTAGTATCTTCAGACCATCTCTACACGTTACCCTTGACAGTGCAACATATAGCTGTCCATGTGAAAAAACGGGATCTTTAAAGTACAAACCAACTTTAGATAGAGACTGTCCTTGGCTCTTGTTTATTGTCATTGCAAAACACATCGACTTTCATAGATATAAACATAATAGATTTTGAAAAACCTTATGTATATATATGTAATCATATACATATTCATATGTGATGATTCACGACCTTCATTTAAACAAAAATACACATACACATCACACAATCTATATGTATATATTTGTTCACATATACGTTACTAAAAGAAAACATAAATTTTATAATTACAAACAAATATTTTAATAAAATATACATTTAAACAAAATGATACACGATTTTGATCATGCATCAAAGTTTCAAATTCACTAATTCACTACGCAATTAGACTACAATTCATTAGGTAAGCAAGAAATTTATTTTAATTTTATATCAAATTAAACATACACATGTTTATGTCTTTTGATGTGTTGGCTAAATATTTTTTCTATATAGCGTAAGATTTAGAAAATCAACACACTAATGTAAGTATGAAACTTAATTAACTTATGTATAAATGAGTTATTTGTTTGTTTCAATAAAACATACATATACAACTACAACCCAAATACATATTATGGGCTGTAAAACATGGACACCCAAAACCCTTGCTAAAACTTATTTGGGCTTCGGCTAGGGCTAGGGCTAGCACACTTCTATGTAAAAATTTTAAAAATTAACATTGTTAGTTTATAATTAAAAGTATCAATATTAACATAAAAAAATTAACTGTCACTTTGTAAACTGCATAAAAATACAGGACTTTTCATCTGATCAAGCAATTAATATTCAAACAGAATATTAATGATTATTAGCCTTGAAACACGGTTTTGTCAATTCAGATCTAGATACGCGGTTTGATTATATTTATATAATCATAATCACAAAAAAATAAATCACAAATCAAATAAACACCAAAACAAACACACACAAGTTCTATAAGGAAAAAGAGATTAAAGATGAAAATGGTTGTGTATTGGCGTTTCTGCAGGTTTAATCAAAGATATTTCATCAACATGAGCGACAACACGCGTATATTTTTTTATTCAAGAAAGGCAATCATGCAAATGGGTGAAGATTTCCAAAGACAAATATATGAGTTTGGAAGAACAATCGATTTGCCATGCTTTGAAGAAAGTAGACTTATAAATAAGTTGGATAAAAAGTTTGGAGTAGATGAGTTTGATGAACTAATGGAGGAGTTTCATGTGAATAGTTAGATTTTTGTTGAAAAGTTGAATATTGCAAGTGTGCAGTTTAACGACGGCGAATATCGGTTGTTGACACGATATGAAATTGAGAACTCCAATGACATACAGTTACTGGAGGAACTCAATCAAATAAGAATGGTCAACGAAAAAAGAAGCACAGCGATGCTGAATTTGGAACAAATTATCCGTCTTAGAATTATGCAGTTGAGGGAGGAGGCAGCAATGGTGGAAGTGGAAGAGTCAACGGATTCTGAGATGGATGAGGATGAGGAAACTTATTAAGTTTATTATGTTATGTTAAGTATGTTTTATAAGTATTTTCTAACATATTTTGTTTCATATGTTTTGAATATATTTTGTTAATGCAATTTACTAACAACTTTAGTAAAAGTTGTAGTTTTCTTATATTATGAAGTTCATAACTATAATGAATAATTGTTGGTGATCTGTTTGTTTAGTTATTAGATTAGCATTTTGCATTGTTTTGATTTGAATTTTAATTAAGCTTGTTTTATACCTATATAGTGAATGTTTACATAATTTTTTATTAGATTGATAAAGATCTGTTAATTAAAGTGTTATTAATGGAATTTTAAAATTATGTGTATTGATAGAAAGAATATGTAAAATGGATAATGTAAATTAGGAGTTGATTTGTACAATATATTTTACTAAAATATTAATATATAGTTAAGTAATCAAATAACATTTTTAAATTTTATGAGTTTATACAAACTTAATTAACGAATATGTATTCCTTTGCATTTAAACCGAAAATAATCAAATATGATAATTGTAATAAAGATAAATGACAATTGTAATGAACATAAACATATTTCACCAAGCACATTACACTAAAAATGAGAAAGTCTATAGCTGTTTTTTTGTTGAAAAGTATAATATAGCAAGTTTGCGGTTTAACAACAAAGAATATGAATTTGAAGAAAATATATAAAATTTTAAACTCCAATTACATAGAGTTAATGTAGGAACTTGATCAAATACGAATGATCAACGAAAAAAGAACATTCAACTAATACTTTAACTTTACATGTTAACTATTCAGTAACACCACTTGATGAATACTTTAAAACAATACAATAGTAGATGTCCTACATTTCATTAAGAAAGCTAAGTAGTTTTAATTTACATAACTAACATAAGCCAAAATGATATTGTTTTAAACATGACCAATACAAAAAAAAACACCAACATACTAAATTACCAATAAAGATTGATATGTAGTTAACTTATAAGAAGTCATCATCTAGAAAACTAAACTTAGAACTATTGTCCACGAAGCATAGATATATAATCATATACACATTCAAACGTGATGATTCACAAATCTTCATTTAAAAAACAAATACAAATACACAAAACACAATTTATATGTATATGTGTGTTGACATATCCATTAAAAATAGAAAAAATAAATTACATAATTAGATACAAATTATGGCCTCTGCTTTGAATGTTAAATATAAACTTAAAAATAGTTTGTGTTTCCTCTGCATTGAATATTTTATGATTCATTTTACTAACAACTTTAGTAATTGGAAATAATATAATGTGTCAATCAGGTTAAACTTCAGAAAAACATAATTGGAAATTATGTAAAATTTATTTGTAATTCCAAAAACTCTCATAAATGTAGAACAACTGTAGTTGCGTTGAAGTCACTATAAGTTGTCTAATTTGATTTTTCCTTGCCATTCATCTGGTACACAGGAACCAGTTTACGGGTACTTTTATACTTTACGTATGTCATTGAACTTGCGCCAGTAGGAAAAGCAGAACATTGTCCTTCATTGACCTGTATCATAAAATTAAGACATTTATTAATCCGTATTTAAAAATGTTTACTCTAAAAAAGGATAAATTAGTATACAAAACAAATCTATAAATATAATAAATTACTTCATCAACTGATTGAAACTTCAGCTTAATCTCTGACATAATAAAATTATCATCAGTAACATTAGATATCGGGTAAACTTCATCGAGTGTTTCCAAATTGTCTTTTGTTACAGATATCTTAAATGCAAACTCTCTATCACGTAGATACATTAGCTCATCTGGAAACTTAACAGTGTAGGCACTCTGTAAAAAAATATATTGGATCTTTAGTTTTGTTAAAAAAACATAATAGATAAAAATTAGACAACATCGTTAGTAAAACATGATTGATGCAGAAATAAGTATAGGAATACCTTGTTTTCTAAAAGCAAAGTCTCAGCAGATACTGGAATCATTTTTGATGCCTCATTATGAAACAAATTGAATTTTACATCTCCAGTACTATCTTTAACTGTAATTTGAATGCGAAACCTGTAAACATTTAAATAATTAATATTTTTAAATAAAACTTCGTAATAATTTATTTTTTTATTTACATGATATAATATTTAATAAATTGAGTAGAAGTAATTGTATAAGTATTACCTTGGAACAGGTGTGACATCTTTTTCACTACAACTTTCATTTATACAGGTACAAATTTCTCGTTCTTCAAAACCTCCACCCATACCAGTTGACTCATACAAAACATATTCTATATTTACCTTATCATCACACTTTGGACAAGCCATATAAAACCACACAAAATTCTTGTGAATTTCAATAACAGTTCCTAAAATAATGAGATGTTTAATCTGAATAGATTAAAAGAAACATTAGTAAGTTGTTATTATCTATACATATAATAAAATTATGAAAGTTTGTGAGAACTTTATGTTTATTACCTCTAAAATCTCCCAGATATCACCTATGTTACAGTAAGGATTGTTAACCAAAAAATCATTCTCTGTAACAGAAAAAACTTGAATACCAGCAAAGGATGCACTTGATAGTGTATCATAGGTAGGACATTGAATCAACCTTGCACTGTTTTAACAGCAGGTGGTAAAATACAATGTTTAAAAAAATAAACTTTAAAGTTATTTGAAATGAAAAAAAAACAATAAAGGCAACCTTCTTTTATAAACATTGATGAATTCAGTTGGTTCATTAATAAAAAGCTTTGAAATCCCAAGATAGGTTGAAACATATGGAGTATCTACATAAATAACAGTTGAATATAAATATCATTATAATAAATACATACTTATATAATATTTCAATATCTAATATAAGTAGATTGAAAACGAAAAAATAAGTTATAAATTTACTGTAATAACTAACCAGTGAAATATGACGCCAATCCAAATTGCAAAATCACAACCAAGGGTTCACAATTGCTATGGTTATGTAAATATGTACTCATCTGACTGGCAAATTTATCCCATAATTTCAAACAAATAACACGTCCCCTAAACATAATTGTAAAATTACATATGAAAAATATAGTTAACAACCAAATGTATAAGTATGCCCAAAACATAATAATTATAGTCCGAATTGAGATATAACAATTACAACTTACTCTGAATCTTCAATGTCCAAAAGCATACGATTTTTTTGTTTCAAAGAACCCTTTTTTTTACTATCATCGTAATTCTTTACAGTCTTAACGTAACCAATGACATCTGTAAAAAGTTATTGAAACTAATATTATTAGTTCTATAAATAGGTATAATTATAAAATTAAATATTTAATCTGATGTATACATATATAAAAAGAAAAAATACCTATCGAGTAATTTGTAAACACATCCTTTTCTATTATGGAATCAAAAGGTAAAAATCGGAAACCATATTCATCACCAATAAAATCAAAACAGGTTAAAAGTTGAGTAAGCTGAGTGAAAAAGATTTTCTTTCCATGTGAGCCAATGTTCGTATTTGAAAGACTCATATCAACACGAACGTATTTAATTATGTAAGCATGCTTATCATGAAAATAACTTTCAAACATGTCAACAAATTTACTACGAATAAGAGTGTCACACCCTCAAAATCCACTTGCGGAGTTTTACCGCGAGGCGCATGACAAACCAGGATCCAAACCAACGATCACAATAAACAAGTCTAAATGAATATAATGCAATTTCAAAACATAGTTTAAAATCCCCGTTTACAGCGGAAGCTTATTCAAAACAGTATCTCAAAAGTAACCAAATGTTCAACATATGAAAACCATGCGACTCTAACTAGACGCCCTGCAGACGCGTGCGCCCTAGTCTAGTAGTGCTACCTTAGCGACCTGAGAAAACATGTAAAAGTTTACGTCAGCACAAAAATGCTGGTGAGTTTACAGGTTTTGTAATCCAAGTACCAAGTCAACCTGTCCATACTATAACAAATCGAAAACCAGTGTACGCTAGCTAGGCGTATGTTTTGTTACTACCACGATTGGAAAACCATTACTAACTCGCAAACCAAATGTGTGCCCGATGTAGTAACCCTGTTGTTCCTGTTGTTCCTGTTTGAGACAATATGCACCCGCCGACCCTCCAAGTCGACGAGCGGGGTTGGTCACTCCCAATAGCGCTATTCACATTTCCCCGTTGTGCAAACCCGCACATTCATGGTTCCCCCCGGGACTTCCAAAGATCGTGTAGTACACAATAGAAACCCATAGTATGACAGTAGTTACCAAATAATCGTTTTAACACATGTTTTCTCCCCCGAAAATATGAAACCAGTTTAAAAGAGGGGCCGTAAACTCACCTTAAGTTGCGTTACTTCGTAATACGAATAACTCAGCAGCTATGCTAGTCCCGTAAAGCGGCGACCTAACATATGACAGTTACAACCACTTAGACTATTAACCCGCAGGTTAATTAGTCCCTAGATGTCCAGACCATAACCAAGTTCGTTTGAAAACACCGTGACTGTTTAACTGACCCAAAGTACAAGACTCGACATCCCATTGGTGACCCGAGACTCCCCGTGTTATGTTTACGCTCTCAAACATGCAATCATGCAATCACACTTAACATACGTTAACACACAACAAGTTATAGCACATAGCTCACGTATCACCGAATTACATCCAAACATATGTTACCAAGTTATTAGATATGTTACGGGGTTCCTAGCATGTTCCTACATGTCAAATCGGGTCTCGGAATGCTAATTTACACTTACAGCAGCAGTACACGCGATTAGGAAAAGTCAACTAGCATTTAGGTTGGTCAACTAGCATTTAGGAAAGCTAATCGCATGTAACTACTAGCATTTAGGGCTAATCGCATGTAACTACTAGCATTTAGGGCTATACCACATGTAACTACTAGCATTTAGGCTATACCACATGTAACTACTAGCATTTAGGGCTATACCACATGTATCTACTAGCAATTAGGGCTAATCGCATGTATCAACTAGCAATTAGGCCCTAATCGCATGTATCATAGGCGATTGGCCTCCTAATCGCCTCTAACATAGGCGATTAGGATTGCTAATCGCCTGTAACCTTGTTGTTCTAGTTTTTCGCGCGTTTAACGCTCCAAATCAGATCCAGAACGTGTGTAACCACCCAATATCATCCCAAACACTATCCTAAACATGTTTCAACTAAAACCCTTCGTTTTGCCTCGTATTATCAGCCCTGCATGCAATCACGTAATCCAAACACCATTCACATAGCATGCAACATCATACTAACATGCTTAACTATAACCCTAATAATCAATTCTCAGATTTTATCATCATAATATCATTAGTATTCTGAATTAACCTAATAATATGTTAATCCTTCATCTTGAATCATAAAAAACCCTAGCTTTCTAATCATAAACACACATAACATATGTATACTAGTTAAAATCCGATTAACAACACTTATTAACGATTTTCAGAATGCTTTTCCGTTTTAGAACAGGTCTGGACTATTAGGGATTGAATAAAAACGTTTATAAGATTGCATGGATGGAAACCAAACCTTAGATTTGTAAAAGAATGATGGATTAAGCTTGAAACCTTGTGTTTTGATCAAAAATCGCGTTCCAGAGGTTGTGTGTGTGTGTTGGGGCGGGTTATGGGACGACTAGGGTTTGTATAATGAAGTTTAGGAGGTCAAGTATGGTATTTATAGTCGTTTTTAGTCGTCCAGCCCGTAACTAGCGATTATGCAGCCTTTACACGCGATTAGGAAGCCTAATCGCATGTAAGTTCATGCAATTGGGGCCTAATCGCATGAACAGTCATGCATTTAGGCCCTACTCGCCTGTATGACTGTCCACTCGCCCCTACTATAGGCGATTGGGCTATCCTAATCGCCTATAGGGGCCTGTTTCGTGTGTTTTGCGCGTTAAACCCCGTTTTAACATATGTTAACACATATTCCCATACCGACAAGTCACATAATGATTGTAAACACATAACACTTGTAAATACACATATTCACACTCGTTCACCAATTCCCGGGACTCGAGACTTGTATGTTCCGTATGCCCTGACGATCCTACAAATCGTCACCGTTTGTACACTTAGTTAAGGACTGACATCTAATGAACCTCTAGACCAACATCCAATGATCTTCTAGACTAAACCGATAGTTCCCGAACCATGACCCGACTTAACTAACCCAGTTAAGTACAATATACGCGTGACTCGCTAAGGTAGACTTTCATCTAGACAACGTTGTTAACCAAAATTTGCCGGGTGTCACATCATCCCCACGTTAAAAGAATTTTCGTCCCGAAAATTGCACAAGTACCAAAAGGAATAACGAAGGAAACAACAAAAAGATAGGAACTAAAAATAGAAACCAAAAAGAGATTTTACCCGAGTTGTCACATCATCCCCACGTTAAAAGGAATCTCGCCCCGAGATTCATTCAGCTGCAGAAGAGACATATCTCGACTCGAACGCTTCCTTAGGAAAGAGATGAGGATATTTAGACTTCATCTGATCCTCCTGTTCCCAAGTGTACTCTGGTCCCCGGTTCGAGTTCCACCGAACCTTAACGATACGAATCTTGCTATGACGTAGGCTACGAATCTTGTAATCCAGAATCTCCACAGGTTCTTCCACAATCCAAAGACGATCATCAACCTTGATCTCTTCCAGTGGAACAATGAGAGATTCGTCAGCCAGACACTTCTTCAAGTTGGACACATGGAAGACGTTATGTACGTTACCGAGCTCCGTCGGTAAATCAAGACGATATGCCACCGGCCCAATCCGTTCCAGGATCGTAAATGGACCGACATACCGCGGATTGAGTTTGCCACGCTTCCCAAAGCGTATGACGCCCCTCCACGGTGAGACTTTTAGAAGTACTTTGTCATTAACTTGGAATTCCAATGGTTTGCGACGCTGATCAGCATAACTCTTTTGCCGATCCCGTGCCGCTGTCAACCGGTTACGAATCTGTACGATCTTTTCCGAAGTTTCGTACACTAGTTCAGGCCCAGTGAGTTGACTCTCACCCACTTCAGCCCAACAAAGAGGAGAGCGGCATTTCCGTCCGTACAGTGCCTCGAACGGAGCCGCCTTGATGCTCGTGTGATAACTGTTGTTGTACGAGAATTCTACTAACGGTAGATGAGCTTCCCAACCCTTGCAAAAATCGATCACACATGCCCGCAGCATGTCTTCCAAAGTTTGAATCGTACGTTCACTCTGGCCGTCAGTCTGTGGATGATAAGCTGTACTCATGTCTAGTTGGGTACCCAAAGCCTTGTGCAATGACTTCCAGAAGTGAGAAGTAAAATGGGAGTCACGATCCGAGATAATAGAAACTGGCACCCCGTGCTTAGAAACAACTTCCTTCAAATAAAGACGAGCCAAACGATCCATGGTGTCGGTCTCCTTAATAGCAAGAAAATGGGCTGATTTCGTCAATCGATCGACAATCACCCATATCTTGTCATTCCCGCTTGGTGATTTAGGAAGTTGCGTGACAAAATCCATGGTAATCCGTTCCCATTTCCATTCCGGAATTTCAGGTTGTTGCAAGAGACCCGACGGTTTCTGGTATTCCACCTTGACCTTAGCACAGGTCAAGCATTTGCTCACGTATGAGGCTATATCCGACCTCATGTTTGGCCACCAGTAAAGCACCTTCAGATATTGGTACATCTTATCCGAACCAGGATGAATAGAATACCGGGACTTATGAGCCTCATCAAGAACAAGCTCCCGTAGTCCCCCGAATAAAGGAACCCATATGCGTTCTGCGAAATAGTGCAGGCCATCAGGCCTTCGCTCGAGGTGCTTGTCGGCACCGTGCATAGTCTCAGCTTTAAGGTTTTCCTCCTTCAAAGCTTCTAACTGGGCAGAACGGAGTTGATCAGGTAGGGATGAATGAATGGTGAGCTGCAACGCCCGAACGCGACGAGGTTTAGTTGATTCCTTCCTGCTCAAGGCGTCTGCTACAACATTCGCCTTGCCAGGATGGTACTTAATGGCACAATCATAGTCGTTCAGGAGTTCAATCCAACGACGCTGCCGTATGTTCAAGTGTTGTTGGTCGAAAATATGTTGGAGACTCTTGTGATCGGTGTAGATGGTGCATTTGGTACCGTACAAGTAATGTCTCCAAATTTTCAACGCGAATACCACGGCACCCAACTCCAAGTCATGGGTGGTGTAGTTTTTCTCGTGCACCTTGAGTTGACGAGAAGCATACGCAATCACTTTCTCGCGTTGCATCAACACGCAACCGAGACCATGAATAGAAGCATCACAGTAAACAACGAAATCATCAGGGCCTTCAGGTCACGACAAAATAGGAGCAGAACACAGTTTAGACTTCAGTTCTTGAAATGCCGACTCTTGTGGTTCACCCCAGTCGAATTTCCTATCCTTCTGCGTGAGAGTGGTCAGGGGTTGAGCGATCTTCGAGAACCCTTGAATGAAACGACGATAGTAACCCGCAAGGCCTAGGAATTGCCGCACCTCAGTTGGCGTCTTAGGTGCTCCCCAGTCCTTGATCGCTTCGATCTTAGCTGGATCGACATGAATTCCTAGTTCATTAACCACATGTCCTAGGAACTGAACTTCGCGTAACCAAAAGTCACACTTTGAGAACTTAGCGTAAAGTTGTTCCCGTCACAAAAGTTCCAAAACCAAACGCAGGTGTTCCTCGTGTTCAGTCTTGTTCTTAGAGTAGATCAGAATGTCATCAATAAACACAATGACGAACTTGTCCAGATATGGTTTGCAAACGCGGTTCATCAAGTCCATGAAAACCGCCGGTGCGTTCGTGAGACCGAAAGGCATGACCAAGAATTCGAAATGGCCATAACGTGTACGAAAGGCAGTCTTTGCAACGTCAGCTTCCCTTACGCGCAACTGGTGATAACCGGACCTCAAGTCAATCTTGGAATAATAACTAGAACCCTGGAGCTGGTCGAATAGATCATCAATACGTGGAAGAGGATAACGGTTCTTGACGGTCAATTTGTTCAGTTCTCTGTAGTCCACACACAATCGGAAACTTCCATCCTTCTTCTTGACGAATAGAATCGGGGCTCCCCAAGGGGAAGAACTTGGCCTGATGAAACCCTTGTCCAAGAGTTCCTGTAACTGACTAGACAATTCCTGCATCTCGGGAGGTGCAAGACGGTAGGGGGCCCGAGCAATAGGAGCAGCCCCTGGTACAAGATCAATACCGAACTCGACTTGACGATGGGGAGGAAGACCAGATAAATCATCGGGAAAAACATCAGGAAACTCGCGTACAACTGGAATATCGTCGATCTTCTTCTCATCACCAGAGGAAACAGATAAAAGTGCCAAAACGGCTGGATAACCCTTTCGAAGACACTTAAGGGCTTTCATGCTAGAGATGATGTTTAGCGGAACACCACCCTTGATACCGTACCCAGAAAGGAATTCTCCATCAGGGAGAGGAATCTGAATAATCTTGTCGTAACAGACAATCTCCGCGCGATACAAAGACAACCAATCCATACCTACCACCACGTCGAAACTACCCAAAGGTACCGGCATAAGATCGATGGGGAACGATAAACCCGACAACTCTAATTGACACTCCCGAAGGACACTAGTAGCTTCAATCTTTTTACCGTCAGCCAACTCAATAATATACTTAGTCTCTAATGGTACGGGTGCTACATCTAGCAGTCGACTAACTTCCATGGATACAAAACTCTTGTCGGCACCAGAATCAAATAATACACTAACAGAACGATTATTGAGAAGGAACGTACCGGTAACTGTGTCAGGATCCTGTCTAGCCTCAGCGGCTCCAATGACGAAGGCGCGTGCATTCCTGCCACCGCCCCCGTTGTTCCCATTTCCGTTGTTTCCACCCTGCTTCAGTTTTGGGCAATCCTTCTTGTAATGCCCAGTCTCACCACAGTTGTAACATCCTTGTCTTCCCGTAGTCCCTTGAGTAGTCGGAGCTGAGTTAGTAGTCGGGGCCTGGGTCGATGGAAGTGTAACCCGACAATCTTTAGCAAAATGCCCAATTCGCTGGCAGCGATGACAACGGTTACTGTCGCAGTTCCCTTGATGATGACGTCCACACTTGTTACATTTAGGCAGTTTCCCCGCATAACCACCCTGTTTGTTACCCGAAGAAGAAGAACCCCCATTATCAAACCTCTTACCCTGCTATGCTGGCCCTGACCCTTTCCCTTCATTATCCCACTTGAGCTTGTTGTTCTCTGGGGCCTTGACAGTCGAACCCTTAGCAGGCAAAATACCCTCATTCACCTTCAAGTTGGTCATCCTATGTGCCGATCGGACCACCTCTACGTATGTAGGATGATTTCCCGCAGCCACTAACCCTGCGATTTCCGGTACTAACCCCGAGACATAGTGTTCAATCCTCCTGTACTCTGGCACATGCAGATCAGGACACAGCACTGCCAATTCGTTACGCCTCACAATATACTTCTCAATTTCAGACCCAGTCATCTTGAGGTTCCACACCTCGTGCTCTAGTTTCTGCACCTCTTCCCTCGGACAGTACTCTCGCTTCAACAGTTGCACAAAATTCTCCCACGGCATAGCATACGCCTCCCCAATGCCCATATTCTGGGTGATGTTATTCCACCAAGTCAATGCAACATCCTGGAATAACGCAGCAGCATACTTAACCCGATCTTCTGGGAGACAATTACACATCAGAAACACTGACTCCACTTTCTCCAGCCACCTAAGCAAGCTCACCGCACCCTCAGTGCCAGAGAATTCCTGGGGCTTACAGTCCCGAAACATCTTGTAGGTACACATGGGTGGGGGTGGGTTAACAGGACCACCTGAAATGAAATGCGTGAGGAATCACGACGAATGTAAACAAGGTTCACTAATGAGGCAAAGAAAATGGATATATCAACTTACCACCACCGTTGTGCCCTAACTGGAAGGCAGCTTGGAGCAAGTTGTTCAGATCAGCCTGCGATAGGTTAATACCTCCACGACCACCAGCACCACCGCGACCACCACCACGTCCACCATTGCGACCACCTCCACGTCCTCCTCGTACTCCAGACATGATTCTGGCAGAAAGAACGAGAAAATTTAGTTTCGCAGCTAAAGATAACCACTAATGTTTACAAGATCAAAGCTAGATCCAATCCAGGACTATCCCTTCAAACCCAGAGCTCACCAGGGCTTCCATGCATTTCGGTTTATGATTTTGTGTGCACCGAAAATGATAAACCGCTCTACATGGTCCTCCAAGTGTTCTCCTAGTTCAAAGTTCAAATCACCGAACATAGACTCTTAGCTATACACCGTAATACTACGGTAGTTTATGGCAAGTGTTTCTATTGGAGTACGAAAGGGAGAAGTCCGAGCCTTGGACAAATCTCAAGAGTACACGATTCACTCCAATATACTACACTGCCTAGAAAGTAAGTAACCCGACCTAAGATAGAACGGATGATGTAACGTAGAAAGACCAAATGATTTAGAGACACCCCGACAAGACCATACGTAAACCACCTTAATGTTTAGTACCATGTGATCGTCTAGTGTGTGCGACTCGGCTATAGACTAGACTCTACATGCAGTCCTAGTTCACTATAACCATTGGCTCTGATACCAATCTGTCACACCCTCAAAATCCACTTGCGGAGTTTTACCGCGAGGCGCATGACAAACCAGGATCCAAACCAACGATCACAATAAACAAGTCTAAATGAATATAATGCAATTTCAAAACATTGTTTAAAATCCCCGTTTACAGCGGAAGCTTATTCAAAACAGTATCTCAAAAGTAACCAAATGTTCAACATATGAAAACCATGCGACTCTAACTAGACGCCGTGCAGACGCGTGCGCCCTAGTCCAGTAGTGCTACCTTAGCGACCTGAGAAAACATGTAAAAGTTTACGTCAGCACAAAAATGCTGGTGAGTTTACAGGTTTTGTAATCCAAGTACCAAGTCAACCTGTCCATACTATAACAAATCGAAAACCAGTGTACGCTAGCTAGGCGTATGTTTTGTTACTACCACGATTGGAAAACCATTACTAACTCGCAAACCAAATGTGTGCCCGATGTAGTAACCCTGTTGTTCCTGTTGTTCCTGTTTGAGACAATATGCACCCGCCGACCCTCCAAGTCGACGAGCGGGGTTGGTCACTCCCAATAGCGCTATTCACATTTCCCCGTTGTGCAAACCCGCACATTCATGGTTCCCCCCGGGACTTCCAAAGATCGTGTAGTACACAATAGAAACCCATAGTATGACAGTAGTTACCAAATAATCGTTTTAACACATGTTTTCTCCCCCGAAAATATGAAACCAGTTTAAAAGAGGGGCCGTAAACTCACCTTAAGTTGCGTTACTTCGTAATACGAATAACTCAGCAGCTATGCTAGTCCCGTAAAGCGGCGACCTAACATATGACAGTTACAAGCACTTAGACTAATAACCCGTAGGTTAATTAGTCCCTAGATGTCCAGACCATAACCAAGTTCGTTTGAAAACACCGTGACTGTTTAACTGACCCAAAGTACAAGACTCGACATCCCATTGGTGACCCGAGACTCCCCGTGTTATGTTTACGCTCTCAAACATGCAATCATGCAATCACACTTAACATACGTTAACACACAACAAGTTATAGCACATAGCTCACGTATCACCGAATTACATCCAAACATATGTTACCAAGTTATTAGATATGTTACGGGGTTCCTAGCATGTTCCTACATGTCAAATCGGGTCTCGGAATGCTAATTTACACTTACAGCAGCAGTACACGCGATTAGGAAAAGTCAACTAGCATTTAGGTTGGTCAACTAGCATTTAGGAAAGCTAATCGCATGTAACTACTAGCATTTAGGGCTAATCGCATGTAACTACTAGCATTTAGGGCTATACCACATGTAACTACTAGCATTTAGGCTATACCACATGTAACTACTAGCATTTAGGGCTATACCACATGTATCTACTAGCAATTAGGGCTAATCGCATGTATCAACTAGCAATTAGGCCCTAATCGCATGTATCATAGGCGATTGGCCTCCTAATCGCCTCTAACATAGGCGATTAGGATTGCTAATCGCCTGTAACCTTGCTGTTCCAGTTTTTCGCGCGTTTAACGCTCCAAATCAGATCCAGAACGTGTGTAACCACCCAATATCATCCCAAACACTATCCTAAACATGTTTCAACTAAAACCCTTCGTTTTGCCTCGTATTATCAGCCCTGCATGCAATCACGTAATCCAAACACCATTCACATAGCATGCAACATCATACTAACATGCTTAACTATAACCCTAATAATCAATTCTCAGATTTTATCATCATAATATCATTAGTATTCTGAATTAACCTAATAATATGTTAATCCTTCATCTTGAATCATAAAAACCCTAGCTTTCTAATCATAAACACACATAACACATGTATACTAGTTAAAATCCGATTAACAACACTTATTAACGATTTTCAGAAAGCTTTTCCGTTTTAGAACAGGTCTGGACTATTAGGGATTGAATAAAAACGTTTATAAGATTGCATGGATGGAAACCAAACCTTAGATTTGTAAAAGAATGATGGATTAAGCATGAAACCTTGTGTTTTGATCAAAAATCGCGTTCCAGAGGTTGTGTGTGTGTTGGGGCGGGTTATGGGACGACTAGGGTATGTATAATGAAGTTTAGGAGGTCAAGTATGGTATTTATAGTCGTTTTTAGTCGTCCATCCCGTAACTAGCGATTATGCAGCCTTTACACGCGATTAGGAAGCCTAATCGCATGTAAGTTCATGCAATTAGGGCCTAATCGCATGAACAGTCATGCATTTAGGCCCTACTCGCCTGTATGACTGTCCACTCGCCCCTACTATAGGCGATTGGGCTATCCTAATCGCCTATAGGGGCCTGTTCCGTGTGTTTTGCGCGTTAAACCCCGTTTTAACATATGTTAACACATATTCCCATACCGACAAGTCACATAATGATTGTAAACACATAACACTTGTAAATACACATATTCACACTCGTTCACCAATTCCCGGGACTCGAGACTTGTATGTTCCGTATGCCCTGACGATCCTACAAATCGTCACCGTTGGTACACTTGGTTAAGGACTGACATCTAATGAACCTCTAGACCAACATCCAATGATCTTCTAGACTAAACCGATAGTTCCCGAACCATGACCCGACTTAACTAACCTAGTTAAGTACAATATACGCGTGACTCGCTAAGGTAGACTTTCATCTAGACAACGTTGTTAACCAGAATTTGCCGGGTGTCACAAAGAGCTTGAACTCTATCACCCTGCAAAAAAAAATGGTATATGTTATTATTAAAGTTAAAGAAAGTAAACTGTATAAGACAATTTATAAGTTATATATAGAATATATAAGTATTACGTTTTCATCCATTAACACCATTTCAATGGAATAATCCTTATTAGTATCATTTTTTGATTGTTCACGCCAAATTGTTAAGACTCTCGCCTTAATAATAATATCATCTTGACCATATCGAAGTTTGTCGAACAATGTTATCGTTTCACCCTCCATAAGCATTTGTAAATAACCTGTAAAACAAATTTAAATATAAATTAAATGTTTTACAAACATAAAAAATATTATATAAATAATATTATTCTATTAAGTTTGATATTTTACTAATGCAAAAAAAACGATGAACTACATAGATTGAAAAATATAGAAACATATTAAATTTGGTTTTGTATAGTAAACTAATAGGAAAAACAAATTTTAAACAGATAATTCGTCTTAATTCATAAAAGTTAATAACAAACTGAAAATCGAAAAATATAAAAATAAAATAAAAATCTATAATATAGAACCTGATAACTCAAATGCCTGGAAGAAGAAAACTTAAAATTGTAGTTAAAATGAATAATGGTTTGTTCAATTATTATACGAGAAGAATTCAAAATTATTTATAGTATGTATTAACAATTAAATATAATATCGGTTTTATTCATAGTATGTACTTATAGTCATAAATATAAATTATTTTGGAAATAGAAAATTAACATTAAATTGAATGAAATTGTAATAATTATAATTGTTTAACCGAATATGTTTACAAAAATAAATATTTACACGTTTATTTAAAAAAGTAAATCTTTAAAAATACAAGAATTTAAACATGTTGCGGCGGGGGCAAACGGATTACTGATGACATAGCCGCGACACGTTGCAGCGGTGGCATATGACGGGTCAAAATGTACCATCACCGTTGTCGCACCGCGCCGGCTGGAAACTCCATCTTCGGTCTCACTCTCTGCCTTCGGAGTCGGGTGAGAAGTAAATCGCAATCAATCAAAAGTTTAAGACACGTTGAAATGGATTTGGATAAGTACTTTACAATAAAAATTAAGAAAAAAATCTCACTATCCTTGAAACCATACCTGTTGGTTGATGAAGCATTGAAGTGAACTATGGACTGAATAGCAACAATCAGTTTAAGCTAACACAAAAAAGAAAAGAAATAAGTAACTAGAAGTACTCATAAAGGAAGAAAAATGCTCCTGTGTCCATGACAATTCATCTAAGCTTCTTACCAGATTCAAAACTCCCTTACCATAAAAAAAAAAAAGAAAGTAAAGATGATGAATTTATGCAATAACAGGTCATACTTCGTTCAACAACTTCGAGTTACGCTGCAACAAACATGATCAAGTAATAAATACCAAAAGGAAATCAAAGTAAATACGTCTTTTACGGTTTATAATGACAAACCTGGCATTGATAACAGCCTGGCGATTGGAACCGTCGCATAGTCGACTACCACAATCACTTGGTTCAGAAAGCATACGATCGGTCAGCTCTGAAAATCCAGCTAAGAAGTCAATAGCGCCTAACAACACAATCCGCAAAAACAAAAGTAAACCAACCCTATGGTAAGTTGTTGCTGATGAGTATCGAAGAAGGAATTTACCCAGCAAGTCAAGCCTTTGCATTTGAATGCGATGCAATACATAGAATTCTAGATGCTCATATAAAATATGACCTCAGCCCCAAAATCCCTCTATCTATTCAATCTCACAACAACTATCTGACCTAATTTTAGCCCAAATTCCGTCGCTCTAAGTAATTTGAACCCATAATACTAAGCAACTAAGCCCCCAATCACGCAACCGTGTATAAGTTTATAACCAAATAAGCAATCAACATAACGTAATTCATCATAAATTTACAATTTTTAATCTTGATTTCGCGTCAAGCCATGAACATTATCCAAAAAAAAGCCTTAAAAAGAACACAATTGCAATAAATAAAACAGAGAATAACACAATTGGTTTTCATACGATTGCCTTATGAAACATTTCATGGCATCATGCCTCTAATTCTATTAATGAAACAGTTCATAGAATAACTCCTAAATTTTAGATGCCTTGTTCACTTGTTTCCACTAAACTAAATATATCTTTTGTTACATAAGCACAACAGCGTAAGAATAATGTTATGCTATTTATTCAAATCCACCAATCTACACAGCAATAACAAACCTGAGATAAATAAAAAAGGGTCCACATAAGTGTCGAAGGAGGTACCATTGATCTGGACATAAGATACAAAATAAGTTAGTACTAAATCCAAATAAAATGGGATGTTATGAGTGAAATTCATGATTCAATGGTACCTTCAAATGTATCCACCTATCCTTTTAACAAAAAGCTCTATAAATTCCCCCTATTTCATCAAACTTTTGAATTGATTTCACAATCTCGAATAAAAATACAAAACTTTCATCAAAATATACTTCATGTTTAGAAATCCGAAAGAAATAAACCACAATAAGGAACGATTGTACCTTCGCGTCGAAACCCTAGGCGCCGCCACCCCTCAGAATGTCGGATCTGGAGCTTTCTTCGGGTTTGTTCAACGTGTTGTCATCAAACCTAATAATATTAAAGAATGATTAAACATTTTAGGATAATATACCTTACGGCCAACTGCTCCTACAACAATATCCAACCCTCTTTTCAATTGCAAGGAACTCTAACTGCAGTTTGGATCTGCACAAAATTGAATAAAAAAAAAAAAAGAAGCCCTAATTTTAATTTTTTTCATTAACATTCAATTAAATTGAATAAAACATAATCGAATTAAATCGAATAAAACATAATCGGCAATTACATGATGGATAATAATAGATTTGAAAATCGGATTATGGAAAAAAGAATACAAAAAACAGATCTTGACATATAATCGGATTTAGGGCTTTGATTACCTAAATCATAAATCTTATAATCGAAGATATTAATAAAGATGAGGTAATTGGTTAGAGGGAAAATAATACCTTTTAGAAAATATTAGGATTTAAGAGATGCAGAGAAAAAATGTATAAAACATTTCATAAGATATTAGGCTTGAAGAGATATTCAAACAGATCAGTTGCTAGAGAAAGAGAGAGTAGAAGAGGAGAGTTAGGGTTTATGGAGAAAAAGAAGTTGAATAAAAATGGAGCAGCAATTATGTTTAATTGAGTATTAGGGTATTTATACCCGGGTGGCCGGGTTATAATCTGGTATTATGGGTCGGGTTTTTTAACTCATGGGTAAGCAAAATGGATAGTATGGAGGTCATCTAGAAGTACCACCTCAGCAATAGTTACTCCTTTATTATATATATAGATATAGATATAGATATAGATATTATATATATAGATATAGATATAGATATAGACACTACTAGAAAAAAGACATATCTTGACACACATTTTATGACATGCGCTAATTTATGACACTCAAAAGCGTGTGTCATAAAAAAATTGTCATGTTTTAAAAAATTTGGTTAATTAATGACACATTTTTTTGTGTGTCAAGAATATACTGTCAAGAAATAGAAAACATGACGGTATAGACTCTTGTGTGTCATCTT
This sequence comes from Ambrosia trifida, assembly GCA_028751855.1. Lineage (NCBI taxonomy): Eukaryota > Viridiplantae > Streptophyta > Magnoliopsida > Asterales > Asteraceae > Ambrosia > Ambrosia trifida. The sequence goes on from CM054129.1 coordinate 73,180,975, forward strand.
TGTTGTGTCATGTTATTTCACAAAAATTGAGTTTCCCACCCATATGACCCATATAAAAGCTCTCTTTCTCTCTCTCAAATCTACCTCACACCACCATCTCCACCATTCCTCTGCCATCATCGCCATTTCCTCTGCATCTCAACCATCTCCTATGCCGTAACCACCATCTCCACCATCTACCACGACCATATTCACCATTTTCAACCACCGGGTGCCACCAAAATTTTTAGGGTTTCTCCAATGATATAACAGACGTTAATGACCAGGGAAGAATCAAAGGTCTGAGAGGAAATATATTGAAGGAGCTCAAGATCTGATTATGATTCGTTGAGGTATGTTGTGAATTTAATGATTCATTGTTGTTCATGATCTTTTTTAAAGAATTATGTAGAGAATCTATCAGACTATCTGGTTAATCGAATTGTGGAATCCATGAGATCGATTCGTGCATTGGTTGCTTGTTTTCATGGATCTGAAACTAATTATAGATAAATTTGATGTTGTTTAGAATGTTTAGGGCACAGATATGTCTATTTTGAGTATGCAAGTTTTATTTTTGTTCCATAGATTATGCTTAATTTTATAAACATAATAATGTGAATCTAATGGAATTTGGATGTCTAGGATTTTATTCTACTTGGTATGGTGTTCTTGTTGTTGTATTATATCTTGATAATATTTACAGCTTAAGAAAATGAACACCTTTATTACTGAGAACATGAACTTATTTTTTAGGCTGCTTGCTTATTTAATCTTGATAATTTATACAAATTGAAGAACATGAACAACTTCTTATTGTTTAGACTGTTAACTCATTAGCTCTTGATGATATATACAAATTGAAGAACTTGAACAACTTGTTATTTATTCTATTAGACTGTTAGCTCATTAGATGTTGATAATATTTGCAGATCGTTTTCTTAGCGTTTCGCCTTGAGGCGCGCCTCGAGACGCACGCCTCACCTTTTTTTAAACCATGGTCAGCTAAGAGAGATCTCAAGCCCGAATTACTATTTACGGCAGTGATTCTTCTATATATGCCCCTCAGCCTTGTTCTTCGTACTATTGGAAATCAGGTTCTTTTATAATTGGTTTCTTTATTTTTCATAACAGGCTATTTCCTTTAATTTGTTTGTTAGATGTTTTGTTTTTTCAATTGGTCTTTGAATTTGATTTTTTGATCTGGCTTTTGGGGAATTTGTTGGGATTTTTCTATCAATGAAACCTAATTAAAAAAGAAAAAGTTAAATGGCGTTTCAAATTTTTACCTCTGTTTAGTGTTTTTACATTAGATTTCTTAATGTGTTAAGCTTTAAGATGTTTTTGGGGTTAACAAAAGAATTAGGCGAGGATACACTAATTATCATCTGAACAATAAGTATTTTGACATCGTTTGGTAACATGTAATGACATTAAGCTATAGCAATTCCGTTTCAGGAAGCATCAAGCTTTAATAGTTAACCGATTCACCTTCGAGTAGAGCGGTGACCAGTTCGCTGCATGTGTGCAATTCTGGTTATTAAGTTAAAACACATCTACTTTCTGATTGTATGAACCGATTTGGGCGTCTAATGCTTGATTCGAGGCAAAGCAAGTGAAACATGATCAACTCAATTCCAACAGGCAATCACGGTTGATCACTCGACAGTTCAACAGTATGCGCCCTGTAATTTCACCAGTTCAATATTTTATATATAGGTAGTATAATGAATAGTTTGGGCAATGGGTTATGTTAATTATTATAATCAGACCAGACGCCTTCGCTGCTGCTAGATCGCAGAACAGTCCTCCAGTCCGTTCAGTTTTGCACGCCAGCATTCGAGTAGACCAAAACAGACCCAAACGAACTCCGTTTTAGGCGAATAATATGTCCACGTGTTCGTACCACCGAACCCTTTCAGACCCACTAGTTACCGTCTCCGGAATCCACTGTTACAGTTTCCGGAAAGCGGAACAGTGGCCAGAATCACGGTTTCTGCGCATCTGTCTTCACGCAGCCCATAACCCTATCATCCGAACTCCGTTTTAGGCGAATAATATGTCCACGCGTTCGTACCGCCGAACCCTTTCAAACCTACCAGTTACCGTCTCCAGAATCCACTGCTACAGTTTCCGGAAAGCGGAACAGTGGCCAGAATCACGGTTTCTGCGCATCTGTCTTCACGCAGCCCATAACCCTATCATCCGAACTCCGTTTTAGGCGAATAATATGTCCACGCGTTCGTACCGCCGAACCCTTTAAACCCACCAGTTACTGTCTCTGGAATCTTATGTTAGGTGCTATCTTGAATCAGGGATTCGAAGTTATAGAGCTCATTGTTGATGTTCAGAACTGCTAGCAGGTACATTAGTTTTGTTCTGTTTTAGTGGCACTTCTTCGTTATTTCGTTATCTTCCCTGGATCTCATTGTTGTATATACTGACTTAATACTGAATTACTTATTGCAGGCATTTGTTGGGGTTGCACATGATCTTGATTCCATTGTTATTGCATTCAGAGGCACTCAAGAAACCAGGTATAGATTTGATTTTTGCTCAATTATTTGTTGATGCATGTAGTATGGTCTTTAATGTATAATAAGATTCAGGTTCCAAAACCTCAAATTCATGTTTGAGTAACATATTTCAGGTAATTTGATCCGCTGCGTTTTTGAACTTTTAGTTGTTGTCATAGAGTTGTGTAACTATACTTCTATTAACAACTTTCATATTATCTTTGTAACCTACTGTCATGGTTAATGGTAGTTGTGATAGGCTTTGGAACTGCGCCTTTGTTTTTTTTGGTTTAACATGCGTCTGTAATGTTAATCGTTTGTGCTATCATGCTTGTACACTGGAGTTCCATTATTCATTATTTAATTTACTATATTTTCAATAACTTCAGTGTTGTCTTTGCTAACCTTTTAGTTTGCCTATTGTTATCCATGTTGAAATTAAAACGTGAAGCCGTGCAGGTATGGAAATCAATTTTTATACTGCTTTGGCGAGTCCATTAAAGCAAACATACAGAGTCAAACGAGCCTAGGCCATTGAAGAAGAGGATCATGGTGGAAAGAGGCAGAAACAGGTTTAGAACACAACTATATGTATGTTTATACAAATTAAGTGATTTTGATGTTTATGTTAGTAATAATTCTCATCTTGAAATTAAAACACTCATGAACCTTAACCTTCATCTTATTAATTTAATTGTTGTCTCAGATAGGGGGAGGAGTAGATGCTAACACGGATGCGGATATTTTTGTCATTCGTGAAGAGTGGTCTGGTTATGCCCAACCTTCATTTTCAAGTTATCCGTATGTTTAGTCTAGACTAATGTAATGTATTGACACAGTATTTTTGTAACTAGTTGTAGGATTCGACAAATGCTAATTGTAATTTTTTTGTGGTATATATAATATATGCAGTTTTATTTTGAAATTTATTGATTTTGATATTATAAATATAAATATAAATATAAATCCTGATTTATTACTTATTTTGCAGAAAAATTATTTTTAGGTAAAAAAAAACATGACACGCAAAATGAGTGTCATAAAGGTGTGTCGTAAATGCATGTCATGAAAAAGTGTCATAAATGTGTGTCATAAATGCGTGTCAAAAAAGCATGTCATAAAAGTGTGTCATTAATGCGTGTCATTAAAAGATAACACGCGCTTGCATGTCATAAAAAATTAATGACATGTTCTTCCTTGACACATTTTTGTGTGTCATAAACACCCCTTTATGACGCGCAATGCGCGTCAAGATAGGGGTATTTTTCTAGTAGTGAGATATAGATATAGATATAGAATATAGATTATACCATAAGCTTAAAATGTAGTAATTACTTAACTTTTACCGACGTCCTTCCCTCTTGTTTTATAATATAGTATAGATAATTATGTATAAAATAGTATTTCAGAAAAGGCTATTTGTTACAACATTGGGCCAACTATTGATTCACATTACAATAGGGATGAGCTCGGGACGGTATCGGTACCGAACCGATACCGATCCCGACAATACCGATACCGAAATGTCCAAAAAACCAATACCGATACCGAACACATACGGTACGGTACGGTATAGGTTTGGTATCGGTACGGTACCGGTATGGTATCGGTATTTTACCTTAAAATACGATACCATACCGATCTCGTACCGATACCGATAATACCGAAACCAAAAATCCATAAATATGGGTACCGATACCGATCCCAAAACCCCTCGGTTCGGTATCGATTCGATACGGTATCGGGATCGGGACGGGACGGGATCGGTATTCGGCCTTGTATGCTTAACATGATTTCCTCAACAGTTGTTCTGACTAATTAGAGGTGAACATAAAACCCGGTTCTAGAACCGGAACCGTGGAACCGAACCAGTATACAGTGGAACCGGTTTCGGTTCCTTTAGGTACCGCCGGTTCCAGCACCGGTTCCACCGTTAGAATAGGCCAAATTCGTTTTTTGATCGTTGGGTTCGTTTATAGCCATTAACTAGCCGTTTTTTCACCCAAAATCACCATTTTGCCACCCTTGTTTAGTATAAATAGGTTTTGGATGTTTTGGTTGATCACAACACTCAAAAACGCAAAAGGAAACAACCCGAAAACACAAAAACCGTTATCGTATACACTTAATGTTGTGTTCGCTTTGCTTTTATTACATCATTCTGTGGCTTCATCTTCAAACCCATCCCAAACCGGTTCCACAAACGAGCCTACTGTTGTTTAAATTTTCGAGACGACACGAAACGCCAAACTTTTTGGTGAAAATGGTTATTTCGACTTGTGTCTTATATCGAATGGCGAAAAAAAAGCACGTTGTAGAAAGTTTTAATTTCATTTTCCATGTTTCTTGTTTCGGAATCCTAAAAAAATACCAAAAGTCGTAATTTTATTAATTTTTTTTTAATTGTGTGCGCAAGAACTAATTCCGGAACCAAACCAGAACCGAACCGAATCGGAACCGGTCTTTGGAACCGGGATCGAAACCGCACGGAACCGAAACCGGTTCCGAACAAAACCGACACTGTAGCGGACCAGTTCCAAACCGGAACCGGTTCCTTAAAAAAAAACCGATTTGTTCACCTCTACTACTAATTATGTTACAGATCAATAACTAGCCTGATAGGTTTCAGCCCACAATTGTCATTGACAAACCATGTGGCCCGTAATCAGTTAGGCCTAACAATAATTACCATTTTCATTGTTTGCCCGATAATAGTTACCATTTATTTGTTTCAGTTCACCCCTAAACTGACCCGGATGATTATTATTATTACTAGTGGAAATGCCCGTGCGTTGCCGCGGGTTCATATGTTTTATTGTAGTACGTTGTGTGACGGGTATTGCGTAATTTACTTATAAAACCAATTTCTTTTTTGATTGTTAGACCGAGTGTTAGTACGGTACCGATATCGTAATGAACCGAATCAAAATTGAAACCAAATATGAAAAACTCAAAGAAATCCAAACACTTTTTTGTGTGAAATAATTGATCTTCAAATAAATGAAAAGGATGGTTGGTAAGTTCAGCACCTATGCATGTATGTATACCATTGGGGTTTATAACCTTCCTTTCCCATAGACATAGCCACGTGCAATTATACTATATTAATAATCGTTTGTATTTGAACAGTATTTATATATATATATTTTATTGAACAGCTATGTTGAACAGCTATGATAAGAGTGAACCCCGTGTATTTTGGTAATTCACGTTTTCATTTAGGGTTACTTCAGTCATTCCAAGCTTTTCCTTGCCAGGCAGGTTCATAACACTGGGTTATCTGGCAACGTCTCCTGCAGTCCACGTTCATAGTCATGGAGTTATATGGCCACGTGTCCAGCAATCCATGTTTCATAGCCACAATATACTGTGCTAATTCATGTTCGAAACTTTGACCCTTTCATCTCTCTTATCTTTCATCACCATCTCTCTCTCTCTCTCTCTCTCTCTCACACACACACACATGTATAACCATCAAAGACTACCGGAGCACAACTACCACTCTCTCTTGCTTCCTTCTCAGGCTTCCCCGTTCTCCCTCTCTCTTGCTTTCTTCTCTGGCTTCCGGCGATGGCAACGTTTCAAGTCTTTCTTTCCCAGACCGTCATCTGGGGCTGTTTGCAACCACCAATACACCCTTTCTGGCGAGGAGTTTGGGCCCTAACAACAACAACGGTAATTTGGGGTTGTCTATGTCTACCGGTATAACCTTTTTAGCCACGTGGCCGAGCACTGTTGGTTCTTTTTTTTTATAACGAAGATGCCCCTTATACGTGTTTATGTATTATTCCCTTGATAGTAGTTGTTAAATGTTGTTCTGGTGCGATCGATTGTCCAAACATTCATTGGTGGAATGATTTATAATGAAAGTGATGTAGTTAGTATGTTGGATCATAGGAATGTGATGACACTTAAAAAGATGGGAAATTAGCGTCATTTAGTCTGTTTAGGAATTTTTAGTTGGGTTTCTTTTTTTAATGAATCTGTTTTTTTTCCAACATTGTCCTTTATGTTGATTTGCAGTTGGATTCATGTGTTAAGACTGGCCAAGATGTTCAAACTTGGATTAAAGTCCCAATTTAGGAGGTAACTTTTTTCTCATACATGCCCTGGTGGATTTATGTCTTTTGCCCCTTTTAAAACCGTTATGTTTTTTTAACTGTATTGCTTTCAATTAGATTTATACAGTTTCAGCATGGTAACCACCGGATATGTTTTGCTTTGGCAAAGGCAAGATTCGTGTTGTTGTCATAGAATTATCCTTGGGTTTATAGGTTCGAGAACATAAACTAGGAGATCAAGTAACCGCGGCCCAACAATTCGTTTCACCATTCGAAAAGGTATATGTCTAATTCACCTTGGTATTTTTATATGTTGTTGCGACATAAGATTATTTTATAGCTTTTGTTGATAGATCAAGCATACATGTTGATAAAAGTGTTGATTTGGGTATTTGAGTGGCTGCATATACTTTCCATACACTAGATTCTGTTAAATACTTGCACCACATATAAAGTACTTTGTTATTTAAGCATATCTAGGCAAATGGGTGGTTAAGAAGATAACAGGGAGTCCTATTAAACAACAGGAATGAAACTATTTTTTTTACCTACTACTTGAAATGGATAAAGATTAAGGGAATTAAGCTACACATCTCAAGGAAGAAAATGACTAAATAGCTACATTAGCAAGTATGAAGCATACTCCGTGAAAGGTTGTTAGTTTTGCCCTTTTGGTTAAAAGCTTGATTTCATCTTAAGCACTATTTCTTCTACTCATTGGATCGAACAATGTGTGCGACGTATAGTACATTTGCAAATCAAATGTGAATAGTTTGCAAACAATACTAAAAGAACAATATGGTGTATTGGTGAATGCAGGTTGGCAAATGAACGTTCATCCAACACAACAAGAGACCACCTACTGTGCAGATCAAAGGCCAACCAATTAGCCAAAAGAGTGGCTGCTGCTCAAATTAGGTGATTTATGACATCTTTCAACTACCACCATCTTTTATTTATTTTCGTAACACTGATTAGAAAGTTTTGATGGCTTGGAAGTGGTTTTATCTTTCGATTGCTATAACACGAGGCGTTACCATAAAGAGGCAAGATCAAATGAAGTTTCATAAGTGGGTGGCGCCTACATTTGAGCGTGTGAAGACCCGGGTTCGATTCCAGGTTCGTTTTTTTACCCTGCGTTTCCTCTAGAAACGCCTTCCCTTTCGATTGCTATTTTTAGGGTCTTTTCTTGCACGTTTTGTTATGTTTATGTCTGATTAGTAGTGACATCTGACATTCACGTATGTGTTCTTTGTTACAGCATTAAACTGATTTGTTGCTTTTTAAAATTCCTTTTATATGGTTTATTTGTGGTGTATCTTAAAATTTTATAAATGTTCTTGATGGGTCTCTGAGTTTAACTGGTTTTGATTTGTAGGTGTATGCTGTTCTACTTTTATGAGGTATGTGGTGGTGGCGGTTACGGATCAGAGGTTGATCCGGGATAAGGAAGGAGGTATGCTACCTGAATTTCTTTTGTAATAATTCTTGGCAAACTGAAGTTATGTAGAATTTGGGGACTGTTGGTCATAGGGATCAGATTTGTTATTGGTCTCTATCTTGGGTTCTACTTCTTCATCTATTTAGACCCTAAAATTAAACCATTTGACATAATCCTAATTAACAAGAAATTTGTGTTATTCAAATCATTATAATCTATAATTTAATCGTTTTTTATGTCAAATTTCTTGATCCTTTTCTGAGAAATTTCAATGAGTTTTAAACGATGCATTAAAATGACACTGGCGAAGCATAGTAAGGGCGGGGAGGGGCGGCCGACCCCCCCGGATTTTCGCTCAGAAGTTCCAATTATATAGTATTCGTATAGAAAATTTTGAAAATATAGGGTTTCGACCCCCCGAAACGGGTTTTCGACCCCTCGAAACTGGTGACTTCCGACCCCCCGGTGACTTCCGACCCCCCGAACCTTCGGGTCAAGCTTCGCCACTGTAAAATGAGTTCTTGATTACGGCTACCATGCATTTATCATCAACTTGCAGAGCTACGTTTTACAATTTTTTTTTGTTTTTATGTTTTGATTCCATTTTTTTAAATCTTATTTTGATGAAATATATTGAAGCTTTGAGTAAGTATATATTTTATCAGTGGTGACAAATTAGTATTAGCACGATCTTGTGCACCAAGATCTTGATGAAGTATTAATACTGAATTGATTATTTTGCTCACACTATATGCTCTGCGCTAATGTTTGAAGACATTATTAGTAGGATAAGAGTATTACTTTGTTACATGTGAATAAAATGGTTGGTAATTAGGCTTCATGCATATATATCAATCAACGAGTTGGAAATTTATGTGTATTAGACATTAAATTATGTTTGTTACATATCATGATTGAATACAAAGTTAGTTACGCTATTCCTCTTTATGTTGAGATAACACTTATCTTTTTAGCATATGGTTGGGAACAAGTATATCATGATTGAACAAACATGGAGATTGTTATTAGTTCACAGTAACATATACTTTTGCGCAATGATTATGTCCAAATATCTTATGATTGAACAACTGGGATAATTTATCAAATTATACCGGTACAGAATGTCCCTTTGGACTGAGCATATTGGCGGACTTGAAAGTGGTACCCGAGAGCCTCAAGGGTGTGAGACAGGTCAGATCACTGACTCAGTCGCATTAATTACTTCACAGTAGTATTTACTTTTTGTATCAAAGGATTAAACAACAGGGATAATCAATCAAATGATTTTGTGCAGTTATACAATTAAAGAATCTCCCTAGAGGCTGAGCATATTGGCGGACTTGAAAGCAGTATTGAGATACCTGAGAGCCTTAAGTTTATGCTGATTTTATTGTTTTTTTTTCTTTCTTTTATTGGATCTCACAACTGTTGTTGAATCTAAAGTTATAAAGAGCTGTTGCACGACCTATTTGGAAAGAATTAAACACCACATCTGCGTATCAGTTCGTCAAACGCGCAACGCGCGTAAATTAATACACCTAGTTAATTTAAAGTATCAAACTAAAGAAAACTAAGATCAACTATTTCTATCAAACAAACATTAGAAACAAACAAAATGCAGATAACATTGATTTAATCTACAAATCCCGCTAAGATGTTTGTTCATGAGGAGTTTTAACCATTTGACTAAAGTCAAAGAGCATCATTGAACTATGTGGCAGGTTAAAGGTTGTAGTTATTTGAGAAGGAAGCAATATATATATATATATATAGGAAAGGGTTAGAATGAAAACCCCAAAAAGTTGAAGAAACCCATGGAAACTTTATCTCAACCATTGATCTACAAGATCAATGGCTACAATTGAATCTTTGTTATTTTACTAATTAAAATAATAGACAAGTGGGCAAAAGGTGGGAAAATGGTATTATAGGTATTTGGCTTTGAGATGTTCTCTCTCCTCTGTTGTATGGCAGGCTGATACACACATCAGTCACCTCCAAAGCTTTATAAACTTCAATCTCTCTCCTCTTTCATTCCCAAATTTGAATTTCCCCCAAAAGCTTCAAAGCTCCATTCACAACCTGTGTCGATCATCAACCAAAGCTTACTCCATCATCGACCTCCATCAAAGACCCTTCCTTCTACCTCCATCAGCGACCAACATCCATAAAAAACCTAATCATCCAACCCTCGTCGATCATCAAGCTTTTGTTAATAATGAAACCTCTTTTCTGGCCAATGTCTTTAAAGAGAAGACACTGGAAGCTAAAGAAATCTGATCGCAGGTATCTTCTTTGGATGTACTGTTAGTATGGATTTTGTTATTATCTTCATATTTTTTATGATGTTTGTGTGTTTGAGGGGTATAAGCATCATTATAAAACAAGGGTTGTTAATATAGTGTGTAACATTGTTCATATAGTGTGTTTTTTGGGGTAATCGTTCATGATGATGTTAAACAGGGGGGTTGTTAGTATGTTATAAGCAAGAGATCAAATGGGGGGTTGGGTATAAGCATGATTATGAACACAGAGGTTAAAATGTTATTGTTAAACATGGGGTTGTATTTATTCTGGGTATGATGATCGATTGTTTAATAAGGTTAAAAACATGGGTGTTGCATATGTAAACAAACATGGGTGTCAATGGTTTAGTGTTAGCATTATTATAAACAGGGGTGCAGTGTGTAATTGCTCATTGTGTACTGTGTTTTGAATCAGGAAAACACATAAAAATGCTAATTTGGTTGATAGTAGTGTATCAACAAGCGTTGAAAGAAAGGTTGTGGAATTAAGTGATGACGTGACCAAATCAAAGAACAAAGGGAAACAAAGGATCATTGTCGTCACTGATGACGATACAACACAAAGGCGTAGTGGAAGAACAAAGCGTGTACTAGGTAAAATAGTCTCAATGGTTTAGTGTTTGCATCATTATAAACAGGGGTTTCAATTATAAAGGGATGGTTTTTAAGTTTATTGATTCATATTCGGCAGATTATGATTCTGATGACCTAGACACGCCATTGATTGCATTCAAAGGACGCAAATCAGGTAACTTCCATGGTGCTTCCTTCTTAGTGTGAACTATTAAAAAGTATAGATACGTGTCATGTTTGTAGACTATATTATTTCAATTTTTGTCTCAGATCACGAGGGTGGCACAAGTGGTGCATCAAGCATGGATTCTCGAAGGATAAAGGTTGGGGATAAAGAAAGTTTTTTTTATTGTAGGCTTAACGTATGTAACACAGTTGTGATTTTCCAGGTAAAACGGCTGATGGGTCGTCACATTCACAGAAAAAGGCTGGAGATAATCAAGGTATGAATAAAGTGTGACTTTTCGTATGTAACACTTAAATGGTGCGTACTAACCAGAGGCTGGTGTCGATGTTTTGGCAGTTTCAAAGAGGGTAACAAGATCTACATCTAATAACAATGAACCTGTGGATGAGCGAGATGGACGTAGAAAGCAAAAGATAGGCAAAAGGACGGAAGGTAGTAAGGCGAAGCGAAAGGGCAGTGGTAAAGCGGCGCGTGGGAAGGTTGAACCTGGTAAACAACGTAAACGAAGGAAGAAGGATGAATGGCCTGGTATACGTACAAGGTCTTCGCCATTACAATTTGCTAGGTGCATAAATATTTTGAGTGAAGAACAACGCCAGGCTGTGAAAGAGATGGGTTTGGTAGACTACTTCACTTCAAGATGGATGGGATATCGTCGAAGTTGGGTCACTACGTTGTTGAGAACTTAGATCCAGAAAGATTGCAAATTTATCTTCCATGTGGTACAATCTCTATTGATGCAGAAGTGATCCGAAGGCTTCTAGGGATTCCTGATGGTGGGGTATCATTTAGTTCACTACCGCGTTTAAGTGAAAAGGATGAAGCGGTTGCTAGCTGGAGAGAAAGGTATCCACCTGGCCGATTTGTTTCACCTAAACAAATGGTTGACATGATCGAGTCCCAATCGGATGGCGAGGATGGCTTTGATTTCCGCATGGACTTCCTAATGTGCTTTTTTGTTGTTATGGTTCAGCGCCATAAACAAGGAAGCCTTAGGGATTCCATATTGGACTACATCACCGATGACTTGGATTTTGCAGGGATGGATTGGTGTGGGTTGTTATCGGATAAGATAAAGCTTTATATGAATGGGTGGAGATGCGGAGATAAGAGCACAGCGTTTGCTGGACCCCTTGCGTTGTTGGTGGTAAGAATTTTTACTTTACTGTTTTGCATGTGTAACATAACTGCTTACGTATTTTGCATGTGTAACTCAGGGGGTGTAATTAACATTTCCTTCTTTTCAAATAAACATGACAACTACTTTATGTGGATAGCGTAAGCTGCGAGGGGATACATGTGGATGATACGATTTACCCAATATCTTTTTGGAACGTTCAAAAGCTAAGAGAGAGAGAGAGAGGATTGAAATTAGGTACGGTGGCTTTGGTAAGGGAGAGCTAAAAGGCTTGTCAGCATGTCACACCCTCAAAATCCACTTGCGGAGTTTTACCGCGAGGCGCATGACAAACCAGGATCCAAACCAATGATCACAATAAACAAGTCTAAATGAATATAAATGCAATTTCCAAACATAGTTTAAAATCCCGTTTACAGCGGAAGCTTATTCAAAAACAGTATCTCAACCATAAAACAATAGTTCAACGTTCAATGACCATGCAACCCTAGTTAGACGCCGTGCAGACGCGTGCGCCCTAGTCCAGTCATGCTACCTTAGCGACCTGAGAAAACATGTAAAAGTTTACGTCAGCACAAAAATGCTGGTGAGTTTACAGGTTTTGTATCCAAGTACCAAGTCCACCTGTCCATACTATAACAAATAGAAAACCAGTATACGCTAGCTAGGCGTACGTTTTGTTACTACCACGATTGGAAAACCATTACTAACGCGAATACCAAAAGTATGCCCGATGTAGTTCCTGTTGTTCCTGTTGTTCCTGTTTGAGACAATATGCACCCGCCGACCCTCCAAGTCGACGAGCGGGGTTGGTCACTCCCAATAGCGCTATTCACATTTCCCCGTTGTGCAAACCCACACATTCATGGTTCCCCCCGGGACTTCCAAAGATCGTGTAGTACACAATAGAAACCCATAGTATGACAGTAGTTACCAAATAATCGTTTTAACACATGTTTTCTCCCCCGAAAGTATAAAACCAGTTTAAAAGAGGGGCCGTAAACTCACCTTAAGTTGCGTTACTCCTTAACCCGAGTAAACCCAGCTGCTATGCTAGTCCCGTAAGCGGCGACCTAACATACGACAGTTACAAGTACTTAGACTAATAACCCGCAGGTTAATTAGTCCCTAGATGTCCAGACCATAACCAAGTTCGTTTGAAAACACCGTGACTGTTTAACCGACCCAAAGTACAAGACTCGACATCCCATTGGTGACCCGAGACTCCCCGTGTTATGTTTACGCTCCAAAACGTACAATAACGCAAGTACACTTAACATACGTTAACGCACAACAAGTTATAGCACATAGTTCACGTATCACCGAAATACATCCAAATATATGTTACCAAGTTATTAGACATGTTACGGGGTTCCTAGCATGTTACTACATGTTAAATCGGGTCTCGGAATGCTAATTTACACTTACAGCAGCAGTACACGCGATTAGGAAAAGTCAACTAGCAATTAGGTTGGTCAACTAGCAATTAGAAATCCTACTCGCCTCTACTATAGGCGATTAGGAGCTACTCCCCTGAACTTACTAGCAATTAGGGCTATTCCCCTGAACTTATAGGCAATTAGGGCTATTCCCCTGAACTTATAGGCAATTAGGGCTATTCCCCTGATCTTACACAAGAGTAGACCTCTACTCGCCTATAATATGGGCGATTAGCACCCTACTCGCCTATAACATAGGCGATTAGGAATGCTACTCGCCTGTAACCTTGCTGTTCCGGTTTTTCGCGCGTTTAACGCTCCAAATCAGATCCAGAACGTGTGTAACCACCCAATATCATCCCAAACACAATCCTAAACATGTTTAACCCAAAATCCTTCGTTTAACCTCGTATAATCAGTCCTGCATGCAACCAAGTAATCCAAACACCAATTCACATAGCTTGCAACATCATACAAACACGCGTAATCATAACCCTAATATCCAATTACTGAGATTCCTATTATCATAATATCAATATCAATACTGATCTATCATAATAACATATCAAATCATCATCATGAATCATAAAAACCCTACTTTCTAATCATACACAATCATAATGCATGCATATTAGTTATAATCCGATTAACAACCCTTATTGACGATTTTCAGAAAGCTTTTTCGTTTAAGAACAGGTCTGGACCATTAGGGATTGATTAAAAACGTTTATAAAGAGTTATGGATGAAAATCAAACCTTAGGATTATGAAAATATGATGATTCAAGCTTGAAACCTTGAGTTTTGATCAAAAATCGCCTTCCAGAGGTTGTTTATGTGTTGGGGCAGGTTATGGGACGACTAGGGTTGGTATAATGAAGTTTAGGAGGTTAAGTATGGTATTTATAGTCGTTTTTAGTCGTCCAGCCCGTTACTAGCGAGTATGCAGCAGTTTCAGGCGATTAGGGCTTGTAATCGCCTGAATGTTCATGTGATTGGGCCTACTCGCCCTTAGCTACACACGAGTAGGGCCCTAATCGCCCCTAGGGTCTCCTACTCGCCTCCCCTATAGGTGATTAGGCCTCCTACTCGCCTATAGGGGTTGGTCTTGTGTGTTTTGCGCGTTAAACCCCGTTTTAACATATGTTAATGCATATTCACGTACCGACAAGTCATATAATGATTGTAAACACATAACACAAGTAAATACACATATTTACACTCGTTCACCAATTCCCGGGACTCGAGACTCGTACGTTCCGTATGCTCTGACGATCCTACAAATCGTCACCGTTTGTACACTTGGTTAAGGACTGACATCTAACGAACCTCTAGACCAACATCCAATGATCTTCTAGACTAACCAATAGTTCCCGAACCATAACCCGACTTAACTAACCCAGTTAAGTACAATATACGCGTGACTCGCTAAGGTAGACTTTTCATCTAGACAACGTTGTTAACCAGAATTTGCCGGGTGTCACACAGCATCCAGTAACATCAAATGTGTGGACTATGAACCAACAGTACAGGTACATGTGTGTTTATATAACCTTCATCCATGCTTTCTTACGCAACTTAAGTCATTAAATATATACGTTATCATATACAGGACAGAGTAGCAGGGGTTGATAAGATGCTGGATATAATGCTAAAGAACAAGGACCACATTGAGACCGCCATAATGAAGCTCCATGGGGAGTATCCAGAGAGAGAAGAAGTTTTGGCCGTAAAAGCCAAGTACGAAAGTTTTCTTGAACAAGCACCAAAGTGGGCAAAACGGGGATGTCTAACTTCTGATGTTGATGATCAGCAAGTAACAACTGTATTTGAAGGCGTGACTTTGAAAGAAACTACTCGAGAGGAGATAAGAAACGCCGCACAAGATGGAACAGGTATGTTTGGCGGTCGCAATGGTTAATAAAACATTGTAATTAAATGTGATTTTGTATGTTTGTAACAGTTGTAGATTGTGTACAGGGCTAGAAGATGTTGGGGGTGAACATGGCACGGGGCTGGATATGTTGGAATGTTTCAGGACACCGGATGCAGAGGGTGAACATGGGGCACAACAAAAAATCGTGGGTGATGACGAGATAACAAACGTAGTTGTGAGCCAGTACCGAAAAATCCTCTATGAAGAAGATAAATGTAAAACAGCAGCAACATCAACGGGAGATGACATGTTGCCCAAAAATCTTCAAAATGATGGTTTTGGTTTGGAAGCCTGCAAGGAGATTAAGACAGAATGCAAAGGGAAAGAAAAAACCTTGGAGGCCTTGGCTAATGAACCGCCCACCGTATTTGAACCAACTCAAGCACCAGTATACCGAAGGCGTAGAAGTCATGCTGTACTTCAGGCGTTGCGGGGGAAGATACGTATGAAACAGGATATTGTGGCAGATGCTAATAAGGACATGAATGACCATAAAGGTTGCAACCTGAAAACAAGTTGATCTGTAAAGAAGTTTTAATTGGGGATGTATTCTAAATGTTTTCTTTGCATGTCATAGAAACAGGTGAAGCTGAAGGGAGCGGGAAGGATGGAATGACGGTGACGGATGTTGAAAATCTGGTAAAGCGAGTAGAGGACATAGAGAGTACTACGATTGGAAAAATGTCAAACGAGGGGTATGATGGGCCCAGATTCAGTGTCGGCTTAACACCGATGGACATAGAGGTTACGTGTCAGCTGACAGGTATGTGTTGATTATAATCAAAACGTTTCATATGTTAAGATATTAATTAAATTAGCAAACTTGAATTAGGTGCTAAAGGCGAGGTACCAAATGAAGAAGATGCTAAGTCGTGTGAAAACACTGGTGAGTATCGTACGGTACCTGACTTTTTGCATATGTAACACATATATAAACTTGTATATGATGGTGGTTGTAGCTTGTATTCTAAATCTGTAAAGCAGTTTTAATTAGGGATGTGTTCTAAATGTGTTGTTTGCGTGTCATAGAAACAGGTGAAGCTGAAGGGAGCGGGAAGGATGGAATGATGCTGACCGATGTGGAAAATCTTGTAAAGCAAGTAGGGGACATAGAGAGTACCGCGATTGGAAAAACGTCAAACGAGGGGTATGATGGGCCCACCTTCAGTGTCGGCTTAACACAAATGGCCATGGAGGTTGCGGGTCAGATGATAGGTATTTGTTGATTGTTGAATCAAAACGTTTCATATGTTCCGTTATTAATTAGATTTGAAAAATTGAAGGGGGCGATAAAGGTGAGGTGCCAAATGTAGGAGATGCTAAGTCGTGTGAGAACACTGGTGAGTTTCGTACGCAGCCTGAATTTTTGCATATGTAACACTTATATATAAACTTGTATATGATTGTGGTTGCAACTTGTGTAGATACATTGTTCGGCGCTGATGTGGTTGGAGAAAAGGAACCTCTTATGGTTGATATTGCTAAAAATAAGCGTAAGTTTGTTTTGTAAGCATACATGAACGATTGTGTTATGCATACGTTGTTGCTTACGTAAATGTTGGTTGTGACAGGTTCCATTCATCCGTTAGGCCACATAGGTGAAGGTAGAAGTGATGAGACTGTAGCAGCTGACATGCTTTGTTGCTTACGTAAAATGTTGGTGGTGACAGGTTCTATGGATCCCGTAGGCGGCATAGCTGAAGAGAAACATGATGAAGCGACCACAGTTGACATGCGCGGCGATATTGCCCAAACTCGTATGGTTATAGTTTATTAACCTTGTGTTGACACTTAGGGGCAACTTACTAAGTTTCCCCATGGGTTACATAAAAACAGGAGAGGGAGAGGATGGTCAGGGGGTCGACAACTGTGGTAGTTACCCTTTGGTGCAGCTTATTAGTTCGTTTGACGCGAATACCGGTGCTTACGGTCAATACAGTTTGAGTGGTGCATATGGGTCGGCGTTGGGTGGTGAGTAAGATGACGATAATATGACATTGGCTATGCGACAACAACGGATTGCAGAATTAGATGCTAAAAAAAGGAACCCACAACGTGAGAGACATATTTCATTCTTCAACAAGTCGCCATTCATGAAAAGGGGGGTTGAACTTCAAGACGCGGTAGCAAAGGATGAGGAAGCTGTGTGAGCTTTTATATGTCTTGATGAGGATACTATGTTCAAACTTCATGGCGGGAATAGAACGAAGAGAATAGCAGAAATGAACTCGTAAGTTTATATGCAACAATAACTTTACTAAATGATCAAACTTTATATTGTAACATATGCAACAATAACTTTACTAAAAATTCAGGAAAGAAAGAGGCCAACATGCTAACGTGGATAGTATAAATGCAGAACTGGCTAGGGACCCACTTTGGCACGTAAGGCATAAAATTCCTTAATGGTTTTGACCTGAGCATATATATATAGTTTGAAAATATCTTTGTTGGATGTTATGCAGGGAGCTCTTGTTTAGAAGCGTTCGCAATGTGGAAGCTACACGGAGTATGTTCAAGTCATTGAAACATGGAGAGAGGGTGTCAGATGTGATAATTGACTGTTGGGCTGAAGTGCTAAACTACGAAGAGCGGTTTAAATCAGGAGACGCTTACCTTCAGCTATTTGTCGGCACCAAAATAGTGGTATGTATAGCTACTTTAATTTTAATAACTGTCCCACGTATGTTACAAAATGTTTCCCCTAAAACCTCATACGGATGACGTGTTGACAGTTCCCATGGATGTTGCATGATGACAAATGCGATGATGCTCAGCGTATGGGTCGCTTCCGGAGTGGGGTACTAGCCGCTATGTCGTTTTATCATAAGAACGTCGATTTCAAGAAGATTGACATTATTTTGTTCCCGATATTGGAAGCTGACCATTTCTATGTGTTGATATTTGAGCTTCGCAACATGTCAATCTTGGTCATCGACAATGAGAAAAAAAAGGGAAAGGGGGTTTTAGGGATTCTACTGTTTATCTGAAGAAGGATACTCCGTATAAATGTGTAAGTTTTATATTTATAAACTATTACGTTACTGTTACCACCAAAAAATGTCTAACCATTCCCAATCCTGTAATCACAACTGTAGAAGCATATGTTTGCCAAGTTCCTTAGAGAGATAAACCACCCCAGGACTGTTTCGGTTGAAAAGGCTGCGATAAGGAGGTTGGATGTTGAATGGGCAACAACTGGAAATGTCTCAGATTGTGGAGTATACCTTATGGGGCATATGGAGAAGTTTATGGGGCTTCATGTGCCATTCGATTGCCAGTTCAGTAAACATTGGAAGAAGAGAGATGCGGAAGTCAACAGACTTAGGACGAAGTACGCGGTCCATATAATTCGTTCGCCAGCGAATTGTTTTAAGACGAAGGTTGAAACGGCTGCTTTAAGTAGGGGATAGGTTATGTTGGTTGGAGGACATATTAGACATTCTGGTTGCTTGTGTTTTGCGTACACTTTGTTATCTATAGTTGTGTATTTTGCCTAGCAAACTAATGTTAGATAAGTTAAGGTAAGGTAGGTTGATGGTACTAACTAAACTAATGTTATATATTAAAGTATGAACGCAGGTATTACCGTTAATTAGCCAGTTGCATGTGTAAACAAATGCTAAACTAGATTTTGTTAATTAAACATGTTGCATTTGAGTTAGTGGTACTAACCAACTTTATGGGTTGCTTGTTTTGTTAATATGGTTATACTAACCAAATTCACCCTCAAATTAAAACCACTAAATAGAGTTAGTGCAAATTGTTGCATGTGTAACAATGTTTACCACATATTTAACATAAAAGTATTGCATGTATGGACCTGCATGGTGAGAAAAATGTTGCATATATGTTGCACATGCAAAACAAAATGTTGCATGTGTAAAAATAAAAGTATCCTCAAATTAAAACCACTAAATAGAGTTAGTGCAAATTGTTGCATGTGTAACAAAGTTTACCACATATTTAACATAAAAGTGTTGCATGTATGGACCTGCATGGTGAGAAAAATGCTGCATATATGTTGCACATGCAAAACAAAATGTTGCATGTGTAAAAATAAAACTCTCCTCAAATTAAAACCACTAAATAGAGTTAGTGCAAATTGTTGCATGTGTAACAAAGTTTACCACATATTTAACATAAAGTATTGCATGTATGGACCTGCATGTGCTATAAAAATGTTGCATATATGTTGCACATGCAAAACAAAAATGTTGCATGTCTAAAAATAAAAGTCTGTATTATTTTAAATAAGTTATGTTTGCGCAAATTGCACGACAAAAGTTAAAGTATGCAACTATTGCACAGTTAAAGTTGAGCATAAACTGGTGCATGTGTAACAACTAGTAAAAGTTGGGTGCATGTGCTATAAAAAATATGATCCAAGGTAAGTATGCACCTACTGCATTAGCTTAAAATGAAAACAGGGTGTTGCATACGTAACACCAAATTTAGTGTTTGCATGAAGTTCGGTAACACGTTGATCCAAAAACCACATCCGTAAATCGATGTATTCAAAATATTATACTGTCTTACACCCTCTAGCTCTAAAATATGAATGTTGCATCTGTAAAAAGTTATGTTTGCACATAATGCACAACAAGCACATATTATAATTGAAACATATTACACCCTCTCGCTCTAAAAATATTAAAATTGAAACATGTTATATATTCATCAAGCGTTCGCATCATTCAACGGAAATCTTCACACATATTATATTAAAACATAAGCTGCACGCAAAAAAAAGGTTGACAGAGATGCAAGTTTAGTGGGTACATATATAAAAACAAAAGTACCCAACATAGTTAGTTGCTGATCAAAAAGATCTGGCATCCAAATAGTAACGATGTTATGCACTTAACAACAATTCTTCAGGCCACAAACTGTTACATATGCATAACAAACGTCCAAAAAAGAAGAAGCTTCCCATTGTGTATGCATCAGCTAACCGCCCCCCCTACGACGCTGTGGGGATTCCGCCCTTTGTCTTTTGATCTAGCCGCTTTTATGGCTTTTTTCATAGCAGTAACCTTGTGACAATTCCTGGAGTCATGGTCAGTAACATACTTCTTGCACTTGTTGCAAAGCCGGGGGGCTTTAGGAACCTTGGGTGGCCTTAACGCAGCGTTTTCACCTGGCCCCACTATGCGGCGATGCTTCCCACACCCTTTATTGCACGCAACATCAGGATTAGCAACAACAACATCACATTCCATGCTTTGCCCAAGGATACCCTCAAATTCGGATTCGGTGGCATCTTTTTCACCTATAGCAATGGATTCTTGGGACAACAAGTTTAATTTTATAGATCTAAGTTGATCAACCAAGGAAGAAAGGGAGCTTTCATCAGTTCTAGCAGCATCAACACATTCAGTGACTAACTCAAGAATTTGGAGTCTAAACCGTTTATTCATAATATGAGTCTAAACCGTGTTGGCCCCGTGAAAGCTCATAGGTAATTAGTGTCTCTTAAAGGCGGCCACCATAACGTCAATGGTACTGCGGTTGATTTCAAGAATTTTAGTAACAAACTGAGAATTTGGATCGGTGAAAGGGATTCGTCATTGTTCCTTGATCGCTTGCGTGATCGGCTTGAAAATTTGCCAGACTTTTTTTACGACTTTGTTGTGCGCGATGGTAAATTACACTCTGTTTTCTGGGCGGATGAAATATTGAAACTGAACTATAAGGCGTTCGGTGATGTTTTAGCCTTTGATGCAACATACAACACAAACAAGTATGTTATTTTAATTCATAGCTTAACGTGTGTTACAACTTTCTGGCAGTCAGTTGTTGTGACTTCTTAACATACGTATCTTTATATAATGTTTCAGGTACAACATGGTGTTTGTGCCTTTCACTGGTGTGGACCACCATAAACAGTGTGTTACCTTTGGCGCAAGATTGATAATTAATGAAACCATAGATTCGTATGTGTGGTTGCTTGAAAGCTTTTTAAAAGCTCATGGTTCACAGCCTCGTCTAGTGTTGAGTGATCAAGACCCTTCAATGATGCAAGTTGTACCACAAGTGTTCACTGAGGCTCGCCATCGGCTATGTATGTGGCATATAATGAAAAAACTACCCACAAAGGTAATGTTTTGTATTTTATTATTGCCTTTATTTTAGACCTAAATACACATATAGTCGGGTACTAATTTAGCAGTTTTCTTTTTGTTTTGTTTTTTTTTTGTTTTTGTATACGCTTGCACCTAGGTGGCTGGAGCTGTTTTAGAAAACACTGAGTTTCGGTCTTGCATTCACAAACTGGTCTGGAACATTTTCATTAAACCAGCGACATTTGAAGCCTGATGGCATGCGCTGATAGAGACATTTGGTCTTCAAGAAAATCAGTGGTTGAACGATATGTTTGCAATCAAGGAATTATGGGTGCCGGCCTATTTTAGGGAAATTCTAATGTCTTGCTTGATGAAAACAACATCAAGAAGCGAGAGCTCCAACAGTTCGTTTAAAGTCAATTCAACCAGTGCAAACACATTTGTTCAGTTTATGTTGTGTTATGAATCTCGTCTAGATAGTCAGCGCTACCGTCAGCGGGTTGCTGAGTACAAAACCTCCTCGACAGTCTTTGTTGGGTCTACTGACTTAGCAATTGAGCAGCATGCCTTTACTCTATACACAAATAATGTGTTCAATGAAGTAAAGAAGGAGATAGTGAAGGGGAAGTTTTCCTGCTACATATCAAATGTTGACGAACAAGACAACATGCCTGCCGTAATCTCTGTCACACAACTTGACAAGCGTCGTGATGTCACCAATGTTTACCAGGTACCCCATTTTGAAACTCCTGGTACTTAGTTTACTGACCACTATGAAAATATTGTTTGTTACATATGTTAAAATAGGCTGTTACATCTGACACAGATTAAAGTTTATAGCTAAAAAACCACTACTTTTTGTACTATTAATTCAGTTTTTTTCCCCAGTCCAGCTTTTTTATTCTGTTAATTCAGTTTACACAACAGCCCTTGTTACATATGTTAACTTTTTTTATTTGTTGAAATAGGTGCGATTTGATAGCCTGGATGCAACGGCAGAATGTTCATGCAGGGGTTTTACCCGTCTTGGCTACCTTTGCAGCCATGTCTTTGCGACTTACATGATTAAGAAAGTTGACGCATCCCTCAACAATATGTTGCTGATAGATGGTTACGTGATATTCTACCGAAGAAAGTCTTCTCCATTTGCAGCCGTTATGGTGTTGACACCAATCCAGGTTCTGTGCTTAGAAATGAGATTCTTGAACTCGTAACTGAACGTGTCGATGTTGCTAGGACAGATGAAACCACGTTGGCGGACTTGGTTGAGCAGCTCAAATCAATCAAACTCAACTTGTTATCAAGGGAATCTATTTCTGTACTCCCCCTGAACCTAATGAAGCTGTTATGGAGGACATAATTGGCCAACCGGCTGATGTTGACATCGTGGTTGCCAATCCCTCTGTTGCACGCAACAAGGGTTGTGGGAAAAATCACAGATTGGCTGGGCCTAGTGAGAAGGCCATATCAAAGCGTCCCAAAATGCCCAAAGCGCCGCGTCTATGCAACAACTGCCACCAATATGTCACGGATCATGATGCAAGGAACTGCGAGAAGGTTGCGGCAATGAAAAGGGCCAAGGAGGAGGCCGCACGCGGCCGCAAAGCCTAGTACATGATCTATGGTACTTAGGGGGGGGGAAGCATAAATGATCTCTGCCTTTTTGAACCAGGTTATACACTGGTAACAATTACAACCCGATGCAGGAACTGTTTTGTTACGTGTGTAACATGGTTGTCATTTTCAATTCTGCACCCCCAGCTACTTCTATGTCTTTTTTTTTTTAACTTATGGTTATGTAAACAATTTATCCACTAGACATGTCGTTTTGTGTTTTATAATATAGCATGAAATGTGGTTTTTATGGAAATGTTCTTGTGTGTTTTACAAAAGTTGTTGCCTAGATTAGAACCAAAAAAGGCCCGACCACCTGTGCATTACATTGGGTAGTTGTGGTATGAAAGAATTATTTTTAAAGTGTGATATAAATAATAATATTTGATAAGTACAAAGTACAAAAAGAAGAGAATATAATATTAAGTTAACTTCTATCACTATCACCTTTTTAATAGTGATTTGACATAAAGGTAAAATACACCACTAACCACAAATTTACTTCTTACCACCTACCAACGTACCCACAATTAAATATACTATTTATGGCCCCTACTATTTATATCCATCCCTATTCTACCTTCCACCCCTTACATGGCAAATTTGCATAACAAATCTGCAAATCAAATGGAGAGCCCTTCAAACACTCATGCAGCTAAACGCCAAAAGATCAAAGATGAAGATGAGGTAACTTCCAAAAAAACTGATGCACATGGCTTAATGAAACGCAGCGAAGAAGAAGGCGCTGATGGTGCACAACATAGTGCTAGTTCCAAAGATAGGAAACTACGTAAGAAAGGCGTCGACGACACCATGATGGTAGATGATTCTACTAACAACGTGACCTATAAACGGGATGCAGATATGGAGATTGATGGAGAAGGGTCAAGCACGACTGCGTACTCGGTAACCAAAGAGGACGTAAAACGATCGGGTGGGGAATGTACAGGAGCTGAGTACGACCACGAGTTTTGTGGTTGTCCTTTGTGTCCAAATTCCCCAAAGACTCTCGCTCGGTGGGCAAGCTACAATCTGTGGGAAGGTGAGGACAGTGAACAGTCTGAGCTGAGCTTGGGAGCTCAGTATGGTACGTTCTCGCCATGATTGGGGCCAACATAACAACGTTTATGTTTTCGCTGTTTCAGTGTATGTGTTGTTTTCTATTTACTTTATAGGGTCAAGATAGTTTCATTTTGTGTTTCTTTTAACATAGGCACGATATGGAAGTGCCCCTTGTAACTGTTTGACCCTCGAACTATGTGTTATGTATGTAACAGAATGTTTGTCATGTTGTTAATATCTTTAACTGTGTGTTATGTAGTATCCTAAAAACCATCTACAACCCTACTCAAAATAGTGGCAACATTTTTAACACATTAACATATGTAACATTCATACATTGTATATGGAAAACAGTAAACATAAGCAAGTCCGCCCGATTCAGTAGTCTTAAATTACGGATAGACAATGTTGTATATGGTTAACATATGTAACATTCATAGATAGTATCCCCAACAAAATAGTAGAATGTACATCTGCCTAGCAGGTTAGTACTGTTAAACTACAGATACACAGGGGCATGTTTGTCTGGCTAGTATATTAGTAGACTTAATAGGTGAAGATGGTTGACAAAAGACGCAGTAGGTTAGTAACAAAATAAATGTCATACATGCATCCCAAAAGACAGTTCAAACATGCTGCTGGAACCAACTTGCTCCCGGTTACTTCCTAAGTGCTGCGGCAGCCTCCACCTGCCCCTTCTTTGTATTAACCGCTGAACGCAAAATATGTGCCGCATACTTCGTCCGCAATTTCTTTATATCTCCGTCCTTTGCGCGCCAATGTTTACTGAAATTGCAGTCAAAAGGCACATTAAGCCCCATGAACTTCTCCATGTGTCTCATCCGGTAGACACCACAATCTATGCCATTGCCAGCCGTAGCCCATTCCACATTCAATCTGTGTATCTCTGCCCCTCCAATCACAACTGCCTTCGGATGATTCATGTTTTTTAGAAACTTCACAAACATGTGCTTCTGCAAATAAATTAACAGGTTGTTACATATGTTACCAAGAATAACAAAACAAAGGGGCAGGTCACAAAAACAACTTACGTATTTATACGCCGTATCTTTCTTGTGGAAATCTATGTGATCCTTGCAGCTACGCCTCCCTCGCTTTTTGTCACTATCAATGAGGATTATGGCAATGTTTTTCAGCTCGAATACCAACAAGTAGAAGTGGGCCCTTTCAAGTATAGGGAAAAAGACGATATCAAATTTCTTGAAGTCATGGTTCTTCTCATAAGATGGCACCGAAGCGACCATAGCTGCCGAAAACCTTGTCATCCGTCTATTCTCATCACAGTTCGTCTCATTAAGCATCCATGGAAACTATTTTTTTGTTTTTTAACAACCAACAATAGATATATAAATATAAACAGCTGACAAAATTAATAATCATGCAAAACTGCATGTTTTGAAATTAACATTCCACTGCCTTTCTGCTCACAAACAAGCGAAGAGATGACGCTTCCGATTTCAACCTCTCCTCGTAGTTTAATACATCAACCCAACAATCTACTATCCCATCTAACACCTGCATACCCGACTTCAAAGTTTTGAACATGCTACGCGTTGCCTCCACATTAGATAAGCTTCTAAATAACACCTCACTATAAAACGAACCCCAAAGACAATGTTAGAAGGCAGTTTTTACCTCTTTACAAACAATTATGTGTGTCTTAAAAATTAAAAATTCTATTACTTGGCAAGTGCGTTATCTACTTCTTCTTGAGGTATTTCTACGTTCTCTACGACTTCCCCGCGTTCTAGCGTGGATAAACACAAACAGAAATGATACGTTACACATGTTACAAAAGACAAACATCGTTGGTAAGGATATTGATGCATAACGTTACCTATTCTGTTTCGCCACCCTCCTTCTGGCATCCTCACCATACAACATATACAGCGGGTCCTCGTCCATGTAAACATACTTCCACATAGCATCGTCATCCTTTGTCACCCCCTCCGTTAAATCGACCCCCCTTATGTGAAAAGGTGACTTATGAACATAAGTCACATTCCTTTCGCGTAGGGGGTTTCACTTGGTTGCATCGATCTTTGCAATCATCTGTTGACGCATCGCCAACGTCATATGGTCATCATCAGAATCCA
The DNA here is from genome assembly GCA_028751855.1 of Ambrosia trifida. Classification (NCBI taxonomy): domain Eukaryota; kingdom Viridiplantae; phylum Streptophyta; class Magnoliopsida; order Asterales; family Asteraceae; genus Ambrosia; species Ambrosia trifida. The sequence continues at coordinate 73,207,407 of CM054129.1, forward strand.
TATTTCCACCCAAACCATACTCATTGTATATATTGTTTTGCGCGTCATATGAACTAATAGGGGACACCATTGGATATAGCGGTGTGGTATCGCTTACTGATGCACCAAATCCATCCGCATCTGCAACATTTTTCTATTTATGTTAAACCATGTATAGGAAAGAGAGTATTAAATTACAATTAGTGGTGTGGATTTACCTATACTATCATCGGCCTTCTCCTTTCCACGCGCCTTGCTTGCAGCCAATCCTTGCTCCACAGACTTATCTGCACACTCTGTAACACATGCAACAGGGGACATTAGTATGCATGTTTACCATTTGTATGGTTTAAAAACCAACCATACCCCTACCTGGCTTAGCAGGCAAATCCTTGACATTTAATTCTTCCTGCGGACCCACACCGGCAGACCCTGTAACATACGTCACAACCATTGTTAGATATAACTCTGGATCTGTTTCTAGGTTTGAATCATCCTATCACAAACTTGCACGGTGTACCTGATTCACCTGCTAGCGCGTTCATCCCGGATCCCATTTTTGGAGAAGGAGCCACAAATTCTGTATCATACATAACATTATAGACTCATAGTTTTGTTAAAAACATAACTCAAACCTGAACCCCGCTGACCTTCTTCTTCTGGCTGTGTTAGGCCAAAGCTAAAACTTTGTGCATCATTTCCATCTGATTTCGTCATATATGGAAGTATCCAGGAGCATCCTGTAAATGTAAGTTAAAACCACATTCCTTGACGATTGTGGCAAAGGTAGAAATATATTTCATTTGTCTTTAGCGTACCCGCGCTTGTGTCTTGACCTGCTTCATTAAGCTGTGATCCCCCATCTCCAAACTCTGACCTGTCTGGTAAGGTTTCTATAGGTGTTATTCCCACAAGGCCTGTAAAATCGAAGTCCTCGTTCATCATTGTCTATCTAACAAGTTCCATACTTTTACATAAATATGACAGTACAATACCTGTTTGTTGTGCTTGTTCATCTTCTTTCGCAGCATCAAAAATCTGACTTGGTGCATCCATGGTGTTGGGCGCAGCCTCTGCGCTTGCCTGGGAGTCTGCTTCACATCAGGTAACAACATAGGTAAGGTTACAATTATTCTATATGAATGTCTGTACTTACGGACTCTAACACAACATACCTCGCTCATCATTCTTGTATGTGGACACTTCTGCCTCTGCTGTGCAAATCCCCTCACATCCTGAAACTAAATCTAAGATTACCGCTAGATGAAGATTATTGTGTGACCCTTTTTTACTACTGTCAAATATTGAAACGTCACAAACATACCTGTTTTGCCATCTTCCATTTGCACATCTACCGGTGTTACCCCAACAATACTGTCATCTTGAATTTCTTCAACCGTCCCTTCTTCATTTAGATCCCCGCCTTAACATAATGTAACATACGTCACAACAACAGAAAAACACACCCTTAAGTATTTAGGATTTTGTTAAATGCACCCCTGGCCCCTCGTTGTTGGTGGGCACCTCAACTTCCAGTCCTGAAACATAAGTAACACATTAGAAAAACAGTTTTTTTTCCTTTGATTTGTTGTATATGATGTACAGGTTTATTAAAAACAACTTAGGTATACCTAGTTGATCGTTTTCTGTTTCTACCACTGATTGTGTGCTCACTAATTCCTCTTCAGTAGCATTTGGTACCACATCGTCTAACTCATCGTGCACATATAAGGAAATATTATTAGTAAAATACCCCCCAATTTGACTTGGTTCACACTGTGCGTATTTAACAGATTTAGACGGTGTGTGGTCTGATTACCTCTTTGTTGTGTTCCATCTCTTCCTGCTAAATTCTTCTCATCTGTTCCATCTTCACACACATCTGCAAATTCGCTTGTTAAATTCTTGGCAAGATCTTCATTTCATGTTAACACATGTTAATGACATAAGCATCTGCTGTTAACACATGTTAATCAAGTGTCCATTTTAAGGCGGCCTTTTTCTTACCAAGTCCTGACATACCACCAGTATTGTACTTGGCACTGTCATGCAGATTCTTCCTGTATTGGCTAAGAATTGGACTGTCAAACGCCCCTCCCTCGTCCGACGTGCCCTGAGGTTTGCTCGTTTTTGACCGTGTCAATGGCGACTTGTCCAGCGCCAAATCACCCAAGTTCAAACAATCATCCTCCTCTACACAATAGCATTCAATTTAACAATGACTTTGGCCATTTGAAAAAACGGATTCTCAACTGATTTCCTAGTTTACAAAATAATTTAGAGGACATAAACAACTGACTTACCTACTGCAATGCTTTTCCCTTTACTTATTGCTTCTAACACATTGCCGATTTGTGCATCAGCTGTTACACGTTCAATAGATGCATCCACATTCGCCTTCACCATTTCCTTAATAAAAGCATCGTACCTTGACTTCACTGCACCAACTTCTTCTCTGCCTGGATAATCCTCACATAACTTACCGATGGCGAATTCGGCCCTTTTTTTGGTTCTAATCATCACATCTACCAAATCCCCAATAGCTGATACCCTTTCCTGTTTATGATAGGATGATTAGGATGCAATCAAATGTAGTTCATGAATTATCTTTTTGTAATACATTAAATGTTACCAACCTGGACGCTTGGTTGATCTAACCCGACCTTCACATCGTCGTATGAAGACAAAGCTTTTAGCGTTCCCCTTCCAAAACCACCTCCTTTTATTTCCATTTTTTCTCGGTCTCTTAACCTTTGGAATGTCCAGAAACTCATAGGATCCATCGAAGTATCAACATCAAGCCCTTTGCATTTAAAACTATCCACGTATAAAAGCTAGAAATAGAAGATCGCTTAAGTGGTTAGTAACAAGTAAACAAATAGTGTCACTAATAAGCAACTAATTAAAACTTAACATGCGTAAATAGCAACATACCGTTAAAAACGTAAGTGGCCCGGTAAAAGGTGGATCCAAACTGTCTCGTCTCCAACCATTCTTACAACTCTTAAGTACCTCAAGTACTAACTCACACCAGTCCATACCAGCAAAATCCAAGTCATCCGTAATATACTCGAGTATGTTATCCTTTAGACTGCCTTGTTTGTGGCAGTCAATCATGATAGTATAGAAGCACATTATAAAATCCATACGGAAATTACAATCATCCTCACCGTTTGACTCTTTTTCAATCATGTCCACCATTTGCTTAGCAGATATAAATCTGCTTGGTGGGTACCTCTCTCTCCATTGGGCTATGCCTTCATCATGCGCTTCCCTACGCTCCAACGCATTGAAAGACACCCCTCCAGTCGGTATACCAAGGACCTTGTGCACGACCTCAGCATCAATGCAAAGTGTCCCAGATGGCACAGTCAACTCTAAACTTTCCTGGTTGAAGTTATCTACAACATAATGCCCTAACTTCGCAGGTATCCCATCCATTTTAAGATTTAGCAGCCTGCCCAACCCCATATCCTTCACTGCTAAACGTTGTTCGTCACTTAGAATCTTTATGCATCTTGTTAACTGTGTTGGTGATGATCTAGTACGTATCCCTAGCCACTCGTTCAACTTTGACCTTTTGCGTTGCCTACGAGGCTCAAGGGCATCATTCCATGTCTTGTCTACCCTCTTCCATTTTTTCGCCTTCAATGCTTTCTCTGTTTTTGCTCGTGTTATCCTAACTGGTGCAGATGAAGACAGATCATACACAGGGATTGCCTGCGTATCTGTTACACATGTAACAATTATCAGTTCAAACTAACTTTGACCCGATATCAGTTTACATAACTATTTAGTGTTTCACATCATCACACCTTTTCTATTTCTTGTCTGAGTTTCACCAACTGCTATATTTGGGTCTGTTTTTACATAACATACAAACACCCAATGTAAGCAACTGATCGCTTAACCAGACGATAACACCTTTTTTTACACATATAACACTGAAAATATTGGAAAACCACAAAACACCTCACCTTTGGTTTTGGCCATTTGACGACGAAGGCGGTTACAAAAAAGGACAACTTATCCTTCTGTGGCTTCACACTTGAATCATCATCATCGGACTCCACCCTAGTTGACAGTCCTGAATCATCATTATCAGAACCTTCATTCAATGATGGTCCTGCATCCTCATTATATGAAGTATGCACCATCGACGGCCCTGGATCATCATTATGAGCCGAAGCTTTGCCAATTCCTTTACGCAGCCTCTTTAGGTTGATAAGTGGCGTATCCGAGTCATAGTCTACATATTTAAAAAAATGGTACTCTAAATAAATTTACAGGAGCCTAAAATTACTTTACTAAGATTAAAAAATAAATTATCTTCATTACTATCCAAAAGTCCCTGTAACACTTACCTAGATGACGTTTTACATCTTCAAACTCACTAGCTGATAATCCAATGTCCTTTCTATGCCTGGTTCTTGCTGTGTCATCAGACAAAACGACCAATTTTCTTTTCCTCCTGTCTCAAACATTATATTTGTTACGCTTTCACTAGGGGTATCACATTTCATAAACTACAATCTACTTATCCACTCAATAAAAAATAAATGATAACAACGCTACTTAGCAAACCCGACAAAATCCCCATTTTTTTCTGTCTTTACACCATCAATGTTCTTATCCCTGATTATTCATGAATACGTTGTATGATATATGAGAAACCCCAATTTTATACAGTAAACGGACAGAAAACTACGAGGCACGTACCTTTTAGATGATTTCTTCGACCCCAATCGTCGGCTAAAGGAAGATAAGGTCCACATGAACGATTTCATCGTTACCGGAGACAAAAAGAGTACAGAGATGAAGGTTTCAGGAAGAAGGAAGTATGTTGATGCTTCAAATGGAGAGAGAACATGGATAAAATTTTGAATTTGGGAAGATGGTATACGAGTAAGTGAGAGGGAAAGAGATTATTGAATGAGAGAGAATATGAAGTGACTGATTTGCAGAACCATGCAGTTACCAACACCTTTGTAATGTCAAATTACCCATATGCCCTTTTTTTGTACTTCTCACTATCATAATATTAAGCATTTGATCCACACCATTAATCTAGATTGATCAATGGTTGAGATAGGGTTTAATGGGTTTCTTCAATTTAGGTGGGTTTTTATTTAATTCTCCCCTATATATATATATATATATATATATATATATATATATATATATATATATATATATATAGGTTTAGGATCTGTACAAAGTACATTTGTCGTGGGAAGTGTGAGAAGGACTAAGAATTGACATGTAGACATCATTTTTTGGATTTAGGAATGATTTTTTAGGTTGTTTAAACTTGAAAAACACCAAACACAACAATCTAAAACACAATACAATGTATTATAGTCATTAAATTTAAAAAAAACAGCTAAAACACACTACTTAACGCTTAAAACACACTGCTAATGTTCTTAGCATGGTGTTTTAAGTTTTAAGCCTAAAATACATTGTTTTCGGTTTTTAATTGTTATGTTTGGTGTTTTTATAGGCAAAACAATCCAAAACATCACGACTAAGTTCAAAAAATGATGCCTAAGTATCAATTTTTAATACTTCTCACAAAAAAACACTTTGTACACGATCTTGACCCTATATATATATATATATATATATATATATATATATATATATATATATAGGGGAAGGATATTTTGGAAACCCCTTCCAGTTAAGAAAACCTTGAAAACCCACATCTTGACCATACATTCTATAAGATCAAGGGTTGTGATTTATTTGAAATATTTTAATAATAAAGTTGATAAATAAAGTTACAAAAGGGCAATTTAGTCCAAAATACAATGTTAGTACTATTTCTCCCCTCTCTTCTTTTTAGTTTCTCTCTCCTCTCTCATCTCTCCTCTCTCGTTTCTCTCTCATCTATTTGGAAGTATGCTGATTGAAAAAAAAAACACTTACAAAAAATTCGTGTCTTTTTTGGGTTACAAAACAGTAAAAAAGGGATAAAATAAAATCATATGATATTTGAAAAAAAGTTAATCATCTAAAAAAAGAACATTCATTCATTAAAATTAACTAAAACTAGTACAAACAAAATGTTATACAAATATCTAAAAATCCTAAAAAAAAACGTATGTTTTTTCCGTTGTAAGACATGTATCATATGTTTTGACGACTTGTCTCACCAAAAACATATGATTTTCACGAGTTATCTCACTAAAAACATATAGCAATATTATAACCCAACAACAAAAACATATCTTTTCACGAGTTATCTCACTAAAACATATAATAAAATTATAATCCAACAACAAAAACATATGTTTTCACGAGTTATCTCACTAAAAACATATAATAAAATTATAACCCAACAAAAAAACATATGTTTTCACAAACTTAACTCACTAAAAATTTCAAAATTATCATCCCAAACAACAAAAAAATATATGTGTTTTATATTAAAAAAATAAAACTTTGATAAGAAAAACGAATTGCAAACATGAATCCAAAAAACACAAACTTATCTCACTAAAAAAAATTTATGAACATTTACACATAAAATACTGAATACAAATTGTTGAACAAACCTTAAATACAAAATGAATAACATTAATCTTCTTCGATTCACCATCATCCAAACAAAAAAAAAAAACCAAAATTCTTCAGATCTAAAAGATAACGGCTCGTGCAGAAACAATTGTAACCTTCTTGCTTTGGGTAGTTGTACCAAGTGCAGAAACAATTGTACATTTCTTTTCTTGATATGAGATCTGAAGATACGGACCGTAATTGGCCAAACGGACCACACACAACACGAAACCAACACAACAACCGTCACAGCAATAACCACCCAAACCACACCGTCAAACGGAGGTATGCGTGGGTTTGGGTTTAGGAAGATTAGAAAAGATGAAGGATTGTGGGTTCAAATGGTGGTGGGTAGAAAAAAACTTACAGATCTGGTGAATGGTGATGGGATGAAGAATGTGAGACATAGGTTGTGTGACACCCGACAATTTCCGGTAACTAACTTTTGAAAACTTAGTAAGTCTACCTTAGCGAGTCGCGCATACGTTACACATAACAAGGTCGGTCGAGTCGAGTCACACATCATTAGGGTTTTAACATACGCAAGTCTCGGGTCCCGGGAATTGGTGATCGGGTGGGAACGTGTTAGTTATCGTGCATTATATGTTGGTAACCATTATGTGACTTATCGGTATGTGGAAACGTGATCACATATGTTAAAATAGGGTTTAACGCGCCAAAAACCCGGACACATGGGCTATAGGCGATTAGGCTATGTGTGATAGCCTAATCGCCAGTTTGATAGGCGAGTAGGGAGGAGCTAGGGGAGAATAGAAGGCTATTCGCATGAAGCTTCATGCGAATAGCAGTCCTAATCGCTTGAAGCTGCTGCGTACTCGCCTGAACTGCTCAGAACGATTAAAAACGCCTATAAATACCACCCTTGACCTCCAAAACATCATTTATGCTACCCTAGCCGTCCCATAACCTATCTCAACCCACAAACACCCTCTGGAACCTATTTTTACATCAAAACAACCATTTCCAAGCTTATTCCATCATCTCCTCTTGAATACAAGGTGTGTTCTCCAAACCCAAATCTTTAAATGATTATATTTTACTCCCTAAAAGTCCAGACCTGACTTATAAATGTTTTTGTCTTTGAAAATCCATTTAAAACCGTTTTTAAACAAACCCACACCTTTACATGTGTCTCTATTTATTCTGGTGTGGATGGCAGGCAGGCCTATATTTCTTGGTTTTAATAGGACTCCTTACAAGCGTTGTTTCTATCTACTATTATCTAAAAATAATCAAGTATGTGTTATATGTGATTAAAGATAGAATTTTTAGGATTGAATCATGGTTGTTTTTGTGTTATTATGATGTTTATGGCTGTTACAAGTTAGTATGATGATGTCCTAGGAGTTTGAATGGTTTTGGTTGTGTATTGTTGATACTTGATGTTTTGACCCATTTGAAGGATTTTGGATGATTAAGGATGATATGAGGTGTGTTGTTGATTGTTTGATGTTAGGGTTTGCTCTAGGATGATGCTAGAACAGTAGGATGCTATCGGACAACGTGGTTATGTGATTTAATCTGAATAATTGCTATTTAGGGCAAGTTCTTGCATGTTGATGTGATGTTTACATGTTAAGTTGCTATTTTGGGAAAACGCTCGCATTCGGAACTGTTAGAACGATGAAAACTTAGGGGTTTTGCTTGAAATATGTTTGTTAATGTGTTAGGATGATTATTGGGTGTTTTTACATGTTTCGGATCTGATTTGGAGAGTTTGACGCGCGAAAGTGCGCTACAGACATGCAGAGGCGAGTAGGATCCTACTCGCATGAAGCTTCATGCGAATAGGACTCCTAATCGCCTGAAGCTTAGGCACTTACAAGTCCTAATCGTCTATATATAAGCAATTAGAGCCCTATTCACCTCAACTACTAGCAAATACAATCCTAAATGCTACTTTTACTAGTGATTACAATCCTAAATGCTAGTTTGATTCCTAATCGCGTGTAATGCTGTTATAAGTGTATTTTGACATCCCGAAACCCGATTTAACACCTAGGAACATGTTAGGAACCCCGTGACATGCCTAGTAACATGGTAACACGTGTTTGGACTTGTTTGTACGTTATTTGACCTATCTGTTAGAATCATTGAACTTTAACGCATGTTAAGTACTAAGTTGCATGTTTTGTGTATATTTGTGTATGAGATGAACACGTGGAACGTCGGGTCACCAATGGGATGTCGAGTCTTGTCTTACGTAGTCTGGTTGTCGGTCAAACACGCTTTTCGGACACATAATGGTCATGGACTGGACTTAGGGACTAATGAACCCGACGGGTTATTAGTCTAACTTGACACATATCTTATGATAGGACACCAATAGTTGGGGCTACCATATCTTACAGACGGTTTACTCATATCACACATACGGTTTACTCTTAAATGGAATATGCAACCTAAGGTGAGTTCACGGCCCCACATTTTACGGTTTATGTTTTCGGGGGAGAAACATGCTTAAAACTCTTTTATGATTTATGACTTGTTAAAATCTTATGGCCCATGACTCTTTATCACGTTATACTATGGCTTAGATATCGTACTATACGGTTCATCAAAAAGTCCCTTAGAAACCACTAACATGAGTATATGGCGGGGAAATATGGATAGCGCTATTGGGAACTGACAAACCCCACTCGACGGTAGGACCCGGCGGGTGCATATTGTCTCTAACAAAACAAGGTCTACCGGTGATGACGGTAGCCCATAGGAAACTAAGGGTCACTACACGGCTTAGTCAACAATGGTTTCACCCGTCTGAGTATCTTATTCTGCGCCTAGCTAGCGTTCTCACAAGCATAGTAGTAACTGTGATGGTAACGGTTTCCGAAGGATCACTTTAAACGTTTAATTAAAACCTATGAACTCACCAGCATTATATGTTGACTCTTTTAGCATGTTTTCTCAGGTCGCTAAGGTAGCAGCTGTCGGATAGGCGCACGAGGTCGCACTGGAGTCGTCTCGCGTCTAGGGTCTCATTGCACGTTTTGGATTTATGAACTTATGAACTTATGTTTTATTTCTGCATGACTTTTGTAAACTTTAAATGCTTCCGCACTGTTGAATGTTGGTTTTAAACTTATGCATGGTTTTGTTTACGTATGTTTTTACATTTAGACGTCGTTTATTGTGACTGTTGACTTGGATCCTGGTGTGCCACATGCCTCGCGGTAGAACTCCGCAGGTGGAAATTTGAGGGTGTGACAGGTTGCAGAGATGATAATTGTGGTTTTCTGATATGGTGGATTTGTGTTTGCTGAAGAAAATATGAGAGAGAGATAGAGTTTAGTATTTGGTGGAGATATGAGAGATTTAGTGTTGAAGAGAGATGGAGAGGTGTACTTATGGATGTGTCAGGGATCAAGGGTGATATTATAGAAAAATAATGTGCCAAAAATACCCTTGAACACAAATTACAAAATAGAGACGTGGAAGATTGTATACCATTCATTTGGGTTTCATGGGTTTGCTCAACTAAAGGTGGTTTGCAATTTAGAATTCCCATATATATATATATATATATATATATATATATATATATATATAGTATAAGGATATATTGGAAACCCTTGTTATAGTGAAAACTCTGGAAACTCTAACTTTCCGAACTTTTTTTTATATGAAAATTTTAGGGTATTTAATATACATGATTTTAAGCATTTTGAGCCAAAAAAATCAAAAAAGCGCTGAACACTTTTTAAAAAAAAAATAAATAAGTTTTCGGGTAACACATTGTTAACACATGTTAATTTCGCTTAACATGTGTTACCCGAAAACTTATTTTAAAAAAAAGAATGCTCGGCGCTTTTTTTGATTTTTTGGCTCAAAATGCTGTATATTACATGCCCTAAAATTTTCAGGCCCTAAAAAGCTCGGGAAGCTAGAGTTTCCAGAGTTTTCACTATAATAAGGGTTTTCTCTGGATCCCTACCCTATATATATATATATATATATATATATATATATATATATATATATATATATATATATATATATATAGGGGAAGGATAGAATAAAAACTCACTCAAAATGAAGAAACCCAGTAAACTTCATCTCTACCATCCATTGTACTTGATCAATTGTCATGCTTAAAAGTGAATATTATAATGATACAAGATGGCAAAAAAGGTTAGAAGGGTAATTTGCACATTTTTCTCTCTCCATCCATCCAATCAATCATCTCTCTCTCTCTCCCTTTCTCTCACTAATCTTCTCTCCCCGACATTCTCTCTCATACTTTTTTCTTTACAAAATCAGATTTTAGTGATTGAAAAAAACTATTTTATGTATTAATAAACCATAATCAGATTCCTATTATTGTGCTAGCACCAGTGTTGTTACGTACGTAAAAACCGTCACGACAGTTTCATATTAATTTAAAAAAATGCTGATTTGTTAAGTTTTTATTAGACCATGTTATTTTTCGTTTAAATTGACCAGCACCAGTAATGTTACATACGTAATAAATGTGTCGACAGTTCATATTATTTAAAAAATTATGCTTATTAATTTTTTTATTACACCATGTTTTTTTTTGTTTTATTGTTCCAACACCAGAGTTGTTGCATACGTAACGAAAGGTCCATATGATTTTTCTTTTTAATATTCACTACTTTTTAAAATAAAAACATAATATATAAAATTAAGATTCATCTGACAACATGAAAAATATACAAAAACTTACAATAACAATACTTCTAAAAAAAGTCATACATCATATTGTTCATCTTGTATAAGCCGACAACATAGTGTTAAAGATTCATACACCGCCCTTTGGCATCCAATAACCATACTTGTTATAAAAAGCCAATTCTTCATACGTAATATGTACACCTCGACATCCTCCATTGCAACCAACAATAGCAGAGGGCATCCAATAACCATACTTGGCATAAAAAGCCCACTGTTCCTCCGTATAACCTATACACTCCCATTCTGCCCTAATACGCCCACCTTCCTGCGACGTAACCGGTAGCCCAGGTTTCTTCAAATTAGGTTCATATGGTTCTTTATAAAGAAAAATGATTCTTTATATTGTCCTATGTAATACCCAATATATGAGAACAAATGATTCTTTATAAAGAAATATATAATACCCAATATAGCCTACATGATCAGGAATAAATTTCTTTAAACATAGCTCAGTGAATGTTTTAGGTTGATAGATTCATACATAGGACAATACAAAGTGAAAGATTTAATCATTGTTTAGGAATTAAAAAAAAAAACAAATTAAATTGTCACACCCTCAAATTCCACGTGCGGGGTTTTACCGCAAGGGGCGTGACAAACCAGGATCTAAGTCAACGGTCACAATAAACGACTGTATATGATACGTAAAAATGACATAAACAAACCAACAAGTTTTCATAAATAATCCATCACTGCGGAAGCGTAAACTTTATTACAAACCCAAAATGCAAAAGTACTTAAGTCTGAAAAGCTAAGTAAAATGCATATGAATCCTAGACGCCGTGAGACTCCGTGCGCCTATGATAAGCTGCTACCTCAACGACCTGAGAATCTGTCACACCCTCAAATTCCACGTGCGGGGTTTTACCGCAAGGGGCGTGACAAACCAGGATCTAAGTCAACGGTCACAATAAACGACTCTATATGATACGTAAAAATGACATAAACAAACCAACAAGTTTTCATAAATAATCCATCGTTGCGGAAGCGTAAACTTTATTACAAACCCAAAATGCAAAAGTACGTAAGTCTGAAAAGCTAAGTAAAATGCATATGAATCCTAGACGTCGTGAGACTCCGTGCGCCTATGATAAGCTGCTACCTCAACGACCTGAGACAAACATGCTAAAAACGTCAGCAAATAATGCCGGTGAGTTCACAGGTTTTATGTTAAACGTTTAAGTAATAAAAGCCATCATGTTATCACTATGTTAGAAATGATAGCGTTAGCTAGACGCATGAGTAATACTACTACGACCGGAAACCATTACAGACAACGATATATGATTTTTGCCCGAAACGATTATGCACTACCCCCGGTAGCGTTATGACCGAGACAATATGCACCCGCCCGGCTCCCAGCCGACGGGTGGGGTCTGTCAGTCCCAATAGATCTATCCACATTTCCCCCGTTGTGCCCCGCACATTCATGGTTTCCCGGGGACTTTACGTATCGTATAGTATGTAAATGAATTAACACTAGTATAACATGATAATTTATGAAATAAGTATAAAGCATGTGTCTCCCCCGAAATGTAAAAACGTAAAGTGGGGCCGTGAAACTCACCTGATGCTGCTTCCCACACTAAGACAAGTAAACCTGCTCAATAGACGGCACCAAATACCGGTGACCTACCATGACGAGCGTATAAGGTGTTAGACTAACAACCCGTATGTTGATTAGTCCCTAACAGTCCAGACCATAACCGTGTACATATGAAATGATGTTTAAACGTTTAACCAACCACACCAGACAAGACCCAACATCCCATTGGTGACCCGACATCCCACGTGTTAGCCGAAAGCAAGATATCATGCAACATATGCAATTAAACACTTAATGCATGCAAGAGTTCACCTAATCTAACATAACAGTCAATTAACGTATAACTAAGTCCGAACACGTGTTACCAAGTCATTGGACATGTCACGACATTCCTAACATGTTCCTAGGCATCAATCCGTGTTTTGGGATGTTAAAATATACATACAGTAGCATTACACGCGATTAGGAATCAAACATGTGATTAGGAAAGTCAACTAGTGATTAGGAGAATCAAACTAGTGAATAGGATCGTAATCACTAGTAAAAGTGGGGAATAGGCCCGTACTCGCTAGTTGAAGTGGGGAATAGAGCTGTACTCGCTAGTAGAAGTGGGTAATAGAGCTCCTATTCGCTAGTAAGGTGGCGAATAGGGCTCATATTCGCTAGTACTGCACTGTTCCGCCCTTTTTGCGCGTTTAACCCTCCAAATCAGATCTGAAACATGTGTAAACACCCAATACCCAACCCAAAACATTAACCCAACTATTTCAAGCAAAAACCCCTAATTTATCATCACCCTAGCCGTCCCGAATGCACGCGGTTTCCCAAAATAGCATAACTTGCATGTAAGCATCACATCAACATGTAAAACTTACCCTAAATAGCAAATACTCAGATTTGATCACATAACGACGTTATCTGACATTATCCTACTGTTCTAGCATCATCCTAGAGTAAACCCTAACCTCAAACAATCAACAAAACATAACATATCATCATCAATCCACCATAATCACTCAAACGGGTCAAAACGCCTAATATCAATATTACACATCTATGAACCTTCAAACTCCTAGATTATCCTCATATTAACTTATTTAGATCAGAAACATAATAATAACACAAGAACAATCATGTTTAAACGATAAAAATCCTATCTTGCATGAATACATCACATATAACAAGTATAGATGTGTGGGTTTGTTTTGAAACTGATTTTAATAAGTTTTCAAAGACACAAACGTTTATAAATCAGGTCTGGACCTTTAGGGATCAAAACAATATCATTACAAAGGTTTGGGATGAAGAACTGTAACACCCCGATGTGTTACGGGTCTCTAAAACGGGTCGGGTCGGACCTGACCACCCGATTATGGAATAAAATAGTCAAGCTCGAATCTCGCGGCAAACCGGTTCAACCGAATATAGAAATAATAATTATTATTGGATTATTATTATCCCGGTTAAACGCTCGTTACCTGCTAATTAGAACGCCGCCAAATGTTTTTATTGAACTTTTATACTCGTTACCAAATACCCGCGTTTCAGTAATTATCCCTGTTACCAAACACCCGCTATTTTTCTATCCCTTTATAAACCCCTCTTCCCTAAACTCTCGCTACTCTCTCTCTCTCTGCACATCACATACACACACAAGTGGGTAAATTAAAACCTCTGGCAAGAACCACCGGCCACTTCCGGCTACTGGCCGCCGGAAACGCTGCCGCCGCCGGGTTTCTTCTTCTTCCTCATACCTAGAAAGCCTACAACACACACAAAAGAGCAGCAAGGGCCGGATAGCCATGGCAGCCGCTGCTGCCTCCGTGCTTCCGGACACCACTGCCGCCATCATCCTCCTCCGGTCACCTTCTCCGACTGCCGATGCCGCCGTACGCTGCCTGTCTTCTTCTCCGGTAAGCACATAATCACCATCATCATTTCTGTTCCCTTGTTTCCATCTAGCGGAGCCGAGACAGTCACCGGGTTTGGGTGACTGTCGTCTGACCACCCAACCCACCTGATAACCTTTCTGGTTGGACCCCTGTTCCGATTATAAATTGTGACCGGTCTCTCTGTTTCTGTTGAACGAGATCACACAGTCACCGGTAATCACCGGAACCATCACTCGAGCTGATAAACACCATAATCATACCTTGTTCTATTATGAAACCAACTTCTGAAATCTGACCGTATGGTTGTCATCGAGTTCTGATGGTAACCCACTAAACTTCATCCCTGTTATGAACACCGATTAAACCGACCTTGTGCTTCTATAAATCCCAAGAACCACCCTTCTGTTCTAAATAGCTGAACGGTCACAAGGCCCGGTCGAACCCGATGTATTCCGGCGAGTGTCCGGTCATAACCCAGACCCATCAGATTATCCACCATAATATATCTGATTAGTTTTATGTTGTGATTTAATTATTGATGGTTACCCTTTTATTGTTAGGTATCAAATCCGGAAGGCGGGTCCAATAACCGGTCTTACGCGAATCCCGGTTAACTTCCAATCATATTCCGATAATAACCCGGGGAGTGTCCGGATTATTAATTGGGTAAGAATATTACTAATTGGTTAATTGATTAATAATCTTATGATTTGATTAATGATAAGTTATTAATATAATCATCATGTGATTGCGAGGTACCCTTAACCGTATCGAGAATTAGAATCGTTACCGAGTCGACTCAGTGACTCGGTCAACACCCGGAATAGAACCCGTTCCAAGGACTAGACGAGGATTATTATAATTATAAGAATTATATATATAATACGAATAACGTACGGACTTGATAATAATAATAAGAGAATAATAAACATATATAAAATATATATGTTTATATATATAAGATTCGATATATAAAACGATATACTAGACTCGGGTTTAGAAGTGTCTAGAGTTCTTTAGGTTCGCGTGCCAAGCTGTAATGGCCAGCTTTATTTCTTTTTGCCTTGGAAGACCAAACCCCGAGTTTAGGACTATCTAATATATATCAGATTCTACATATATAAATTGTATATATGATATATATCCTAAGTAGTACAATCTAACAAGTTCCACGCGTAAAACGTATCCATATATATAGAACATATAATTGTAATAAGAAGATTAGCTGAAGATTATAAGCAAATCGGTGAGTATCATGAACTCCCCACTTTTACCGTTTTATTAAGTGTTTTTGGGGGAATACATGTCATTTATTAAAACCAGAATTGCTTTACATAAAATGATTATCAAAAGAAGTATGACGGGGACATAGAAACAACGAGGACAGTACTGGACGGTATCTGCCATTTCCTTTCTTGCACCAACTAGAGGGCAGGAACCAGTCGGTACAAGTATTTATCACAAACAGAGTGGTACCATCGATAGGAATGGCACGAACTATAATCGATATGATAGAATTGGGATATGATTGAATGGATGTATAATAGAGCTGGTTATATAGAATATATTTTCCCCTTCAGAATTATAAATGTAAAGCATATTTAGAAAAGAATGTTTGTAAAAGAGTTTATAAAAGAATGTTTATGTAACACCCCAACCGATGGCGGAAACATCGGGGCGTCACGAATGAATGATTGTTCAGTAGCTCATGGTGAATAATAAATTCCATTAAATAATTTAAATGAATTACATACAATAGTTCTAGGATTTGTACATCAAATTGAATAAGACTACACATATCCTCAAGCATCAATTCAAATCTTCAAGCAAATAGAACCTGAAACATGTTAAGTTGAAAATGTTTTGGGTCAACAAAAGTTGGTGAGAATTACATAGGTTTTTGATAATTGAATAAAAATGTTGTGCAATTCATGTGTCATGTCAATCTAGTCCATATGTGAGAACATACTAGAAATAAATCGAGTGCATAATCAACCCTGATGACTGTTATAATATGATACATACCATACGCTCATGGTCCAATTGAATATGTTATACGATAACAAACACCCACGCTACCTTTGTAGGAGGCACGTATCCGGGTGGGATTGTCAGTCCAATAGATCTATCAATGTATACCGCCGGCTTGTACGGAGTTAATGATTATGCTAGAATGGTGCTTACTCTAATCATGCTCAAGACATAATGCAACATAGAAAACACATAGACACATTGATGATTGAATTGCATAAATGATGTTGTAACATGTTTCACCCCAAAAACGGTGATAAATAGAAAAGGGGCTATGTAAAACTCACCTTGGTAAAATGTTATCTCTTGAAAATAATGTGTTGCCCAAATGTGTCAAGTAGCACCCTATAATAAGGTAATAAATATGTCTAAGTCTATCAAGTCTACAAATGTATAAGTTTCTAGGGCTTTGAATTGGGGATAATTGCTCGTTTGATTAATATTAAAAATATTCGCCAATTGAGAGAAATTTAGTAAATAAATAACCAAAAATCTTTTTATGAAATTTAAACTTAAGATGGTTACAAGAATGTGTTTAAAGTGTAAAAATAATTTTTATAAAATTATTTTCTTTAAAATAGATTATTAAATCTATTTATTACAAATTGTCAAACTTTAACTTTAATAATTAAAAATACTAAAATTAAAGAATTATTATTTTAAAAATCATATTTCTGTTCTAAATGATCAGAAATAATTTGTATAAAATTTTGGTGCAAAAATATTAAAAATTGGATTTATTATGATTTAATTATGATTAAAACTAACAAAAATTGATTAAAAACATTAAATAAATGATTTTTCAGAAATAAAAATCATTTCTGAAAAGCTTAATGTTATAAAAACTTAAAATAATTTTTGTGGAAATTAATAAGATCGTTTTGATATTTTTATAGATTTTTATAAATAAAATAGAATAAACTTGATTTATTTATTATATATATTAAATAAATAAATTTCTGAAAACTAAAAATTGTAGTTTGAACATTTACATCAGATTAGTATAAGATAATTTTTGTAGAATTTTTAAAAGTGTTTTAGTATTTAAAAATGAATTTATGAATTATAAGTAATATATATATATAGATTTGATATAACACAAAAAAAAGAACAAAGGCTTGTGGCAGCCGGGTTTTGAACCCGCGTGGGCTGGGTGTAGTGCACCAGACACAACCATCTGGTCCAAGCCAGTGGTTGTGTTTGGATATTGTTGATTTAAAATAAATATAAACAGATCGATGTGTTCTTCCCCAAAATTAATCCAATCGAGCCCTAGCTTGTCAATTAATTCAATCACACAACGTTAACCCAATTAAACTTAGGGTTTCTGTTGTGCATAAGCCGATGAACAAAACCCATAAAAAAATCAACTTACAAACGCGTTTGTGATACGAATTAGTTGGTCAACTTTAAAAGTCAACCCGCGATTAAGATCACCAAAACAGAAGATTTTAAGTGGAATTGTGGATGGAGAAAGAGATAATGGCGAGTTGTGATTTTATTCAGAGGTTCAATTTATAGTATTACGCTCTGGATCAATGGAATGGTAAGGTTGACTCGTTGTTATTGTATACGCGCAATTGGTTAGAATTTGGTATGAATTGATAATGTCTAAGGCCGATAATCACGATTCCAAGTCAAACCACGGTTAATTACGCATAAATGTTGCTAATTGATTGGTCAAAGGTGAAGCAAAAAGGAAAAAAAATAAAAAAAACAATATCTGCTGCTGTCTCGCGTCCATCAGCAGCAGATCTGGAAGGGTTAGGTCTTGGCTTACGAGTTTATAAAAGGAATGGTGACATGATTGTATAACAGAACTGATGGGTGGCTCACTGGTGTGGTGCGGGTGTTTGTTCCGGACTGACTCCGGTTCGAATCCCGTCTGGTGCAGTTTTTTTCTATTTTTTTTAGCAATAAGGAAGGGGGTAGTTGTGTGGGCTTGGGCTGCTTTGGGCCGGCTCCTGGCCTGCTGTTGGATTAGTGGATGGGCTTAGATGGAGGTTGGGCTAGATAGGTAGTTTAAAGAGTTTGGGCTTGTAGGAAGGTTTAAGATGGTAAGTAAATAAAAAAAAAATGTATATATATTAAAATCTGAATTTTTTTATTTCATTATTATTATTATTATTATTATTATTATATATATGTATATATATATATATATATAAGTTGTGTGGTCGGTAAATAAAACTTAGGCACCTTATGAACAATAAAAAGGAATAATAATATTCGTATTAAACTTTGAAATTTTTTTTTTTTTTTTTTTTTTTTTGCGATGTTACAGTCTCCCCTACTTTTAGGAACTTCGTCCCGAAGTTAAGAGAAAACCAGGGTTACAATTGGTCATCTACCGGAAACCTTGATAAAATTTCACACTACCTTAACGTACCTGTAAATTCATGATTACGTTCCGGACCGTAATTACCAATTTACCTTACATTAGGGTTTTGTGTCCTTTTATGACTCTATCGATTGTTGAGCAGTCTGATAGTCTCCACCAGTCGTTGAGCAGGTGGTAGGGCCTCTCCCGACTGTTGGAAAGACATGATGACCTCTACCAATCGTTAAGTAGGTTGTTTGGTAGTCAACTAACTGTTGTACAAGTAAGCAAGTATGATCATAGATATAGCAATTAGTTCACATTCAAACAAGCATGCACATAGATGTTATGATAATACTTGAATTTATTACTTGAATCAAAAGCGTCATTACATAGAATTAAAAGCAAACAACATTTAAATGGTGGGACTTGCTGTTAAGTAGCTGGAGGGTCTTGGTCTCGGTTTAGTTAAGGGCATCGGTTACGGTAGTGATTTGGGTCCCCACATTCATAGCATTGACCATAGTTGTATCGATTAGGATCATCAGCCTGAGCAGGGTTGGTGGGTTGATTGGCATTAGGGTTTGGGGTCTCGCGACATGTGTTGACCAGATGGCCATACCTACCACAATTGGTGCATACGCGACATGCTGAAACAGTGGGATGATGTCGGTTGCATGTGTTACACAATGGAAAGTTTCTTGTATAAGGCTTCTTGTTAGAGACTTGTGTAGTGCGGTTTACATTAGGATTCCTGGTCTTACGCTTCTGGTTCTTGGTAGTTACTGCGGTCACAATACTTGTTTTCTCGCTTTTCCGAACTAGGGTTCCGTTCTTCATGTGATCGCCATTTCCATTTCCATTGTTGTTCCCATTCATTGGGATGACTTGAGCCAACAAGTTAGAAACCAGGGTTGTGATTTGTTGTGCCAATTGTTGAGAAATAATCGTAGCTAGTTGGGCGTCACCTCCATTGTTGTTGTGGTCGTGGTTGTGGTTGCTGCTCTCTTCGTCATGATTGTCACCACTGTTAATGCGAGTGCTGTGGCGTGGAGACATGATCTGTAAGGAACACAATGAAGTCTCAATGAGGCATGAAATGAATGAGGTAATATAAGGAATGTAATCATTTATTCATTAAAACGAATAAACGAAAACGTTGACTTATCAAAGATTCCAGATTCTAATAACATATGAAGACATGCTTTAGCCTATAAGTGAACACTCATCCCGAGAATTCCCAGGTAGGCATCCGGGTCCCTCGTCTGAATGGGATATATGCGCAATGCCAGCCTAGACAGAAGACTCAGAATACAGGCGTTCACCCTTCCAGATTGCACGTGTTCGTTATTAAGATCTAGAACTTCGACGAGATCTCAAGGGGGTTCAGGTTAAACCTGAGGGATTTGTCCTATTAGTCTATGAGTAGATCCACTGACGGAGAGCAACCTTCTCGTAGGAATGAAAGTAGGGATAAGAAGTAGAAGGGAGATATAGAATAGCAAGTAAAAGAAGCAAGTACTTGTTAAATCCTATGGTTATAGACTAGATTATTTTTCTAATAACCTAATTCCCTATAACCATGGCTCTGATACCAATCTGTAACACCCCAACCAATGGCGGAAACATCGGGGCGTCACGAATGAATGATTGTTCAGTAGCTCATGGTGAATAATAAATTCCATTAAATAATTTAAATGAATTACATACAATAGTTCTAGGATTTGTACATCAAATTGAATAAGACTACACATATCCTCAAGCATCAATTCAAATCTTCAAGCAAATAGAACCTGAAACATGTTAAGTTGAAAATGTTTTGGGTCAACAAAAGTTGGTGAGAATTACATAGGTTTTTGATAATTGAATAAAAATGTTGTGCAATTCATGTGTCATGTCAATCTAGTCCATATGTGAGAACATACTAGAAATAAATCGAGTGCATAATCAACCCTGATGACTGTTATAATATGATACATACCATACGCTCATGGTCCAATTGAATATGTTATACGATAACAAACACCCACGCTACCTTTGTAGGAGGCACGTATCCGGGTGGGATTGTCAGTCCAATAGATCTATCAATGTATACCGCCGGCTTGTACGGAGTTAATGATTATGCTAGAATGGTGCTTACTCTAATCATGCTCAAGACATAATGCAACATAGAAAACACATAGACACATTGATGATTGAATTGCATAAATGATGTTGTAACATGTTTCACCCCAAAAACGGTGATAAATAGAAAAGGGGCTATGTAAAACTCACCTTGGTAAAATGTTATCTCTTGAAAATAATGTGTTGCCCAAATGTGTCAAGTAGCACCCTATAATAAGGTAATAAATATGTCTAAGTCTATCAAGTCTACAAATGTATAAGTTTCTAGGGCTTTGAATTGGGGATAATTGCTCGTTTGATTAATATTAAAAATATTCGCCAATTGAGAGAAATTTAGTAAATAAATAACCAAAAATCTTTTTATGAAATTTAAACTTAAGATGGTTACAAGAATGTGTTTAAAGTGTAAAAATAATTTTTATAAAATTATTTTCTTTAAAATAGATTATTAAATCTATTTATTACAAATTGTCAAACTTTAACTTTAATAATTAAAAATACTAAAATTAAAGAATTATTATTTTAAAAATCATATTTCTGTTCTAAATGATCAGAAATAATTTGTATAAAATTTTGGTGCAAAAATATTAAAAATTGGATTTATTATGATTTAATTATGATTAAAACTAACAAAAATTGATTAAAAATATTAAATAAATGATTTTTCAGAAATAAAAATCATTTCTGAAAAGCTTAATGTTATAAAAACTTAAAATAATTTTTGTGGAAATTAATAAGATCGTTTTGATATTTTTATAGATTTTTATAAATAAAATAGAATAAACTTGATTTATTTATTATATATATTAAATAAATAAATTTCTGAAAACTAAAAATTGTAGTTTGAACATTTACATCAGATTAGTATAAGATAATTTTTGTAGAATTTTTAAAAGTGTTTTAGTATTTAAAAATGAATTTATGAATTATAAGTAATATATATATATAGATTTGATATAACACAAAAAAAAGAACAAAGGCTTGTGGCAGCCGGGTTTTGAACCCGCGTGGGCTGGGTGTAGTGCACCAGACACAACCATCTGGTCCAAGCCAGTGGTTGTGTTTGGATATTGTTGATTTAAAATAAATATAAACAGATCGATGTGTTCTTCCCCAAAATTAATCCAATCGAGCCCTAGCTTGTCAAATGATTCAATCACACAACGTTAACCCAATTAAACTTAGGGTTTCTGTTGTGCATAAGCCGATGAACAAAACCCATAAAAAAATCAACTTACAAACGCGTTTGTGATACGAATTAGTTGGTCAACTTTAAAAGTCAACCCGCGATTAAGATCACCAAAACAGAAGATTTTAAGTGGAATTGTGGATGGAGAAAGAGATAATGGCGAGTTGTGATTTTATTCAGAGGTTCAATTTATAGTATTACGCTCTGGATCAATGGAATGGTAAGGTTGACTCGTTGTTATTGTATACGCGCAATTGGTTAGAATTTGGTATGAATTGATAATGTCTAAGGCCGATAATCACGATTCCAAGTCAAACCACGGTTAATTACGCGTAAATGTTGCTAATTGATTGGTCAAAGGTGAAGCAAAAAGGAAAAAAAATAAAAAAAAACAATATCTGTTGCTGTCTCGCGTCCATCAGCAGCAGATCTGGAAGGGTTAGGTCTTGGCTTACGAGTTTATAAAAGGAATGGTGACATGATTGTATAACAGAACTGATGGGTGGCTCACTGGTGTGGTGCGGGTGTTTGTTCCGGACTGACTCCGGTTCGAATCCCGTCTGGTGCAGTTTTTTTCTATTTTTTTTTAGCAATAAGGAAGGGGGTAGTTGTGTGGGCTTGGGCTGCTTTGGGCCGGCTCCTGGCCTGCTGTTGGATTAGTGGATGGGCTTAGATGCAGGTTGGGCTAGATAGGTAGTTTAAAGAGTTTGGGCTTGTAGGAAGGTTTAAGATGGTAAGTAAATAAAAAAAAATGTATATATATTAAAATCTGAATTTTTTTATTTCATTATTATTATTATTATTATTATTATTATTTATATGTATATATATATATAAGTTGTGTGGTCGGTAAATAAAACTTAGGCACCTTATGAACAATAAAAAGGAATAATAATATTCGTATTAAACTTTGAAATTTTTTTTTTTTTTTTTTTTTTTTTTGCGATGTTACAGTTTATATAAAAGAATTATCAATAAACGAACTGGCCATTCACTTTATAAAATACACGACATCACCAACTTTATGTTGACAGAAACTATTTTTGGCATGTGTTCAGGTAACCCAACAGATATGATGACGTGGATCCTAAAAGACTAAAGACTGTTATTATCCGAATTCCGCTGCGTAGCTCCGATCACCCGACCCGACGACCCGGCCACGTCAGCCAGGGTCGTTACAAGAACACACCTTGAAATGGTAAGATTATGGGTTGTAAGGCTTGGAAATATGATTTCTTGCTCAAAAACGTGTTGCAGAGGTTGGATAAGGTGTGGGGTGGCTTTGGGGTGTATTAGGGTTTCACAAATGATGTTTTAAAACATAAGGATGGTATTTATAGGCGTTTCTAGTCGTCACCTGCAGTTCATGCGAGTACAGAACTGTTACTGGCGATTAGGGGTCCTACTCGCTAGTAACAACTAGCATTTAGCCCCTACTCGCTAGTAACAACTAACATTTAGCCCCTACTCGCTAGTAACAACTAGCATTTAGCCCCTAATCGCCCCAAGGGGCGTTCTACTCGCTTCATAAATGGCGATTAGGGCTATCCCACATGCCCTAATCGCCTATAGCCTAAGTATCCGAGTTTTTGGCGCGTTAAACCCTATTTTAACATATATAAACACGTTTTCACATACCGACAAGTCACATAATGATTACAAACATATAATGCATGATAACTAACACGTTCCCACCCGATCACCCATTCCCGGGACCCGAGACTTGGTGTGCGTTAAACCCGGCGATTCCACGAATCACCGATCCTTGTACACATGGTTATGGACCGTCACCCAATGGTCCCTCGGACCATTGTAACGACTCCCGATGATTCCCGAATCATCGATACGACTCAACCGACCCGGTCAAGTATGATATTAAGTAGTTGTTTTCAATGTTTTCGTTGAGGTAGACTCGTATGTATGCTAAGTATGAAACGTATGTATGTAAAGTATGAAACGTATTACCCCGAATATGCCGGGTGTCACATAAATAAAATCATGAAACACCATGAATATATAAAAAACTTGAAACACCATGAATATATAAAATAATGGTTAATAATAACTTGAAACACCATGAATATGTAAAAATAAAAATAAAAAACTAATAATAACTTGAAACACCATGAATATATAAAAAAAAAACCTCTAACCTAGTCGTCTTCTCCAGTCGCCTTCTCCGGTCACCACCGATCGTGATGCTGGTACGAGATGACGATGATGCTGTGGTGATGGTGGTTCGAGATGATGATGGTGGTGGGTTAAGTTCATGTGTAGTGGAGGGGGGTTATAGGGCGTTATGGGGATTAAAATATTATAAAGTAATAGAAGGGGGGTTATGGGGCGTTATGGAAAAAGAGGGTGTCGTGGGAAGGGGCGTTATGGGGCTTTATAAATGATTGAGTAATCATTGTTTTTATAATTATTATTATTATTATTATTATTATTATTATTATTATTATTATTATTATAAAAACCATATGCTTATTATTATCATTATTATTATTATTATTATTATTAAAAACATCTTCATCATCATCTTCATCACCACCTTCTACCACCGCCACCACTGTGACCTTCGTCATCATCATCATCTTCATCATCAACATCTTTATCATCATCATCATCTTCATCTTCATCTTCATCTTCATCTTCATCTTCATCATCAACATCTTCATCTTCATCACCATCATTCTTCATAATAATAATAATAATAATAATAATAATAATAATAATAATAATAATAATAATAATAATAATCAGTCAAGCACAAACCCCAACCCACAACGCCCGTTATAATTAAAACGCCTCAAGTCCAAAACGCCCTATAGCGCCGGGGGGCGGTGTTCCCCGGCGCTATGGGGCAATATAACGCCATAAAACCCCCCACTACGGGTGGTCTAATGGTGGTCTTTGGTTCCAAAAAAAAAATATTATACAAAGAGATAGAGGATGAGAGGAGAGGGAAAGGGAGAGGGAAATGGAAATTTAAAATGGGAGAGAGAAAACAAGGATTATATGTGTGGTGTGGTGTGCTAAATTACTATAATAACCCTTGCTTAATAAAAAAAATAATAAACTTCATTGACTATGTGGATCATTGTGGTCCACTAATTGGGTTTGTGGGGGTTTCTTCGAAATTTTGGGTTTTGTAGATACTTAGCATATATATATATATATATATATATAGGGGAGGGTTATCTTGAGAACGCTAAATATTGTGAGAACCGTGAGAACAAGTACAAAATTCAATCAAAATCAAATTTTTTAATACAAACCTCATTATAATCAAAATACAACATTAGTAAATGAATTTTCTTTCCAAATAATTCATCTTTTCTTGCAAAAACACTTTCAAATTAACTTTTTACACATGTGTAAATGAAACAGTTTACACATTTATAAACAGTAAATTTACACATGTGTAAAAACAAATTATTTTCGTATACGTTTGAATTTTTACGCGTAATTTGTGTTTTTGAGATGGAATTTTAGTAATAAAGACAAGTGTAAAAAGAAATTTGGAATTTGAATGGTTTTAGATGCCGTTCTCACGGTTTGCACGATATATAGGTGTTCTCAAATTAACTTTCCCCTATATATATATATATATATATATATATATATATATATATATATATATATATATATATATATATAAAAGGTATCGAAATTTCAATATAAAATGGAAGAAAAAAAAATAAAAATATATTCTTTTTTAGGTAATATCTATATCTATATTATCTTATTAAGGAGGAGTGATGGCTAACATAGTCATTTTTATTTCCGTACAACTTAAGAAGCAATATGTACAACATACTTCAGCAAGAAATTTAAGGGTATAATGGGCATAGTTGTGACATTTAAGACACTTAGGAGGATATGTTTGTAATTTTACCATCATTATCTCACATCTTAATATTCTATTCCAATCTTGTCCTCATGACCATACCAATAGATATTCATTGAATTGTCTTTAAGAATTGTTTTAATTGTGTTTATTGGAAGGTGAGACCTTTGAGTGCCTCTGATGAAGTGTATATGTCATCTTCTTGATATTGTAGTTCATTATCTTCAATGGTTAGGAAGCAGAGCTCCAGATGAAAAAAGTTGCACTAAATATCTCCAAGGATGGAAGAAATTTTGAACAAAAATTGAGAAGCTGGTAAGTCATATATGTAATTTAGTATATGAGAGGTTTGTTTTACATTATAATTTTGATACATATTTATTTTCTATAAAATATCATGTCATTTTAGGTGTTGTACAAGCATCGGTTAGAGCTTGATCAAAAGAAGAAAAAAGCTCTTGATAAGCATCTTGAATTTCTTCTAAGGCAAACCGAAAGGTAATTTCTTGACCTATGAATCTGGTTATTTTA
The DNA here is from genome assembly GCA_028751855.1 of Ambrosia trifida. NCBI lineage: Eukaryota > Viridiplantae > Streptophyta > Magnoliopsida > Asterales > Asteraceae > Ambrosia > Ambrosia trifida. Next base: position 73,234,146 of record CM054129.1, read on the forward strand.
CTCTCTAATGGACCAACTAGGCAGGGCCGGCCCTTAAGGGGTGCGGGGAGGACTCCCGGCCCGGGCCCAATTTCTCAGGGGCACATTGACCCTCCGGCAATCCAAGTTTTCTTAATAGTGATGTCCTTAATTCGATGGATTTTTGTATGTTTGACCCCCAATATTGTTAATCAAGTATTAATCAAAGTGAATGATAGTTTATATAAAAAATAAAGTAAAGAAATGTTGAGAGAGGTTAAGAATTAAAGAAGAAAATGAAATGGTTTGAGAAAAAAAAAAATCAGGTTTATTTATGAGTGTAGGACTAGAGAATATGAAGAAGATGAAATGAAGAGAGCTCACACTTAGTTGTTTTTGCTTTTTACCGGTTGGTTTTGACTTCCTTTTTAATTTTTATTTTTGTTATGAATAAAAAAAATTAATTGCCAAACTTTCACACATTTATATATTCACCCTTTATGGGATTCGAACTCCCAACCTCCCCCAAGAGGGTTTGTTCCCTCTATCGTTAGACTACAAACTAAGTGGAAAATAAAATTTGATCCATCAATTTGACATAACTTTAATCGTAGCTTAAAAAATAGTTTACATTATTTATATCGTTAAGGCTTAAAACTAAGAGGCACAAATTTTACAGCTCGGCCCGGGCACCTGAATTTTCAGGTCCGGCCCTGCAACTAGGTAAAATAAAATAAAATTAGACAGGAAGAATGTTGTTCAAATGGGTCGGATGGGTCAAAAGTTTGCCAAAGTGTAATTTGTAAATTGTAAAACACAAAATCTCATTTTTTGATTGAAGTCTCATATTTTTTGTTTACTTTTCTCCTTCTTTGAGAGTTATTAATTTGTGCTATATTTACGCAAAACTGTAAAGCAACTAGATTTTTGTTTGTTTTTCAATTGGATGGTTTGTAAATGATATACTTCATGTATAAATAGACATATTTAATTCAATGTTACCAACATTACAAACACAAGCATTATGTTATCTATATACATCTATGTGAAATATAGATTGAAAACACATTGCATAGTACACGCACTTAAATTTTCATGGATAATGAGTATGATATGTTGATTGATAACAAGTCCTTTTGGTTTCATCATAATTGTGATAATGAGAACTTATGTTTTCTTTGCTTAACGCCAATTCATTGAATTAAAATTGAACTTGTGGAGTCTGCTATAATACTATACCCGGGTTAAAATTTGTATAATATATGACTGAAGTCATCTGGATCTAAAGATGGAAGAAGTGATGTGATCTTGCTTAAGTTCTTGAAAGCTAGACTTTAAAGTCGAAGATTTTTTTAATGCTTAAGAACACATTTTTATGTAGAAAAGCTTGTCGCATTGACGATTTGGTAGATGAAAATATTAGATATGGACTTGATAAACTAATATGGAGTATCATACTTTATATTATCGCTCCCGCGGCAACGCGCGGGCTTCCTACTAGTAAATATACAATACCTCTATTTTCTTTCACTTTCTTGTCCCTAGCTCTCACAACTCATGAGTCTGTAAAAATATACCTATTTACACTAAGCATCATAAAATTATGAAAAATGTAGTAAAAGTAGTAGTTTACGTATTTAAAAAATGCTTAGTTTTGTTCTTTCAGTTCAACTTACCTGAAAAAGAAAGACCGGATGCATGTTATGTGCCCTTCTATACCTTGTAAAACAAGCAGGTCAGGCCGCGTAGGGTAACATGTTATAATCGATTCCGAATGGCTAACTTACAAAAAAAATGTAATTTTGGTTGGGTTTTCTTGTAAAAATGCTGAATTAAAGAAAAATGAAATAAAATATATGCTCTTCCAATTTATCATTAATCAATCATTTTGATCATGCTGTCCATATCAATATTGTTGTTGTTCCGTCTTAAACGATGCTATGCAGCTTAACATCGGTGCTAATGATCATTTGGCGCTTAGAAATATTATCACAACATTATGAAAGTAATACAATTATAAAATTTTTAGCAGTACCTGTACACCAAATCAACCAAGATATCACCCGTCTCCACCGTTGCTTTTAAATAGGCGATGAACTCTGCAAAACATATAAACTACTTTAAATTATTTTTCTTTTTCAATGGAAATTGTTAACATATAAAAAACCAAAAGCAAACTAACTTGCCAGTTGCCAAACAAATAGATCACACAAAGGAAAATGAAGTAATCATTCGAAAATAGTTGGGATGCCTAGTGACACACGGAGGTACGCTGCTCCATCCACGACGTCCAACAACCAACTGGTTTGATTCAAGTGGACATAGACAATGTTAAGATGCCCGTAAGTATAAGGAAAATACAGGACACTCTGGTTCTCAAGGTTAAGCTTGTTTGCTACCCATTGGATCTTCTCCATAAGAAATTTGACCACCTTCTAATGCACCATGCGACACTCTTCATGAATTGGCATTTCCGAGTTACTGTTCTTAGCAGCCACCATATCTTGACTCAATTCCCGAATAAGGGTACCATTTCAGCATTGTCGATTTTAGAAGCCAGGTGTAACACTGTAGTGATTCCTATTCTTCATTGGAGCACTTGGTCATCCTGTTACAAAGTTAAATATCTCAACCTTAATTAGACACCCTTCACAGATAACGTTATCGATGATATTAACATCAAGCGTCTTTCAAGGAGGCAAGTATATATCGATGTTGGGTGTAAATAGGAGCCGTATGATCATAGAAGCTGCATGAAACATTCAAGAACATATGAGGTTGATAGAGTGTAAGAAACACCAATAGCGTTGTGGGAAAAAATCCTTAATTAAGTGAAATAAGGCAGTGGCTTTTTGGTAATTTCTAAATTGGCATTATAAAAGGCCTTAACTATATCATTATCTTCCTATGTACATAAAGATAACACCAAACGTGTAGATTTTTTTTCTTTTTTCAATAATTACTTTAGATTTTGATCACCAAGATTTGAAATAAAACGAAACAAAACAAAGAAGCATGTATGAAAGCAAGTAAAGTCTAACTGAAAACATACATATGTGTGGATTTTTTTGGTGGAACCCACTTCATGCTCAACTACATATCACAAAAGAGTGCAAACATTAATATAATAGCATCTTTATATAATAGGCTGGCAACCTCCAAGCCTATTGCATGCATTCAAGGTTGTCTACATATATAAGAGCACCCATATGGCAAAAGTCATTGGCAATGCCAGGAATGCTACTGTGCTCCCCACCTCATCTATTTACTTCTAGCTCAAACTTCATCAACGTATAATTTGTATAGTTTGGTTAATGGGTCGAAACAAATATATTGGTTTAGTTAAAAAGGTACGGGTTGGGTTAGTTGATCTAAAACACGTTTAGTATTCATTTAGATCAAAATCTATGACTAATTAAAATTCGTATGAGTTGGTTAATGAATCAAATTTGGATCAGATCGGTTGGGCTGACCTGAAACATTTTTGTATACTCTTTGTTTTTTTAATCTTTTGGGATTAAAAAAAACAAACATTCAATGCAATACAATATAGGTGCAGGAAAATTGTGTGCACTGAAATGTATAATTTTACTAAAAAGGAAAAACGAACAAAGATAAAACTCTTAGCCGATAATATTATTTAGAGTTGTATTGTATTTAGAATTGATTTATCTTATGTTTAGTATGTTTATCGTTTCCTTATTTAGAGCTAGGGTTTCATTGTTATCTATCCCTATATAAAGGGCTCGTTGTAAACCATATTATTCATTCAATAATAATTCAGAAACCATTCTAGCTTTTATGGTATAAGAGCCTCGGTTCTGATTACCTTCTTATTTTTTTTTTCATTTCTTTTTTTCTTGTCCAGCAAGCTTCGGTTGCAGATCATCACCCAACAGTCCCTGTTCTGTTCTGTTACTTCCACCCTGCACACATGACTAAACTGGATCAGCCTGCCCCTTCCGAACCAACCAAACCACACTCCCTCCACCCCGCTTATTCTGTCACAAACATCAATTGTAAAATCCGTACCCTCGATGGAACCACAGTCACTTATACATCATGGGTGAAACTTTTTAAGCTTCACGCCATGGCGTACAAGGTCCTTGATCACATTGACTCCACCCCACCCCTTGAACCCACTGATCCAAAATACCTGGAATGGACAGAACTGGATGCACTGGTTTCACAATGGATTTATAGCACTCTTGCAGATAGCCTCTTGCTGGATATATTGGACACCGATGCTTTGGCTCGGACCACATGGTTAAAACTAGAAAAGAAGTATCTCAGCAATAAACAAGCTAAAGCAGCCGTCTTGGAGACTCGGTTCGTTAAGAATTAAAAGCCCTAGCCGATCAATTGAAAGATGTCGATCAACCGGTGACCGAGTCACGACTCGTCCTCACCTTAGTCCGCGGCCTCTCAGCGAAATTTGATACCACCGCAGCACTCATTAATCAGCAACAAGCTGATTGGGATTTGGCCAGATCTATACTCAACGATGAAGTTCTGCGACAGGATGCTCGGAAATCTAAGGCCTCCTATGTTCTTGCTGCAACAGCCGCTGGGAACCCAACCCCTCCGCCTCCTGCTCAAACCCAAAACCCTCCGACTGACCCCAACTAACAGCAACCTTACAGAGGACGGGGCCGTGGATCTGGATACAGGGGACGCGGACGCAACAGTATAGGCCGGGGATGTGGATACCGCCCGAATAATACTAACTGGGCCTTTCAACCTCACTCATACCCCCAATGGGCTTGGTGGCAAACACCCCCATGTCCTTATCCCACACAAACACAATGGAGATCAAATCAGCCCAGCCCACAACAATTTCCCTCGGCCCAATATACCGGGTATCCACAGCAGCAAGGTTACAGCCCTTACGGCCCACAACAGGCCCACTTTGACGCGCTGAATCCATCCGATCTAAGTGATGCTTACAACACCTCTCAGCTCGCTTACACTGATCCCACTCTCTATTTTGACACTGGAGTAGAACGGACAGTCTCAAACAACAAATGTATAATTTCTCACCCTGATCCTTTTCCTGTTTCAACTAAACTTTTGGTATGTAATGGCAATTGAATTTGATCCTTTTGGTTTTTCCTTGAAGGACCTCAAAACGGGACGCCACCTGTCCCACCACAACAGCATGGGGGATCTCTATCCAATCACACCACCAACACTTCCGCCTCAAGCTTGCTATATCACTTCATCATCACTACCCTGGCATGACAGACTTGGACATCCTGGCTCACAAGTCTTTGAAATTCTTAGTTGTAATTTTGGTTTTTCTTGTAATAAACATCAACTTTCTGGTTTTTGCAACTCTTGTCATTTATCTAATAGTAAACGTCTTCCATTTTATGAATCTAGTTCGTTTTCTATTTCACCTTTTGATATAATTCACTGTGATTTGTGGACATCGCCAATACCAAGTAATACCGGTTACAAGTACTATATGGTTTTAATTGATAACTTCTCACACTTTATCTGGGTCTATCCCCTCAGATACAAGTCTGAGATCTTTCCTACCTTTGTCAAATTTCACCGCCTCATTGCCACACAATTTCAGCGACACATTAAAACTTTTCAATGTGACCAGGGCGGGGAATTTGACAACAATGCCTTTAAAACCTCTGCCGCTCAAAACGGTCTCCTTTTCTGTTTTTCTTGCCCTCAAACCTCCTCCCAAAATGGACGAGCTGAACGTATGATACGTCATTTGAACGACATCATTCGTGCCTTACTCGTTCATGCCCATTTACCCCCCACCTTTTGGGTTGAGGCCTTACACACAGCAACCTACCTACACAACATTCTTCCAACTAAACGCCTTAACTTTTACACACCCACTTTTGTCCTCTACCTTCGACATCTCACATACGAGCATCTTCGTGTGTTCGGCTATGCATACTACCCAAACTAGTCTGCCGCCCAACCCCACAAATTACATTCCCGATCCGTTAGATGTATTTTCCTTGGTTACCCCATGATTTTCGCGGCTACCGATGCTTTAACCCCACCACTGGCAAGGTCCACATCTCTCGCCATGTCACTTTTGACGAGACTACTTTCCTTTTTACCATTCCCACGTCCCCCTCTTCTTATAATTTCCTCGATGACACAACCCCCCGGGTTTCTCATTCACTCGCCCACCACCTACTCTTCCCATACCTTCCACCTCACAGCCCAACACTCACCCTTCCACCACACCCTATCCCATTACTTACACCCGTCGACCTCGACCACCACCGGCCCAACCATCCCACCCTTCTGCCATGGCAGCTCCCACCCAGCCACCACCTACGGCCCAACTCCAACCACCCACATCCGCCCCTCCTTCCAACTCCCATCCGATGACCACCCAGTCCAAAGCCAAAATCCTTCACACTACCACCGTTTCTCCCGTACCCAAAACATATGCCAATTCCTTTGCAGACCCTCATTGGTTGCATGCCATGCAAACCGAGTTTAGTGCGTTACAGGAAAATGAAACATGGGAACTTATGCCATGACCGGTTTATCGGCCGGTTATTAGATGTATGTGGCTTTTCAGGCACAAGTTTAAATCGGATGGGACATTAGAGAGGTATAAAGCAAGGTTGGTCGTTAATGGTAAATCCCAAACAGTGGGCGTTGATTGCGATGACACTTTTAGCCCGGTTGTGAAACCGGCCACCATCAGAACTGTTCTTTCTAATGCAGTTTCACGCTATTGGCATATCCATCAGTTGGATGTTAAGAACGCCTTCCTCCACGGGCACCTGAAAGAGACGGTTTTTATACATCAACTGCCTGGGTTTGTTGATAAGCGGTATCCTAACTTTGTGTGCAGGTTGAAGAAGTCTCTTTATGGACTTAAGCAGGCCCCTCGCGCCTGGTATATGCGATTTGCCAATTACATTTTGGCTCATGGGTTTTGCAGTAGCACATGCGGCAACTCATTATTTATTTATAAAAAGGGTGACCAGATTGCTTAATTGCTATTATATGTGGATGACATCATCCTTACGGCATCTTCAGTTTCTTTTTTGTCTGATATTATCTCGACACTCTCACGAGAGTTCGCTATGACAGACTTGGGTCCTCTACACCATTTTCTAGGTATAAACTTACGAGGGACGCTACAGGTTTATTTCTGGACCAGGCCCAATATGCCAAAGATATCATCTCACGAGCCAATATGACGACCTGTAAACCATGTGCTACTCCAGTTAATCTTTATTCGAAGCTTAGTGCTTCTGATGGGTCTTTATTTCATGATCCTACATTATATCGTAACCTTGCAGGTGCTCTTCAATATATCACCGTCACCCATCCAGACATTTCATATGCAGTTAAGCAGGTTTGTATATTCATGCACGAGCCACGAGATCCTCACTATGCTTTTCTAAAATGGATCATCCGCTACATACAAGGCACGATTCATTATGGCATTCGCATCATTAAGTCTAATACACATTCTTTGGTCGCCTATTCTGATGCTGATTAGGGCGGCTGCCCAGATTCTCGTCGGTCTACGAGTGGTTACTGTGTTTTTCTTGGAGATAATTTGGTCTCTTGGTCCTCCAAACGTCAGCCTACTATATCTCGTTCCAGTGCAGAGGCTGAATACCATGGTGTTGCAAACGCCGTTGCAGAGGCTACATGGATTCAAAACCTGCTTCTTGAGTTACATCTCCTGCTTATTCGTGCCTCGGTCATAAACTGTGACAATGTGTCTGCCGTGTATCTTTCGGATAAGGTCCGAGTTGGTGAAATTCGTGTTTTACATGTACCGTCCTCCTTACGGTATGCGGATATTTTTACGAAGGGGATTTCAAGACAATTGTTTGAATCGTTTCGATCCAGTTTGAGCGTCTGTCCTACGTCCGCTCGAACTGCGGGGGAGTCTTAGTCGATAATATTATTTAGAGTTGTATTGTATTTAGAATTGATTTATCTTATGTTTAGTATGTTTATCGTTTCCTTATTTATAGCTAGGGTTTCATTGTTATCTATTCCTATATAAAGGGCTCCTTGTAAACCATATTATTCATTCAATAATAATTCAGAAACCATTCTAGCTTTTAAAAACAGGTGATAAAATAACCTGCAAAATTTGTGTTGTCCTAATTTTATGTTTTCTTGCAGCTTCGAAAGCAAGCACCTTAACAAAAAGAAAATAAAAGATAAATGTTATACGATGTAATTAGCTTACAATTGTCACAAATAACTTCTAATTTTTATCAAATCTAGAAAGATTGAACATTTCTTACCCTCTTAGAGCAAATTCATGAAGAGCCAACCAACATAGAGTCTATAACATAAAGAAAAGACTTAGTCGTTATAGCGTTGCTTTAAAATAAGGAAACACGAGGGATTTACCTCGCCTAAGAAAGCATCGGCCCTAAGGGTCCGAATTCTGTACATTGTTCACAACTACAAGTTTTTGGCTCTCAAGAAATTATGCTTGTCAACTTGGCTAGGTCAAAGATATGTCAAGTCAGTTAGTAGAAATGTGGGACACTTATTTGGATTCAAAGTTGGTAAATTCATTTTAAAAAACAAAAAATTATAATAAATTGTATGAGATTCAAACTAAAGTCTAAACATTAAAATATCACATCTCTTTAAATAAGACAGTCTAAAAAGACAAGCAAGTAGACCAAAGTAAACTAACTTTTACTCTCATATATGGTTCCACCCTTGTAGCATTCTCATTATTAGTTCTCTTTAATGTTAGCTTGGTTCTCTGCAAATGCCTTCCCCAAACTATCCAATCAGCAAACTAGCACAAAACACTTGGCATAACTTGTGCTTGTGCAACACCTTTTCTATCTAATTACAAGAATGTAAGTAAATAAACAGAACCTTGGAATCAATTTATGCTATCCTAACCTTGGCCTATTCTTTATTGATTCAGAACTAAAATTTAACCAAGATAAACTACGCATAATAAATAAACTATTAATTATAGTAGAATTACATGTGTTTCAAACCCTCATTCAGCCTCCAACCGCACCACACTACGGAGATAGAACCCTACTATATTCGAACCAAATTCACAACTTTAAGAAAGATATATTAGTAAGACATATTATGAAAAAGATCACTTTATCGGCTTTATCGTTGGAGACAATAGTATGTTACAACCACAAATACTCATGATTTTTTCTTTAATTGCTCTCAATCATAAAAGCATGCACACTTGCGCTCAATCATAAAACCTAATTGATCATTTCCCTTTATATAGATACAGAAAGAAAATATAAAAATTACACACTTGCATTAAAAACACTACTAAATAAGAGGTCTACAAAAGCAAATGTACCTGTTTGTTTGATCTTTGTGTTTACCCGAATCAATCTGTTCATAAATAAACGGGTTAACATTTCCGTAAAAGTATACAATGCATTTCTCTAATCCTGTAAATACTGCAGGCACCTTCTTTATTATCTGTGATGTTTTCAACATTAGTTGATGTAGTAAACAAGATACAATTCAAGCATTTCTATTCACCACCAGGCCCTGCAAAACCTTCATCACCCAATTTCGAGTATATTTGTCTAGTTAGTTCATTTCGGGTTCTAAGCAAAGCTTTAATCACCCGATTCTAAGTTTTGTGTCTTGCTAAAGGATCAAGGTTAAAACTTTGACTATAGAGTCACTGAGAAATTGATTCAAACGAACCAGTTTGTATCTGAAAAAGATCGAAACCAAAATGAAGCTAATAAGTTGTTAAGTCTTAATCTTATCAACAATCTTGCAAGATGGTTATGGTAAAGGCCAGAAATAGCCAAGCATATACAGATTACTATAGCCCTTACCTATGTCGCCGAAAACTTGGACCGTCGGTTGACGCCGCTCAAGCAGCGGTGATAACCTGAAATTAGGATGTGCAATATGAGATTGAGCATTGGCAACTATAAAGGAGGGGATTTAAAAATATTCAATTGTGGATTTCAATAGGTGGTAACCGCTTACAGTTATAACATTAAATATAGGTCTACACACTAAGATGGTTACATATAATTCCATTGAAGGGGAGATGCTTCATTGGGTAACAGTTAGAATAGCAGCAGGTGGACTGAATAAATTGATTGAGGGTTAGGAAGTTGAAGAAGGTTGTGTGTTTTAGGAGCAGGGTGGATTACAAGGGCATTAAAGGAAACAATTTTCTATTTTTAACTAAATGTACACAAAGTTTCAATTATACCCTCATTATGTAAGCATAAATCACTTGTGCATGTTGCTTCTTAATTTGTACGGAAATGAATATTACTATCTTAGCCATCACTCTTCCTTAATAAGATAATATAGATATAGATATAGATTATTATTATTATTATTATTATTATCTTCAAAAAAATTAATATTATTACTAGATTATGTACCCATGAACTTCAAGGTTAACAAAAGATGAAATAAAAAGTGATAAAAAATGTAAATAAAATGACATAATTTTATTGGATTTAATTAATACTTTAAAACATAACATGAAACAAAATATAATATAAAATGTAACTTTTTTTTTTGGGAATTTCGATATCAATTTGATATAACTTGATCTATACTTTTAAAAATATTAGAGTAGTTACAGAATTGTAAATGAAAATTTGTAAGCAAATTAGATTTGATAATACAAACTATAACTTATTACCCAATAATAAATCATAGTTTCTTATTAGCAAAAGTGGGTTACTAATGTCATTTTTCAAATATGATCAAGAGAAAGTTTACAGTAAAAAGTAGTTTAATGTAAAAAGGATAAGAAGTATTTTGGATTTTTGATCAAAATAAATTAATGGATGAGATTAAAATAGGAAAAGTATACGTTGAGTTTCTAAAAGAGGAGAAGGGCAAAATAGGTATAACCCACAATGGTTGAGTTCTACCCTCATTTTTTTAACGTCCATAACTTTTTCATACGACATTATTAAAAAAACACATCATAAAAACAAGTGTGACAACCTACACCCTCACCTTTTAGCAAGTTGTTAATTTTACCCCTTTGTCTATTTTGAAGCTTCACATTTAGCCTCATCGATTATTATTTTATTTATTTATCTCTTCATTTAAAAAGGTGTATGTGTACGTTTTGCATACGTATGTGTTGACATATAAAACGTGTCATAATTGTATAATCATGTGACCTTATAAAATTCCTATTTATTTTATGTTAGTTTAAAAAAGATAACGTTTTGATTTAAAATGTATTAATCTAGTTAAGTTTATAAAGGAAAAACTAACCAAGTTCCTTATAAAAAACAAACTTAGTTAGCAAGTGAGGGGCCAAAAGTGTTATTATGTGAAAGATGTTTTTTTTTAAAAAAAAAAATTCCCTGGTTCGGTTTTTCGGTGGTTGCTTCGGCCGGCCACCGAGCAAATTCCGGCCACCTATAAAAAAACTCTATTTTTAACGTTTTTATCCGTTTCAACCATTGCAGATCACTACTCCATCAATATATAACTGATTCAAATCATTATAAGGCGCAATTATTGTGTTTTAATCATGGTTTAATCAGGTGTTATTTATGTAACCGTCGGATTGTTATAAACGAGTTCAATCTTCCGTTTTCTTCGAATAACTATATAAATTGATTTTTCCATTTACTTTATGCACATTTTCATGTTCCAAACCCACTAAAAAACATAATCAAAACGTGTCTGGAAGATCTACAACCGGCTTAAAAGTCTCAGACTGTTTTCTTCTATTTTCGATCTCAATTCGATATCGTAAGTCCAAAATTCATTTGCCGTTTTGATGTCCGTCCATCTATATACGAATGCCCCTTATTTCTGATCTCGTTTCAATCTGTATCAGGTTTATTGATATTGGCTTAGGGTTAGGGTTTCTTAGGTTGATAGTTGAGGAAGAAGATGGTGTTTAACATATATGTTAAATATTTATTCTTTTCAAATTGCTAACAAAACTACTTGGTGGTTTAGTGGTTAAGGTTATGACTTGGGTTGGAGAGACTCAGGATCGTGTCTAGTCTTCTCCACCCATTTTTACGCATTTTTTTATTTATTTATAATTATTTTATTCAATTTCCATTAAAGTTTAAATTATAAAAGTACTCAAAGCATGAAATATTCATAATAAATTCATTCTTTATTCAAAAATTATAAAAATTTAGAGGTAGCATTTTGACACCATGGAGAAAATTATCATATTTTTATTTTCTGGAAAATAAATTATTTTCGTATTTTTATTGATTTAAATTGTTTTAATCATAATTAATTGATTAAAAATATGTTTTTAATGATTTTAATCTCAAAATTTCTAGAATATTATTTCTAAGTATGATAAACTGTAATAAAATTTATTTTCTCAGAAAATAGTTATTTTTGCTATTTTAAATCATTAACATACTATCTTAGACTTTTTAAGTCATTTTTCCTCATTAGTATTCTTATACGTATAGGTTGAATTCTTCAAAATTCCCAAGTTTATCTTGTGACGAGTTTTGTTTGGATTTATCGTGCTTAGCAAAACTGTGAGTATATCTTTCCCCTTTTCCATTTTACTGTTTGGGGTTACTCATGTACCTTATGTCAAATTACTATTTCGTTTCACTAAGTGCAATTCTCATGTGTGTTTGCTTTGTGTTACTTTGTGTATCCATGACTTGTCAAAATCATTAATCGTTGCGACCTAACATTTCAATGAATAGTACTATGGTATATACCACTTGTGACTCTGTTGAGAGACCTTAGTCATTGCTATGTGTTTCATTACTACTGTCAATAGCACACACTATATAAAAATTTCATTTCACTTTCATAGGGTTGATTTTGACCCGGATACTGCTTATTACATAACTGCAAAGAATGTACAGCATATGAATTGCAAATATTTCTTACTATATGTATTCAAAAAAGGATATGCTCACCAACATAATTTTTGTATTGACAAAATTATTTTGTACATGTTTCAAGTTGTTTTGAGATGTATTCTTTAAGCTTTCGGATTCATACTTAGATTTTTGATTCATTGTATTTCAGTTTAGTTGGCATTTAGAATCGTTGTATTTCATTTCAATGGAATAAACTATTTAATCAATGTATCAATACTTACACTTTTAGTCCGTGAGCTATTAAACAATCGTCACTACATGGCACCTCGATGATTCTGCCATCGGTCGGGGTGTTACAACAAGCATTTTATCCTCTTTCATTTGCATACCATATTGCTATACTTTAAAAAAAAATTGATGGGTTTATATTACTTCAGTCTAAATGTAAAAACTTGATATTATTACTTGCGTTTAAACATTCTGAATGTAACAATAGCTTTTTTTTTGTTTCTCTGATAGGTGGAGAACCACGAGGTTAAAAATCAATTTGAATCAATGTAAGAACAGTAATAATTTTGTTTCTTATGTTTGTCTATTTTTGTGAGGTGAATAATAACTGGAGGTTCGAAAATCACCTTCGTTAACCTTCTTTGACATTCTTTCATGGTTTTGCTAACTGGAGGTTCGAAGATCACCTTCGTTAACCTTCTTTGACATTCTTTCATGGTTTTGCTAATATCTTCTTTCACCTCATGTGATGGTGGGATATTGTTGTCGTTATATTCGCACAAACTAGTTCCTTGAAAATTATTAATTTATAAAGAAAGAGGATCCTTATTACCTACTTATATGATCAATCTGTAAACATGCTTATATGTATGTAAAAACTTGATATTACCTACTTGTGTTTAAACAATAATAAACAATAATAGCTTGCGTCTGAATGTAAAAACTTGATATTACTTACTTGCGTTTTAGCATGTATAACTTGTGTTTTATCATTTATAACTTGCGTTTGATTAGGTCGTTTTACCAGGTCGTCCTATCAGGTATAACTTGCGTTTCTAAAACACAAGTATACCCTCAATAAAACGCAAGTTATCAACCCAGCAAGAAAAAAACAATTTTTTTAAAAAGTATAGCAATATGGTATGGAAATGAAAGATGATGAAAAACTTGTTTTTAAGGTGTAATTTTTTTTTTATAAAATAATGTCGTATGAAAAAGTTATGGCTGTTTTAAAATGGAGCTGAAAGTTGAAAAAAAAAATCAACAATTATAATAATGGTTAATAATACCCTTTTTTGCTAGGGGCATGTGTCAGCGCTTATTCCTTTTTACACTTCTCACCTTAAGCTACTTTTTACGTTAGCCTTACCTTATGATAAATATAACTTTTATTTTATTATTATTATTTTGTTGGACAACAATTCCTAGATTTCCCAATATATATATACAACAATACCTTACTCTGTAAAATTGAACTCCTAATCTTTCTAAATGATTTGAAAAAAATAAAAATTACTTCGGTGATTACCTATTTTGAGGTGGTAATATATGATAGATTCGTAATATTACACAGATTACATGTAAAATATTTAGTTTTTTAGATTTTGTTAAGTACTTTATTTACTAAACACCTCATATTGGAGACTTTAATCGTGTTACTCTTTTAGTTATAAGAAAAACATTGAATTGCACTAGAAAAAGATTTGTCGATGCATGCAACCGTTTATGCATATTATTATTGTAATTTTTTTACAAATAGTTTTTAAAAGGAGGTTATATTAACCACCCCCCCCCCCCCCCTCGCGCATCGTTTTGGCCTAAGCGAGGCGCTTTGGTTAATTTTTTAGCTACCTCGATCCGAGGTAAGTTATTCTGATTTGACCCCAGGCTTGGAATCCATTTTTTTTTTTTTTGTATTTTTTGTGTTTTGAATTGGTTTTTTATTTTTTTCAATTTTTTAATATAATCATTGTAAAAAAAATTATAAAAATTAAAAAACAAAATAATAACCACTAACTTTTATCGACATTGCTCCAACATAGCTAATCATTGCTCCAACTCAACTCAATAAGACATTTAAGCCGGAGACACTTTCCATCCAACACAGAGTTCACTAACCTTTTTCCCAAATATGTTGCAAAATATGAAATGGCATGCAAATATGTTGCAAAACGGTGTATTACAATGATCAGATTTGCTTATGATCCAACACCAAATCTCATTATCTGTCAATGATGAAGGCAACCTGAAACAACCGGATGGTTGGTAGCTCTAGGTAAGAACATTGTGGATGAGGATTGTTTACCTTCCCATTGATATCAAGTATGTTGCCTTCATCGTTGACAGATATCTCTCGGACAACAACTGAATTTTACTTGCTTGCCTGAACATGTTGAAAATAGCGATGGATGATATCGATCAAATTGCCAGAGGGTCATTGGTCTTCAGAGTTTCCAGCCTTTAAGATGACACTTCTAGGAGATTCATGAAGATATTCATCAAGACCTTTTGCAGATGGTCACTATGCATATATAAAGAACATTAGCTAACCAATTTCCAAAGGGTCACTATTCATAAGAGTTTCCAACCACTAGGAAATTTATCTATTCACAGTGGGGTGGTCTACCTTTTTGCTTATGATCCAACACCAAATCTCATTATTTGTCAACGATGAAGGCAACCTGAAAACAACCGGATGGTTGGTAGCTCTAGGTAAGAACATTGTGGATGAGGATTGTTTACCTTCCCATTGATTTCAAATATGTTGCCTTCATCGTTGACAGATATCTCTCGGACAACAACTGAATTTTACTTGCTTGCCTGAAAGTGGTCCAAATACCATTGTTGTTGGATGTTCATGTGAGAATGCATAGTACAAAGTTCTTTTGACAAACGTCTAGCTGACCTGAAATTCCTTTGCAACCTAGTTCCTTTTAATTATAAACGAAATTAAAGAGGGAGCTAGATATTCCTCATGATGAGCAGGAATTGTTTACCTTCCCATTGAAAGATTAAAAAGTCACTATTCAACGATGAAGTTGTTTTCGGAGAGATATCTGTCAACGATGAAGGAAACTTGGAACTAGGTGATGGCCATACCGACATGAGGGTAGTCCATTGGTATTAATGGCAAAGTGATTGTAAGGGAAGAAGAGGAGAATGTTATATAATGTGGCAGAGAATGATCAGGTGTGATTAGTTTCTTTTGCAGCAAGATATGTTGCCTTCATACCTTTATGGAGGTTTGCCAGAGGGTCATTGGTCTTCAGAGTTTCCAACCCCTAATACCATACAAAAAAGACCATCTCTTTGTTAGTCACCCTCATAGGGAAATCTACCCTCACACTTATGCGTAGATCAAGGATATTCATGTGAGAATGCATAGTACAAAATTCTTTTGACAAACGTCTGGCTGATATCCAGGTGCTGGAATTGTTTACCTTCCAATTGATTTCAAGTATGTTTGCCTTCATCGTTGACAGATATCTCTCGGACAACAACTGAATTTTACCAATTAAACCCCCCCCCCCCCCCACCTTCTATTTAAAGCTAGGTGCTTCGGGTCAAATCATACCATACAAATGACCGTGTTTGAAAAATGGAGAGTTCTTATGGAAGTTGCTAAAATAGTTAACCAAATGTATTTGTGAATAATACATTCATCAAAATATACCATCTCTTTGTTAGTCACCCTCATAGGGAAATCTACTCTGACACTTATGCGTAGATCAAGGATATTCATGTGAGAATGCATAGTACAAAATTCTTTTGACAAACGTCTGGCTGATATTCAGGTGCTGGAATTGTTTACCTTCCCATTGATTTCAAGCCTTCATCGTTGACAGATATCTCTCGAACAACAACTGAATTTTACTTGCTTGCCTGAAAATGTTTACCTTCCCATTCATTTCAGTCGGATCGGCGATTTTGTTTACCCTCCCATTGATCAGAGAGATTTAAGCTAATCAAACTCATATCTCAAGCCGGATTGTTGTAGGACTGGCACCCTGTATGGCCAATTGAAATGACACATGCATGCAAAATGTAATGTCATGCACAATGTGTACTCACAGTGACATCGAACACTTTATATGAGTTTGATTAGCTTGAATCTCTCTGATCCATGGTATCCACTAACCGTAGCGATTATCGAAAGATTTATTTTAGGAATTGTTTGAGAATATATTTTCTGATCAAAGGATCCATAGCTGAACAGTTATTTGGAATGTTCCTGATCATTACAATAACGATCGCTTTACAATGCCGAAAATGATGAACATTTATTTGGAATGTTCCAGATCATTACAGTAACGATCGCTTTACAATGCCGAAAACGACTATCATCACTCTGTATGGGTTGCTTGTTAGCGCCGATCCTAATGTCGATTTCTTTCCACAACCATTGCTCCAACATAACTTGCACCGACTTGAGATATGCGTTTGATTAGCTTGAATCTTTCTTATCCATGGTATCCACTAACCGTAGTGATTATCGAAAGATTTATTTTAGGAATTGTTTGAGAATATATTTTCTGATCAAAGGATCCATAACTGAACAGTTATTTGGAATGTTCCTGATCATTACAGTAACGATCGCTTTACAATGCCGAAAACGACTATCATCACTCTATATGGGTTGCTTGTTAGCGCTGATCCTAATGTCGATTTCTTTCCACAACCATTGCTCCAACATAACTTGCACAGGCTTGATATATGAGTTTGATTAGCTTGAATCTCTCTGATCCATGTATCCACTAACCGTAGCGATTATCGAAAGATTTATTTTAGGAATTGTTTGAGAATATATTTTCTGATCAAAGGATCCATAACTAAACAGTTATTTGGAATGTTCTTGATCATTATAGTAACGATCGCTTTACAAACTCATATCTCAAGCCGGTGCAAGTTATGTTGGAGCACTGTTCTTCTTGATCTTGATCTTCACACTTGCTTTTGTCAAACGTCTGGCTGACCTGAAGTTCCTTTGCAACCTGGTAGAAAGGAACTAGGTTGAAAATATAATAATAATTTATATTATAAAAATCCATCACATCACGATTTTGCATCCCGACAATAATGAGTAACCTACTAACCTCTATTAATAGACTTCATTTATTTCTTCATCTTCTTCTACTTGAAGTGCATTGTGATAACTAACCCTTCATCTTCTCTGTTTAAAGTCCTAACAAAATCTAAACTAAAAGAAAAAAACAAGGCTTCAAACACATCTTTTTGCTCAAGGGTAATATTATTGTAATATAATATTTCAGCTGTACTGGTTGTCGAAAGAAATCGACAGTAGGATCGACGCTAACAAGCAACCCATACAGAGTTCGTTGTACTGGTTGTCGAAAGAAATCGAGTGATGATAGTCGTTTTCGGCGTTGTAAAGCGATCGTTACTGTATTGATCAGGAACATTCCAAATAACTGTTCACCTGAAGCTTTACTTTCCTACCTCCGTTTTAAATTTGTTGCTTTATAAAGTGTTCGATGTCACTGTGAGTAGATACATTTTCGTTGAATAGTGAGTTTTTAATGTTTTTTATATATGAATACTTTCCTACCTTTGTTATGAATTAGTATATAGAGAGCAAACCGATGAACATCATTCAAAAATTTAAACTTACCGCTAACCTCTGCGCCATAATCGACTACAGCAAACCGACGATCTTCCTCCACGACACTCTTAATAGGCCTCTCTTTATTTCACCGTACGATTCAAGGTTCCAATTTTGTTTTTGTTGCTTTTTAATAATAAGTTTTGTGTTTATCAAACCCTAACGTCTGAAAATATAGATCTCGTTGTTTGATCGGTTAGTGGATACCATGGACGAGAGAGATTTAAGCTAATCAAACTCATATCTCAAGCTGGTGCAAGTTATGTTGGAGAAATGATTTATTATTATTATTATTTTATTTATTTTATTTTATTTTCTTTTTTGAGGGTGTAACGATGATGATGGTTATGATTTGACAAACGATTTATGAAAGTATCAAGAATGTAAATGCATATTGCGACTAATCATGTTGTATTACAACCCGATATATTGTGAGGAGAAGGATCGTGAACAAGCGTTGAAATACCATCGTGTGGTATTCTTATGTTTTGTGTGGGATGTCAATGCAGGTTGTGATTATGATAAGAAATTGGGAAAGTTTGTGAAGATTTGTGAAGTGAAGAAGAAAACAAAACCAACATTTGAAGCGGTAATGACAAAAGAGAAGAAGAAGAATCTGCGTATCAAGATGATGAACAAGACACTTGATTACCAACGCCAACAAGCCAAGCAATAGTCGAGGGGGAGTTTGTAGATGCATATTGCGACTAATGCTTTGGATTGACGAAATAAAGTGTTTTGTGTTTTTACGGAAGGTCGAAGGAAGGTTTTAGAAGGTCGAAGGAAGAATGTTTTGGTCGAAGGGAGAGAAGACTGGACAGAAGACAGGTTCGAGCTGCCTTGAAGGTCGAAGGAGTTCATTCGACCTCATCGTGAGGTCGAATGTAACTTTCTATATAAGCTCAACTTTTTGTGAACTTTATAACTTTTGCCATTTTGAGTCTTGTGTCTGGTCTAGATTCTCTCTCTAGGATTTGATCTTTCTGATCTTGATTTATAAGCTTGTAAACCTAATTGTAAACACGTTTTATCAAGTTATTAATGAGAATGTTGATTGAAAAGGTATTTGTGTGTGCTTGATTCGATTCATATCATATTGTAAACAATCTAGGGTTTCCGCACCTGGATTTGTTAGACTTGTATGATCACCTAAACGTTTTTGTCAAAACCGATCCGTCTACAAATTGGTATCAGAGCTTACAGGATCATACAACTACACTTTGTTATGTTTTGAACTGAATTTGATCCAAAATTGTCCAAATTTTTTCTGTTTTGATAGAACATTGAGTTTTAATGGAATTTGATTGATTTGTATATGATTTCACGGATAAAATCAAAAGTTTCACTCATTGAAGTTGATCTACATTCAATTCCGAGCAAAACCTGATTAAGATCATCAAAATCTATAAACTTTTGAAAAATTTGGATCAAATTAACTGATTTTCAAAGAATAACCGTTTTTCAAATGGGTCAGGTCGAACCAGAGAGAGTTAGGTCGAACGTGTGAGTTTTTGGTCGAACCAAGGTCACTTTAGGTCGAATATGAGATTTTTAGGTCGAGCCAAAACTTTTCTAGTGCGTTGTTTGTACATTCGACCACTTTTTTTCATTCGACCTACCGGGAGGTCGAAGGAGAGTCTTTTGTGTTACATATCTACATTCGAGTCTGATTTTGGAGGTCGAACCTAGGATTTCCTACCTTCGAACCCACGTATACACATCGGAGGTCGAACGAAGCTGATTTTAGGAAATTTTCGAAGTGTTTGCATTTCGGACATCATGGACAACATGTGGGGATTTCCTATGACACCAAGGCCTGCAACAACACAACAACAGCACGTTCCGATGAATCCATGGGTTGTAGCTTCTCAGGAGACGAACACTCAATCATCTCAACCGATTAACTATCTTGCTATGAGTAGTTCAATACCACCTGTTACTCAACCTCCACAGCAAACGACGATAGATTATTGGGGCGTTGCAGCAGCAGCGGTACATTCTCAAACTACTAATACTATTTCCACACTAATCAATGATTTTTCTTCAGGTAGTGGAAATTGCCCTCCAAAGCTTATGGACATGGTAGAGTATAATCAGTGGCAAAAGAAGTTCAAGATACATCTTGAAGGTATAGGATTGGAAGGAACCGAGGCGTGGCAGATGATAGCTAAAGGGTATGTTGCTCCGTGTTTGGAGACTTCAGGTGAACCGATTCCACTTGATGGTTTATCTGAAGATGAGAAGAAGAAATTTGCAGTGGAAAAGAAGGCTTTCTCACAACTATCTCAAGCCTTGACTACCGATCTACTTCACCAGTTTGGATCGTGTACCACATCTAAGCAGCTTTGGGATATGTTGAAGACCAGACACGATGGGAATGAAAAGACGAGGAGATTGAAGGTGGAAGAACTAAAGAAGGAATTTGAAAACTTTAGTTATGTTGGGAATGAGACTCTGAAGGAACTTATACCGAGATATTGTCATCTGTTGACCGAGTTGTCAAATTATGACATCAAGATTCCTATGTCTGAGTTGGTTGATAAGTTTGCTGATTCCTTACCACCATATTGGAATCAACATATTGAGGTTTTGAAAGAGAATGATGCTTATCAATAATGGATAATCAACGAGCTTATTCAGAAGTTGGAGAACAAAGAGTTAGAGAAAAAGAGAAAAGCTAGAAGATCACAATTCCCACAAAATCCGGAATTGTATCATGCTTCTTCATCCACTTCTATGTCCAGTTCTAGTGTGGCAGGTAATGTTGCGCCACATATAGCTTGTGTTTCAAGTGTCATTGAACCTCCGAGAAACCCAATTAACTATCTTGCACAAACACCAACTTATCCACCAAACTACACCACAAACGCTTACATTCCACCACAACCTCAAATGTCTACCGCATGTTACACATCTAACACACCTCAACAACAATCATATGTTCCCACAACAACACAAGCTTCTTCAAGCCAAAGTCCAGTCGTGTTGGAAACTTACAACATGAATAATGTCAAAGTAGAAGTTGCTCAACAACACATTGCTTTGGTTTCAGCAATGGTTGCATCTTATAATGGACTTGTGGCAAGTCCGATCGGGAATAATAATCTGACTAATGAAGATTATGCTCAAATTGATAAGGAGGAGATGGAATTAATTGATATTCAATGGGCGTTCGCCAGTGTGATGAGAAGGGTGACAGAGTTTATTGAGAAAACCGGTAGAACAGATTTGGCAACCTCACCAAATACCACATATAGCTTCAACAAAGTTAAAGTTACATGTTTCAACTGTGGTGGTAGAGGTCACTTTAAAAGAGAATGCACACAACCGATGCAACAAGGTAACAGGATTCCTTTTAACTTTAACTATCAAAATCACCAATCACAGAATCAGGTAACCTGCCAGAACCAAAACAACAACACCTATCCACAACAAAACGATTTCCAAAACCGACAAAATACCTCACAAAACACCTTTACAAGACAAACAATTACACCCAACCAAACTCAAACTCAAACTCCAAATAACCCAACCAGAACCATTATTCCTATTTCTACACCAAACAGCCAAACTCAAACTCAAACCAAAACCCAAAATCAAGCTTTGATGATATAGAAGGATGAAGGTTATGACTGGACGGAAATGCAATTGGGAGTTGAGGAGATTACAACTGGGAATGTAGCATGTTTTGCTAATGAGATGGATATAGAGGAGCCGGTGATAGTTGAAGATGTTTTGGATTCTGAGAAGGTGTCTGAGGTGGTGATTGAGGAGATAGTCGATGATACTCAGGTTTCTGTTGCTGAGAAGATTGAAGAGTTTTCTGATGAAAAGATTTCAGGAACTGTTATTGATTCTGTCACTGAAGTTCCTGATGAACTAGAATCTGTTTATTCCGACTCTGAGAGTGAAGCTGATTCGGAAGCGAGTGCTAATTCTTTGGATGATGATATTGATCAGCTACTAGCCGAAGCAGATTTTTTGATGACCAGGAAATCATGCATAGTGGATGATGCCTTCACTAAGATTGACTACTCAAAGTTCTTTGTAGGGAAGGAGGCTCATTTTGCGCTTATGGCTATGACTGATGCACCAAAACCGGTATGTTCTGATTCTACTATTGATATGAATAATGACAAGTATTGTGGTACTTGCGACAGATTGACTGAGGAAAACAAGCAATTCAGGGTTAACCTTGAGAGTGCTAGAATCAACATTCAATCTCATCATAAGGATTCATATGAGTTCAACAAAACACTTGAAGGGTATAAAAAGGACATTTCTAAATTAAAGAAAACCCTTGCTTTAAAACAACTTGCCATTAACAATTACATAAATGAACTTGAAAACATATATTGGAAATGGCAACTGGCAAGTGTTTTGCTAAGAAGGTCAATAAGAAGTTAGAGAGCTATAAACACATAGCTTATGTTGTTGACCACATCATTGAAGAACCATCACAGTCCGGTAGTGTAAACTACAA
This sequence comes from Ambrosia trifida, assembly GCA_028751855.1. Lineage (NCBI taxonomy): Eukaryota > Viridiplantae > Streptophyta > Magnoliopsida > Asterales > Asteraceae > Ambrosia > Ambrosia trifida. Next base: position 73,257,007 of record CM054129.1, read on the forward strand.
ATCTGTTCCTTCTCCAGTGTTGTTTAAGAATCATAACTTAAACACGGTAACACCGGAGAGTTCAGTTAAATCGGATTCCACATCAAACAATGAATCTAATACTTCAAGTATTGGAGATCCACATTCTGATGTGAGACCGATACTCGGACTGAATGATGAGGGAGTGGTCATAATGACTGATGATTCAGACATTGAAGATGAGAAACTGAAAGAAGGCAGTGATGTTCCTTTGGAAAATCACATCATCACTAATGAACCAGTGTCACCTTCTCAGTTTTCTCATCCTCAGACTAATGCACACAGAAAGAAAGAATCAATCAGTTACTAACAATGTGAAAAAGATTGAGATAAATGATTCAGTTGACAAACCCGTCAAAGTTTTCTATCGGATGGAAGGATCCGATAAGATCATCTCTGACGAGGAGTATCCGATAAAATTTTCTAATTATTCAAAGATGGACAAAATCTGGCAGGAAAGTACAATCTAGTTTCCTAAACACGAAAGGACCAATGACTTTCCCAAAGAACCAAAAATTCATGTCACTGAATTTATCAAGCCTAAAGAAAAGGCGAATGCATTTTTCGAGCCGGCTTACTCAATAGACCCAGCTCCAATGAGTTTAAGACGTAGATGTGTTGATGATCAATTTCCGATCACTTCATATGCTAAGCCGGGAGCTAACAATGTTTTTGAAGAGTACCGTGCGTGTTACAAATGCGGGGAGAGAGGGCATTTACTTGCTCACTGCCCGTATGTGCGACACAAAAGGCACGAACTTGAGCACAAGCAACCTTATCAAAGTCTAGTCGATAATCATAGATACCCACAATGACACTTTATCCCTCAAAGACCACCATTTTATAATCAAAGTCGATATTTTCAAAAGAGGGATAGTCGTCAGTTTGTCTATGATCATCGAAACAAGATTGCTATGGAGAAACACCTAAAGAAACCAATGGTGAACTCAACTAATGACAAACAAAGGGTTGTTCCTAAACCTGCTGTTAAGTCACAAGTTGGACCTAAATATGTTAAATCAGAGAAAGTAACCAAGAAAATTTCTTTTACGAACGACACTAAGAAACCTGCTGTGACACAAAAGTCTCAGATCGGGTTACTTAAACGTTCAGAACAACATTAGTCACCAGTGGGTTCTCCAGGTGCTTCTACTTCAAGTGCTAGTGTTAAAGTTGCAGATGAGAAAGGTGGTTATATCACAATGGAAGGAAGCGTAAGCAACGGGATTGTAAGCTTTGAGAGAATTTCTTATGTGAAGCAGATCGATTATAATCTATTAAGTGTCAGCCAAATTTGTGACAAACAGTTTTCTGTATACTTTGATGACAAATCTTGCTATATTCTGAAACCCGGCTTCGTCATTCCAAAAAGTGGATTATGTAGAGAGCACCAAGAGTTAACAACTTGTATATTCTTGATATGAGCAAGGCGATGACAACCCAGGGCCAAGTTACATGTTTTCTATCCAAGGATACAGAAAAAGAATCGATTATGTGGCACAGGAGGATGGGACATATTCACCTCAGAAAAATGAATCATTTGGTGAAGAATGGGCTTGTAGAAGGGGTTAATGTGAAGCATTTTCATCTCAACGATAAATGCGTGAGTTGCAAAAAGGGCAAACAGCACAAACAGTCCCACAAACCAAAGAAAGTAAATTCTGTAGATATGCCACTTGAGCGTTTGCATATGGATCTTTTCAGACCTGTCAAGCGTAAAAGTCATGCTGGAGAACTTTACTGTCTTGTGGTTACTGATGATTACTCTAGATTTTCGTGGGTGATGTGCTTTCAACACAAAAGTGACACGTTTAATAATTTGAAGGTTCTGTTCACCCGTTTGGAGAATGTTTATGGATTAAAGATTAAAAGAATTCGTAGCGACAACGGGACGGAGTTCAAGAATTCCCAAATGGATGCACTTTGTGAAGACAAAGGAATTCATCATGAATATAGTGCTCCGTATGCTCCACAACAGAACGGTGTTGCTAAAAGGAAAAACAGGACTCTAATCGAAACGGCACGAACAATGCTTGCGGATTTTACTCTTCCAGTAATGTTCTGGAATGAAGCTATTTACGCAGCTTGTTACACATTGAATCGTGTATTAACACTGAAGAAGTTTGGCAAAACTTCTTATGAACTGTTGAATAGACGAAAGCCGAATTTGAAATATCTAGAACCGTTTGGGGCACCTTGTACGATGTTGAATCCGTCTGAGAAGTTTGCACCGAAAGCTGAAGAGGGATACTTTGTTGGATATGTAACCCCGCTCAAACGGGTATTCAACAAAAGAACTAGACAGGTAGAGGAGTGGGCTAACGTTGAAGTACAACGATATATTCAGAACGTACAGGGAAGCGGTCTAGATTGGATGTTTGATTATAAAGATTTCTTTGAATCATTCAATCTAGATAACTTGGTTGAAGAGGCTATATTACAACTTTATTACGAGTGTGAAAACGCAGTGACATCACCGTTGGTGCGTCCGATCACCGTAACTCCTTCAACAGCTTCTAATGATACCGATGATCCTGCTAATGAAGAAGAAGTGTTCCAAGAAGCTTCGACTACTCTTAATTCATCTGAATTGGAAGATGATGATGAAGTCACTAGTGAAGCTATTCTAGATCATGTTTCGGAGGAACCACCAGTGAACCCAAATCCATATGTTGGTTCATCATCAAATACGGGTAATGATCTTGATACGGTAGAGAATCTAACTACTCAAACTGGAGTTCAAGTTCCTGTTTATCCGGAATCTCGGATACATCAGATTCATCCACTTGAACAAGTTATTGGTGATCCCGGAAGCAGTGTCATGACTAGAGGACAACTTCGTCGAGCAACTTCACATGATAATATTGGAGCCCTAGCCCTGTATGCTAAAATTCAAAAATCTAGTTGTCAAAATGACTGTTCCTTTGCTTGTTATGTTTCGCAGGTGGAGCCGCGGACATACAAAGATGCTTTATTGGATGATGCTTGGGTTGAAGCGATGCAAGAGGAATTGTTGCAATTTCAGCAGCTGGGAGTCTGGACACTTACAGATTTACCTCCAGGAAGAAAGAAGATTGGTACTAAATGGGTGTTTAAGTGTAAGAAGGATGATCGAGGAGTTATCATACGAAACAAAGCTCGATTGGTCGTTCAGGGATTTAGTCAAACTAAGGGAATCGACTACAATGAGGTTTATGCACCGGTGGCATATATAGAAGCTATCCGAATGTTTCTAGCATTTGCTTCCTATAAGAAATTTAAGGTGTATAAAATGGATGTGAAGAGTGCGTTTCTGTACGGTGTGGTCAAGGAAGAGGTTTACGTTGGTCAACCACCAGGCTTTGAAGATCCTATCCACTGGGATAAGGTTTATGTACTGAACAAAGCACTTTATGGGTCGCACCAAGCTCCACGCCAATGGTATGAGGAGCTGAGCACGTACCTACTTTCAAAAGGATTCAAACAAGGTTTGGTTGACTGTACCTTATTCACAAAAAGAACAGAGGGTGACTTGCTTCTAGTTCAGATTTATGTCGACGATATTATTTTTGGTTCAACTAACGAACTTTTGTGCAGAGAATTTGAAAGAGTAATGCAGGAGAAGATCGAGATAAGCGCAATGGGAGAAATGCAGTTTTTCCTAGGGTTACAGGTGGACCAATTGCCAACTGGCATTTTTATCCATCAGATGAAATACGTATCTGAAGTCTTGTGCCGGTTCCAGATGGAAGATTCCAAGCCTATGGATACCCCGATACAACCTAATCGCGGGATTAGAGTTGATGCTAAAGGGGAGCTCATTAATCCATAAACTTATCGAGCCATAGTCGGATCGTTGATGTATCTTACTGTATCTCGTCCAGACATTATGTTCGCAACATGTCTCTGTGCACGATTCTAATCGAAGCCAAAACAGAGTCATCTAGCAGCCGTCAAACGAATCCTTAGATATCTGAAGGGTTGTCCGTCAAGAGGACTATGGTACTCTAATGATGATAATTTTGACTTTGTTGTTTTTAGTGATGCAGATTTTGGTGGCTGTGACAAATACAGTAAATCCACAACGGCTGGATGCCAATTCTTTGGGAGCAGGCTCGTGACCTGGAAGTGTAAGAAGCAGACGGCGGTCGCTCTATCTACTTGTGAAGCAGAATATGTAGCAGCCACTAGTTGCTGCTCACAGGTTCTGTGGATTCAACAGTAGATGAGAGATTACGGTTTGCAATATCTTAAAACCCCAATTTATTGTGATAATGAAGCTGCCATCGCACTCACGAAAGACATGAACAATCACTCTAAAGCAAAGCACATCCGGATTAAGTATCACTTTATCCGTGATTGTTATGCTAAAGGGTTGATTGAAATGGTCAAAATCCACATTGATTACCAACGGGCTGATCTTTTTACCAAGGCTTTTGATAGATTGAGATTCGAATTTTTATTAAAAGCTAATGGTGTAAAAGAGAAACAAGACTGATCATCACCTCGGTTTATCACTTTATATTTTAGTTTTTACTGCTTTACAGAAAAATTAAAAATCCAAAAATATATTTTACATTTTAGAGGGAGTCTTTAGTTTTTCAGAAAAACCAAAAACATTGAAAAAGCCAAAAATCCCTAAAAATTAGAAAAATCCAAAATGATTTTTCAGGATTAAAAGAGAAAATGATAGTACATCAGTGGGGATCTGACACATGCTAAAGATTTGGAATGTTATATAAGGTGTGTGTTGAATCTGTGCGATGTGCTGGTAGGCTTCGTAGACCTATTACTGGGTGCCTGATACATACATATCAAACGAATTGTTATGTGGATGAACACTGTAGATGCATTTTGTGCGACTAATGCTTTGGATTACATTTAACATATGTTTATGTGTTTAGTCGAACGGTCGAAGGAAGAATAATATGGTCGAAGGAAAGTTTCTAAATGGGCGAAGGAGACCTAAAGGTTCGAAGGAGAGAAGGAGGTCGAAGGTAGTTTTAGATGTTAATGTATTGCTTGGTTCGACCATCATGATTGGGCAAACCTGCACATTCGACCAAGCAAAGTGGGCGAATGTGCAGGCCTATATAAAGGTCAAGTTCATTTTGAAAGTTAGTTTTTGTCATTTTTGTTTCCCTCCTGTTTGAGTCTCTCCCTAGGGTTTTGTGTCAACTTAATTCACGTCTTGTTTTGATTGTAAAGCTTATTATAACGTGTAATTGAGTTTGTTTATCAATGAAATGAAGCTTTTAAAGATGTTTTCTGCGTTTTGTTAGTATTATTATCATTTTGTGATTGATTCAGGGATTATGCACCTGAATCAAACTTGTTTGATCATTATCTTTGTAGATTTGACGATCCTACGCGCATACAAAGTGGTATCAGAGCCATATGGATCAAACAACCACAAACTGATAATTTTACAGTTGATTTGGACCTTATTTTGATCAAAAACTTTCTGTTTTCATTGATAAAACTGAATGGATGATAATTTGATTGATTAGAGCTTGTTTTCATGGATAAAATGCATAATTCTCTTTGATAAACTTGTTCCAAATCAAATCCGAAGCAAAACCTGATTAGAATCATCAAATTCTATCAACTTTTGAAAAATTTGATCAAAATTAACTGAATTTCAAAAGAATAACCGTTTTTGAACGTGCAGGGTCGAACCTAGGGAGAATGGTCGAACGTGTGTGTTAATTTGGTCGAACCAAGGGATTTTTGGTCGAAAGTGGTGTTTTAGCTGGTCGAACCTAGAGTTTGTTAGAGTATTGGTGTACATCGACCATAGTTGTCTCATTCGACCATTCGGGCGATCGAAGGTGAAATCAAACCGTCGAAAGAGGGTGTAAAGGGTCGAAAGTGATTAGTGTTTGTTGTATTTCTCATTCGTATCTTTTCAAACGGTCGAAGGAGAACATTTTGGCTCATTCGACCACTCGCTACATACGAAGGTAGAGTCTGTTAATAAACTTTTCTAATCTTTTTGTGTTTAAACATTTTCAGATCAAGATGTGGAACTTTCCTACTACACCACGACCTAATCCAACACCACAACAGCAGACAACCAGGGATCCTTGGTCGGTTGTTGCCCAAAAGTCTAGTCAACCATCATAACCAATCAATTATATGGCTATGACTAGTACTATTCCTCAACATGTTGCGCAACCACAACCGCAACCGATTGGTGACTATTGGGGAGTAGCAGCAGCTGCGGTTCACTCACAAACGACTAATGCCATATCAACTCTTATCTAAGACTTGTCATCGGGGAGTGGAAACTGTCCACCAAAGCTTATGGAGATGGTCGATTACAACCCGTGGAAGACCAAATTCAAGATCCATCTGGAGGGAATGGGTTTAGAGGGAACTAAGGCATGGCAGATGATTGCGAAGGGCTATGTTGCTCCGATCTTGGAGAACACGGGAGAGCCTATTCCATTGGAAAATCTTGCAGATGATGAAAAGAAGAAATTTGCTATTGAGAAGAAAGCGTTTTCTCAACTATCCCAGGCCATCAATACTGACTTGCTTCATCAGTTTGGGTCTTGTACAACTTCTAAACAGTTGTGGGATATGTTAAAGAACAGGCATGATGGTAATGAGAAGACTAGGAAGCTAAGGATGGAAGAGCTTCGGAAAGAGTTTGAGAATTTCAGTTACATGGGTAACGAGACGTTGAAAGAGTTGGTCCCAAGGTATTGCCACTTACTCACAAAGCTTTCAAGCTATGAGATAAGCATACCTATGTCTGAATTGGTGGACAAGTTTGCCGATGCATTGCCACCGTATTGGAACCAACATATTGAGGTGTTAAAAGAAAAAGATGCGTACCAGTATTGGACTATTAATGAGTTCATTCAGAAACTGGAAAACAAGGAGATGGAGGAAAAGAGGAAAGCTAAAAGAGCTCAAATTCCTCAGAATCCGGAATTGTATCTTGGTGGTACATCTTCTTCCCATTCTACTTCCAGTTCTACTTCTAATGTTGCTCCACACATCGCGTGCGTATCGAACATTGTTGAACCACCCAAAACACCAATCAATTACCTTGCTCAAACATCTTCATATACCTCACCATCATATCCAACAAATACTTACATTCCACCATTTTCTCCCATGCAACAAGCAGCATGTTACTCTGCTAGCCAACCTCAACAACAACCATACAATCCTCAAATGAACCAGATGCAAATTACCCAAAGTCAAACTAACCAAAGCCCGATTGTGTTGGAGACGTCAAATTTAAACAATGTTACTGTTGAGATTGCTCAACAACATGTAGCATTAGTTTCGGCAATGGTAGCATCGTACAATGGATTGGTTGCTAGTCAAATTGGGAACAACAACTTGACCAATGAGGACTACTCACAGATTGACAAGGAAGAAATGGAACTCATGGATATTCAGTGGGCTTTTGCAAGTATCATGAGAAGAGCCATTGATTTTATTCAAAAGACTGGGAGAACTGATCTTTCTACTTCTCCAAACACCACTTATGGCTTCAACAAAGCCAAAGTCACTTGTTTTAACTGTGGTGAGAAAGGTCATTTCAAAAGAGAGTGCACACAGCCAGCACAACAAGGTAATATAAATCCATTCAACTCTAATTACCAAAACCGACAAACCCAAAATCAGGTATCATACCAAAGTCCCAACATTTCAAGTTTTCAACCTCAAAAAAACTATCAAAACCGTCAAAATACCCAACAAAATAACAATGCTAGACAAACCACCGCACAAAACCAAACACAACAGAATTCAAACCGAACAATCATTCCCATTTCTACACCAAACACACAAACCCAAACTGAGAATCCAAATCAAGCTTTGGTGATACAAAAGGATGAGGGTTTTGATTGGACCAGTATGCAGTTAGGTGTTGAAGAAATCACAACTGGTAATGTGGCTTGTGTGGCACAGCAAATGAATTTGGATGAGCCGGTGAAGGTTGAAGAAGAAATTGTGACTGACAAGATAACTGAGTTGAAGATTGAGGAGTTGAATGGAGAGATGAATGCTGATTGTACTGAGAAGAAGTCCGGGATGATTCTTGATTCGGTTGCTGATATTCCAGAGCAGTTTGATTCTACTTATTCTGATAAGGAGAGTGAGTCTGATTCTGAATCTAGTGTTAACTCACTAGATGATGATATTGATCAGTTGCTTGCTGAAGCTGATTTCTTGATGACTCGCAAATCATGCATAGTGGATGATGCTTGTACCAAGATTGATTACTCAAAGTTTTTCTTTGGGAAGGAAGCAAACTTTGCATTGATGGCCATGAAAGAACCTCCAAAACAGGGAAGTACTGAATCTGCTGTTGATTCAAATTCAAATTATGTTAAACATTGCAAAGCTTGTGATAAATTGACAGATGAGAATAAGCAACTCAAGGTTCAACTTGAGAGTGCAAAAATCAACTGTCAATCATATCAAAAAGAAGCAAAAGAGTTTAACAGAGTACTTGATGCTTATAAGAAAGACGTTTCAGAATTGAAAAAGACTTTATCTTTAAAACAAATGGCCATAAATAACTATATCAATGATTTAGAAAAACAAAACTTGAAATGGCCACCATCAAGTGCTTTGTAGAAAAAGTAAACAAAAAGCTTGAGAGTTATAAGCATGTCTCTTATGTTGTTGACCACATAATAGAAGAGCCTTCACAGTCTAGTAGTGCAAACTACAAAGTTGTCCCAGCTCCGGTGTTGTTTGAAAACCATAATTTGCACTAAATAGCACCGGAGAGCTCAGTTAAATCTGACTCTACATCAGATGAAGAGTCAAACACATCTAGTGTGAGAGACCCTTATTCTGATGGTAGACCTGTTCTGGGAAATAATGAGGGTGTAGTTGCTGCTAATGATTCTGATGAAGAGGATGAACAGTCTGAGAAGGTTTCTGAAAAGGTGTGTGATGTTCCTGACGAAAATCACATAATCACTACTGAACCTGTTTCAGCATCTCATATTGTCCATCCCATGGCTAACGCTCATAGAAAGAATCACCAGTTAAGACTGTTGAGAAGAAAATTAAAAAGAAAATTGAAAAAGTCAAATGAAAAGGAAAATGAATTTTGTGATAAACCTGTTAAAGTTTTCTATCGGATGCAAGGATCTGATAAGATAATTTCTGATGCAGAATATCCAATCCAATTTGCAAATTATTCAAAAATTGAAAAGATCTGGCAGGAAAGTACCATTTGGTTCCTGAAACATGAGCGAACAAATGATATACCTCCAGCAATCTTAAAGAAAATTCATTTGGATATTCCTAAAGAACCAAAGGTCCATGTCACACAATTTATTAAACCAAAAGAGAAGTCAAATGGATTTCTTGAGCCGATTTACTCAAAGGACCCCGCTCCTGAGAGTTTGAGAAGAAGGTGTATGGATGATTAATATCCTATCACTAGTTATTCAAAGTCGAATGCCAAGAATAATTTTGAAGAGTACCGTGCGTGTTTTAAGTGCGGGGAGAGAGGGCATTTACTTGCCAACTGCCCATACGTAAGACACAAGAGGCACGAGGTGGAGATGAAGCAGAAGTATGAATATCCGGTCGATAATCATTGTTATCCACAGAGACGATTTGTCCCTCAACCAGCACCTTTTTATAACCAAAGCAATTATTTTAAAAGGAGGGAAAATCGTCCGATGACATATGATCGCCGTAACCGGATAGCCACTGAGAAACCGTTTAAGAAACCAATGGTGAACACAACTGTTGACAACAAAAAGGTTCCTGTTAAACCTGCTGTCAAACCAACAGTTGGACCTGTCTCTGTTAAATCAGGGAAGGTAACCAAGAAAGTTTCGTTCAAAGAAGAAGTAAAGAAACCGGCTGAGACCCCAAAATCTCAAATCCGGATCTTGAAACGATCTAAACAAATCTTGGTCACCAAAGAGTTCTGAAGGTGCTTCAACTTCACAACAAAATGTGAAATCAGAGAATGAGAAAGGTTTAAGTGATCAGAAAAAGGTTGTTACAAATCAAAATTTTTGTGCGAAATCTGAATCTTTGAAACAAACTGTTCAAAGACCCAAGACCAAACAGGCTTGGGTCCCCCGAAAAATCTAACTTCTTTACTTAATATGTGCAGGGAGCTTCAGCTGGCCCTGTGAGCAGTCTTTGGATTGTTGACAGTGGAGCTTCTGGTCACATGACAGTGGAGCTTCTGGTCACATGACAGGGGATCTTTCGCTACTATTCGATATTAGAAACATCAATGGAGGTTATGTAGCGTTTGCAGGAAACAAGGGAGGTTATATTACCATGGAGGGTAGTGTGAGCAATGGAATAGTGAGTTTCGAGAAAATATCTTGTGTGAAGCAAATCGATTACAATCTGCTCAGTGTCAGTCAGATATGTGACAAACAATTTTCTGTGTACTTTGACGACAAATCTTGCTATATACTCAAGCCGGGTTTCAAGTTACCAAAAGAGTGGGTGATGTTAAAGGCGCCGAGAGTGAACAACTTGTACATTCTCGATATGTCGAAAGCAATGACCACCCAAGGCCAAGTCACGTGTTTTCTCTCCAAGGCTACAGAAAAAGAATCAATTATGTGGCATAGGAGAATGAGACACATTCACCTAAGAAAGATGAATCAATGGGAGAGATGCAGTTTTTCCTAGGCTTGCAGGTGGAACAAAGACCAACGGGGATCTTTATTCACCAGACGAAATACATTTCTGAAGTCTTGAGCTGATTCCAGATGGATGATTCGAAGCCGATGGATGCCCCAATACAACCTAATCACGGTATTGGTGTTGACGCTAAGGGGGAGCTAACTGATCCATTTACATACAGAGCAATCGTCGGATCTCTGATGTATCTCACCGCTTCGAGACCAGATATAATGTTTGCCACATGTCTCTGTGCACGTTATCTATCGAAGCCGAAACAGAGTCATCTTGCAGCTGTCAAACGTATCCTTAGATATCTGAAGGGTTGTCCGTCGAGATGACTATGGTACCCTAATGATGATAATTTTGACCTAATCCCTTTTAGTGATGCAGATTGGGGCGGCTGTGACAAAGACAGCAAATCCACAATGGCTGGATGCCAGTTTATGGGGAGCAGGCTCGTGACCTGGCAGTGCAAGAAACAGACCGTAGTTGCATTATCAACATGTGAAGCAGAATACGTTTCAGCATCGAGCTGCTGCTCACAGGTTCTTTGGTTACAACAACAGATGGTGGACTACGGTTTGCAATTTCTTAAAACCCCTATTTACTGTGATAATGAAGCCGCAATTGCATTAACAAATGACTTAGTTAATCATTCAAAGGCTAAACATATCCAGATTAAATACCATTTTATCCGTGATTGTTATGCTAAAGAGTTTATCGATATGGTCAAAATCCACACTGACAATCAACGTGCAGATCTTTTTACCAAAGCTTTTGATAAATCAAGATTTGAATATCTTTTGAAAGCTAGCGGTATTAAAGAAAAACAAGACTGATCACCACCTTAGTTTATCGCTTTTTAGTTTAGTTTTATTGTTTTTCAGAAAAACACGAAAATCCAAAAACATTAAAAAAAATTCAAAACACATAAAAATTAGAAAATTTTTGCTGACTGCTATATCTTCTTCCCTTAGATTAATGCCGTCAGATTTCTGTGAACAAACGATATCTGGGCAGTCACATATTTGAAATGCTCCAGCTTATCCTTGGGAACAGTAAATTCAAAAATTTATAAAAATCAGAAAAACCCAAAATGATTTCCTGGAGAAAAAGGGGAAATGATAGTACATCAGTGGGGATCTGACACATTCTAAAGAAATGTAATGCAATATAGGGCGTGTGTCTGAGTCTGAGTGATGTGCTGATAGGCTTCGTAGACCTATTACTGTGTGCTTGATACATACATATCAAACGAATTGTTGTGTGGATGAACTCCTCATGGGCATATGGTCTTAGTACCGTAATTTCGTTTGATAGCGTATTTGTACAAAACTCGGAGGTTTTGGGTCGTTATGTTATTAGTTGTCTGGGGATAGCCTCTCTGATCTTCTGCTGTAAGTCATTACGGACCTAGATCAGATAGGGTGTCTTTATAAAAGAGCTTTAAGCCAAAACCTAAAGTTACCGAATTGAGGAACTTTCCATGTATTATGATAATCAAAGATTATCTATTACATCGTATCAATCACTGATGTAAATCATGATTGATATCAGTCCTCAACCTGGTAGAGTGCACATGTTACTTTGCTGCATTAATTTGCTGACCTGTATACCTCTGTGCCTTATACCTTGTAATTTACAGATGACGAAAGCATAATCACGCTTTACAATGGGTCTTTGTGCATTTACTTCTTGATACGGGAGTATGTTGTGTGTGTGGGAACCACAGACAATTACGTTTATAGTATAAATAATAGTATCAGTTTAAAGCACTGCACAAAAGTCTGCATGTGAGTTTATGTGGATCACAATATCAGCAGTTGCCAGATCACACATTGTCTTTAATGATAATAAATCAAAAAGATCAACGATGTGATCAGATTTCTCAATAACTGATATGATCCCTTTTACCGGAAATCCCAAAACATTTACTGCTTTATCTTTACATTTCTGCATTTTATATTTCTCGTCAAAAATTGCAAAACTCAAAAAGATTTTAGGTGTGTTTTAACATAAACTTTAGAAAATCCAAAAAGATTTTACATTTCTATCTTATTTTTGATAGCTGATGGTGGTTGATGACGATTTTCTAAAACTTGATGGACCAAGAGCGTAAACAATCCAAGCAATAGTCGAGGGGGAGTTTGTAGATGCATTTTGTGCGACTAATGCTTTGGATTACATTTAACATATGTTTATGTGTTTAGTCGAACGGTCGAAGGAAGAATAATATGGTCGAAGGAAAGTTTCTAAATGGGCGAAGGAGACCTAAAGGTTCGAAGGAGACCTAAAGGTTCGAAGGAGAGAAGGAGGTCGAAGGTAGTTTTAGATGTTAATGTATTGCTTGGTTCGACCATCATGATTGGGCGAACCTGCACATTCGACCAAGCAAAGTGGGCGAATGTGCAGGCCTATATAAAGGTCAAGTTCATTTTAAAAGTTAGTTTTTGTCATTTTTGTTTCCCTCCTGTTTGAGTCTCTCCCTAGGGTTTTGTGTCAACGTAATTCACGTCTTGTTTTGATTGTAAAGCTTATTATAACGTGTAATTGAGTTTGTTTATCAATGAAATGAAGCTTTTAAAGATGATTTCTGCGTTTTGTTAGTATTATTATCATTTTGTGATTGATTCAGGGATTCCGCACCTGAATCAAACTTGTTTGATCATTATCTTTGTAGATTTGACGATCCTACGCGCATACAAACACCTCATGGGCATATGGTCTTAGTACCATAATTTTGTTTGATAGGGTTTGTACAAAATTCGAAGGTTTTGGGTTGTTATGTTATTAGTTATCTGGGGATAGCCTCTCTGATCTTCTGTCGTAAGGTTTTACGGACCTAGATCAGACAGGGTATCTTTATAAAAGAGCTTTAATGCCAAAACCTAAAGTTACCGAATTGAGGAACTTTTAATGTATGACGATAATCAAAGAATATCTAATGCATCGTATCTAATCATTGATGCAAATCGTGATTGATATAAGACCTCAACCTGGTAGAGTGCACAAGTTACTTTGTAGCATTGAGTTGCTGACCTGTACACCTCTGTGCCTCAATACCTTGTATATTACAGATAACGAAAGCATAATCACGCGTTACAATGAGTCTTTGTGTAAACTTCCTTGATACGGGAGTATGTCGTGTGCGTGGGAACCACAGACAATTTAGTTTATAATATACATAATCGTATCAGTCTAAAGCATTGCATAACAGTCTGCTTGTGAGCTTATGTGGATAACAATATCAGCAATTGCCAGATCACACATTGTCTTTAATAATAATAAACACTAAAGATCAACGGTGTGATCAGATTTCTCAAAAACTGATATGATCCTCTTACCGGAAATCACAAATCATTTACTGCTTTGTGTTTATATTTCTGCATTTTACATTTTATTGTCAAAATATCAAAAACTCAAAAAGATTTTAGGTGTGTTATAAAAAAATTTCAGAAAATCCAAAGGATTTTACATTTTCGAATTGTTTTTTATAACCGATGGTGATTGATGGTGATTTCCAGAAGTTTGACAGACCACTTGAGTTTTGTGACATTTAAATGCAAAATTATGAATGTTTGAAAATTTAAAAGTTTGAAAATGTTTAAACGGGATTTGATTTTGAGATTTGGTAAAAATTTCAGATTTCCATTTGCTCATTTGCCCCTTCGGTGGGTCGAAGGTGCAATTGAGGCTACATTCGAACCTCTTATTAAAGGTCGAATGAGAGTGTTTCAATGAAAATTCTTCATTCGAACCCTTCAACTTACATTCGAACCTTTCATTAGGGTCGAAGGAAGTTGAAGCTTCTCATTCGAACCCCCATTTAAAAAAATTTCAAATTTCTGATTTAGGGAGGAGTTTTTGATTTTGATTTCTAGACATTACCATTGTGTTCCTAAGCTATTACTGATCATTTTGATATCAATTTCACAGGTAAACAATGGATAATCAGTTCAGATTCTTCACATTTGTTCCTGGAACCCTTAAACCCTAAATTGGACTTGAAACTGTGATGTTTTGTTAAAATTGATGATGGACAATCAGTTGTCGTTAGTTTTAGGGGGAGAATATATCAAAATCCAGATTAATAACAGTTTAATCAACCTAATTGATTGTTTAAACTCTATGAAACCTAGATTTTGATGAAAAATTAACAAAAACTGATTGAAAGTTGAAATTGATTGTTTGGTTATGTTTATCGGCCATATTAGATGGATAACAACAAAAATCTGATGTTCAAAAGGATTAAAATTGTTTTTGAAAAATTCTGATCTAGAACAGTCACATTCGACCAGTTTCAAAGGGTCGAATGTAGACTGAAAACGGTCGAAGGTAATTATTTGGTCGAATGAACAATGTTTCAAAAAATTTCCACATTCGAACCAAATTCTTCATTCGAACCTCATGATTTCTTCATTCGAACCCACGATGGGGTCGAAGGAAGATCTTGTGACCAAAATATCAACTTTTGTCCGATTTTGACGAATTTTCATGTTTTTTTTTGTAGATTTTCAAATGGCTGAACAACAGAATCTGGAAAAACAAGTTGCTGAACAAGAGAAACCAAAGGAGTTGATATTTGAAGCAGATCACAACTGCTGTGCTTATATTGGCGAGGTTAAACAACATGAAGCCTTTTGTTGGGATTGTTGAGTTTTTAAGACGTTGCAGAGTCTTGTATGCTATTGCTACTCCAGTTTTGATTTATAAAGATCATCAAGTTGAATTCTGGAAGAATGTTTTCATTGATTTTTGGGAGAACAAGACGGCAATAGAAGTAAAATTCATGGAGA
This sequence comes from Ambrosia trifida, assembly GCA_028751855.1. NCBI lineage: Eukaryota > Viridiplantae > Streptophyta > Magnoliopsida > Asterales > Asteraceae > Ambrosia > Ambrosia trifida. The sequence continues at coordinate 73,272,444 of CM054129.1, forward strand.
ATTGGTGTTAGTCACTGAAGAGGATATTCGGGAAGCACTTATTTTGAGAGATTCTCCTACTGATCTGAGGAAGTTTTCATGGATTGATCAAAGATTATGCTTTCTCAGGTTGAAATACAACGGTCCTATCACTGAAGGTTTATTGCACAAGGCCAAGCTGTGTCCACAGTTGAAGTATCTTGCACATGTGATTCTACATGTTTTCGGACCAGTTTGTGGCGGGTATGATGTGATGAGGAGCAGTATTAGTTCGTTGTTAGTTGCTTTGATATTGAATAAACCATTCAACATGCCTGGGATGATTTTTGATCATATGCTTGAAGTGCTGAAAGGACTGAAGGTTGACAAGTTTCTTATGTACCCAAGGTTTCTGCAAATGATCTTTGATAAGAAGTATTCTGAATTGAGAAAAGACCCTAAGGAGATATTGGTTCAGCATCACAAGAACTTGAGTATGCTAAGCAGAATGAAAGCATATAAGGGTGTTCCAGAGAATCAGAGACCACCTCACAAGAATCTATTGGGTCATCTGATTAATTCGGGTTACAAGGATCCAGGTGAGAACAAGGCCAGAAATGATGGTAGTGAATCTGATGCGGATAATCCATTACATGTTGTTGATCCTGAAGTTAAAAGAAAGATACAGGTTATTAACAAGGGTGCAAAGTCTGGAAAGAGAAAGGCTAAGGTTGTTGAAGAAGTTGCACCAAAACGACATAAAACCATGGCTAAAAAGAAGAAGTCTGGTAAAGGGAAAACCTTATTGATTGATGAGGAGTCTATTGATTCTGAAGAGACTCAGGACAATGAGGAATGGGATTCAGGTGCTCAAACAGTCAAGTCCACCAAGCCCAAGGCCACTGAGGCTGGTGAGATTGAAAGTTTAAACAAGTCTATAGAAGAGCAACAACAAAATAGTACAATCATTATTGAAGAAGGAGAACATGGATTGGAAAATCTAGATTTTGTTGGATCTCCTGTTGTTGTGGGAAAGATTCTTAAGTCGAAGTTCAAGTCATTGGCTAAGAAGTTTAATCCTAAACAGAAGAGAGATAGGGAGATTGAGATATTGGTTGCAAGAAAGAAAGTTCCTGAGATTGGAAGTTCGAAAGCTACTACACCTGTGACATCCCCAGTAGCTAAGAAAACGAAGAAATCTGCTGCAGATACAACAATTAATCCTCCTGCAGATTTTGAAGCTACTTTGGAAAGTGTATTGAATAAGTTTAGAAAGAAGAAATCTCCTGTTGCTGAAACTTCTACACCACAGGTTACTGTTTCTGGAGATGTGATGGAATCAATGAACCAAAAGATTGCTGATATGACGAAATTGTTTAACCAGCAACAGCAAGAGATAGAAAAGATAAAGGAAAATGAGAAGAAGATGTTAGAGGTTGTTGTATCTTCTCAAGAAAGTCAAGAAGTATTGGAAGCAAGATTAAACAACTTCATGAAGAGAATCAAAAGTTATTGTTGCATGAACAGAGAAATACTAGAAGAATCATAACTCTACGGATTGAAAACAAGAAGATGAGAACGAATAATAAGAGTATGAGGAAGCTTATTGATGATTTATATGAGAAAGCTCCACAATTGAAAGCTGGAGAAGATGATAAAGAACTAGAAGAAGAACAGGTTGATTATGAACCATCTGAATCTGAAAAAGATGACGAAGACGATGATGAGGATCTTGATGATGATGCTGGAGATGATCCTGAGAAAAAGAAAGATGGTGATGATAACGGTTCTGGTGAAGGTTCTGGTGATGACAGTTCTGCTGCTGATGATGATGATACGGATAAGTATCGATATGAGAAAAGAGAATATGGTAAGCAAGATGCAGGTGAATCTAGCTCGAAGAAAGCACTTGGTGGAAATACAGATGATGAAAGTACTTTCTGGACTGACAAGATTAGAGCTTTATCAGATGATGACAAGAAGTTATATCGTCAGATGTTGACTCAGAAAGTCTGGATGATTGAGCTGACTGGAAAATTTCCAGAGATATTTGAATATGATGATATGAAGTATGAGTTAGAGTACAATGATCCTGATTTAGAGGATGGTGAAGTTTCTACAGCTGTTTCCAAGGAAATTCTTGAAGGATTGGCGAAACAGGTTGGTAAATCTATTGAAGAGTTGATGAATGATAATCAAATTCCAAACAATCCTGAAAAAAAAGCTGGAACTCATTCTGATGACAGAGATACACCAGTGTTTGAGGATATTGAGATTGAGGATATCACAAGTGAAGAATATCCTGAATACTTTAAAGATAAACAAGATGATGCATTTCCTGAAGAGGTGTTGGAAAAGGCTGAGAAACTTGCAAAGAAAAAGAGCGAAACATTCGTTGATGAAGTGTTTAAGAATGCTGATAATCAGAAGCCGAATGTTGAACAATCTGATGATCTGAAAAGTTTGTTAAGAAGGCTTAAAGAGAAAGAAGCTAACCGACCCAAGACTAAAGTTCAGGGTAGTTTCTATAAGTATCATAACGAGTTGTTTAAAGGAAAAGCTCTTGGTTGGAAATATCTTAGACAGTTGCGGTGCGTTGCAGTGAAGTGTGAGAAAGGAATTCTGTACTTTCACAGATTCCATGATATCAAGACGCTACCGTACTGGGCTGTGCATGATATCTGTAGACACACAATAACTGGAGCAACTGTTAACAATGATGCAGTTAGTTATTTTGCAGATCGTATGGATAGAGAAAGCAAAACTAGACGGGACGTGTTCAAGCCGCAGTATACTAAAAGGATAGTTCATAAAGAGATAGATCAAATCACTGGGCTGAACAAGGTTACGTTAAAGTACAAACCACCGACAGTGTTGAAGCATATTCCGTTGATGCCTATACAACAACACTTCAGCAAAGAATTCGTCATGTGGTATTACAAATGGAGAACCGCAGAAGCCGTTATGTTATTGAAGGATAAAAGGGGAGAATCTAAGAAGATCCATATTTTTGATCCTATGTGATTGATTAATTGTTCGTATAAAGATATAATCATGCTGTATTACAACCCGATATACTGTGAGGAGAAGGATCGTGAACAAGTGTTGAAATACCATCGTGTGGTATGCTTGTGTTTTGCGTGGGATGTCAATGCAGGTTGTGATTATGACAAGAAATTGGGAAAGTTTTTGAAGATTCGTGAAGTGAATAAGAAAACAAAACAACATTCGAAGCGGTAATGACAAAAGAGCAGAAGAAGAATATGCGTATCAAGATGATGAACAAGACACTTGATTACCAACGCCAACAATCCAAGCAATAGTCGAGGGGGAGTTTGTAGATGAATATTGCGACTAATGCTTTGGATTGACGACATAAAGTGTTTTGTGTTTTTACAGAAGGTCGAAGGAACGTTTTAGAAGGTCGAAGGAAGAATGTTTTGGTCAAAGGGACAGAAGACTGGACAGAAGACAGGTTCGAACTGCCTTGAAGGTCGAAGGAGTTCATTCGACCTCATTGTGAGGTCGAATGTAGCTTTCTATATAAGCTCAACTTTTTGTCAACTTTATAACTTTTGCCATTTTGAGTCTTGTGTCTGGTCTAGATTCTCTCTCTAGGTTTTGATCTTTCTGATCTTGATTTATAAGCTTGTAAACCTAATTGTAAACACGTTTTATCAAGTTATTAATGGGAATGATGATTGAAAAGGTATTTGTGTGTGTTTGATTCGATTCATATCATATTGTAAACAATCTAGGGTTTCCGCACCTGGATTTGTTAGACTTGTATGATCACCTAAACGTTTTTGTCAAAACCAATCCGTCTACAAAGAATCAAAAATTAGTAAAACGATTTATGAAAGTATCAAGAATCGGAAATTAGTAAAATGATTTTATAATTCTTTAAAGACTGAACACGAGTATACTCAAATAAGGGTTCCACGTTTCGGTACGTTTTAATTGATCGGATGTGACTTCTGAAAACCACAAACGATCAATTAAACATTACAAAACGCGTCAAACAGAGACCGGAAGTCCAGCATGTCGATTAGACATGCAAAAATCATGTTTTGGATAAATATGGTTATCAAATGTATAGTCGGAGCACCACGTACAATGATTCATGAAAGTTGAACAAACTCGGATGTTTCAACCAAAACACACAAACGAGCAATAGACGACCCGTAACGCCTCAAACGAATTTTGTTGTATTGGGAACAACTAAAAACATTTTAAAATGAATTAAAATTATTTTTTAATCAATAACAAGTATTTAAAAAGAATTAAAACAAATTAAATTTTTTTTTAAAAAAAGGCCAAAGCGCCTAGCTTTGGCCAAAGCTAGGCGCCTGGTTTGCTTGAATAGACCACAGGCGCCTAGCTTTGGCCAAAGCCAGGCGCTTTGGCCGTTTTAAAAAAATTACTTTGTTTTAATTCATTTTAAAATGTTTTTAGTTGTTCCCAATACAACAAAATTCGTTTGAGGCGTTACGGGTCGTTTATTGCTCGTTTGTGTGTTTTGGTTGAAACAACCGAGTTTGTTCAACTTTCATGAATCATTGTACGTGGTGCTCCGACTATACATTCGATACCCATATTTTTCCAAAGGAACTAGGTTGCAAATATAATAATAATTTAAATAATAATAATGTAATATAGTCATGGTTAATGCTCAAAGAAGTCAACCTTTGTTGACTCCTAGAAGTCTTGAAGACCAAATTAATTTTACAAGATACTTGAAACAAGGAATGGATATGGAGAATATGCAATGAGATGATTTCGTACAAGATTCCAATGCAAGTGTAACACCCCAACCGATGGCGGAATCATCGAGGTGTCACATAGTGACAATTGTTCAAAAGCACATGGTACTAAAATGTAAATATATTATTGAATAATTTAAATTGTCTTACATAGATGAAATGGAAAAAATACAAAAGTCTGAACAAAACATGAAATTTGAAATAACTTATTAAAAGCAAGCACTAAAATCCAATGCTATGAAACTAAGATCAAACTGCACCTGAAACATGTACAAAATAGGTTTTGTCAACATAAGAAATGTTGGTGAGCATTCCTAGTTTTAATACATATAGTAAGTTGGAAAATGGTATACAATTCAAGTGCAAAACTACAGTGCAATTACATAAACTATGTATCATACAAATGAGCGAAATCAATCCTGTGACTGTATAATGTACTAAATGAACGGCGGTGTACTTATCCAAATAATTGGATAATAACTTAACAATGACCATGGATTCTCCGATGAAAAAGGGGGAGAATCAACCTAGGCGGGTTGTCAATCCAATAGCGCTATCCAATGTTAAGGTCGGCTTGTACAATGTTAATGATTTCACTAAGTACAAATGTATTCTACATGAAATGTCTAAGCATAAAGCACGTTTGTAAGCAAATGCACATAGTACTAGAATTGTATTGTAAAAATGTGAACTTGTATTTGTAATTTGTATAAGTGTACATGTAACACCCCAAAAGTGAATAAAGACAAAAATGAGATAGGAAATACTCACTTTCGCCAAATGACTAGATGACTAAGCGAGCGTGAAAATGAGAGCAATCCAAAGATTCAACAACGAAACTAGTCCAATTTAGAATTAAAGAAACCGAATAGGAAAGATATCAAGCTTCCAATTCGCCAATTACAAGAGCTTATAATCAAAGCTTAAAATGTAGAAGTAATATACTCTAGAAGAAAGGTATGATGGGGAGTTTAATCGAATTGAAACAATCGATTTAGAGGTGCAAAGTGTAATGGGTCATAGGTGGGTTTTTATACAAGTTTTGGATTCAATTAGGCTTTAAAATTGGTCAATAGGCTTTGTGAAAAGACTTATAGAATAAGTTATCAAATTAATCGTTTTAGAGAGTAGTGTACTAGTGCGTATCGTGTAGGTAGGCATTTATGTATGAGTTTAGTCTGACTAAGAAGTTCTAACTAATGGTAGTTGGCTATGGCTTAGGAGACTGGGTGCAGCAATATTAGTATTAGGTATATGAGGATATACTGTGACTTCGATCAAGTATGTTTGTAAACATGAAGGTATAAAACAGGTTGAAATAATAAGTTTGGAAAAACCATGTTCATTTTTAACTGTATGATGACGCAACATTCCTAAAATCAGGATGTGATCAAAGTTAAACACAGAGTTTAAAACTTAAGTCGTGGGTAAAAATGTTTTATAGCAAAAGGAGTAATACCTTATAGTGTAAAAATCATGAGCATAAGTGAAATAGTGTAAGCTTTAATGCGATAATATATCGAACAAAAGTTTTAGTAATGATGATAAGGGATTCAAAAGCGAATGATCAATGAATAATGGCATATGAAACATCAAGTGATTAAATGGAATCTTCAAATGATAAACAAACATAAATATCAATGATATAAAACATTGGAATTGTTTCTATATAGAACTTTGACCAACTCAAGTATTTGAAATTTCCTAATGACTTGTGGGGGCGTACTTTAGCCTATAAGTGAATGCTCATCCCAAGAGTTCCCAAGTAGGTATACGGGTCCCTCGTCTGATTGGGATTTATACGAAATACCAGGCCTAGACAAAAAACTCAGGATACAGGCGCTCACCCTTCCAGATTGCACGTGCCCTATCAATAGTGAATTCCAAAACTTTAGCGAGATTAAAAACGAGATGCAAAAATAGATCCTTGAGATTTGGATTTCACTCCTAACTCAAAAATGTATTTCAAAATTGAAAACGATTGTGGAATGAAACCAATCACTAAGTTAAGGATATCACTCCCAGCTTAGTGGTTAAGTTCCTTTTTGAAAGAAATACTCTTTGAGGTGTGGATGTCACTCCTATCTCAAAGAAATATACTTAAGATAAATAACATATAGAGGAGTGAAACTAATCACCAAGGTATGGATATCACTCCTAACTTGGTGATATCGTTTCGTTTGTGAAATACGAGTATCTTCTTCTTTAAACAACACACCGAAAGAATTACGAGAAAGAATCATAGCGAAAATATATTGAAAGAAAATAATAGGATAAAGAGAAATAAACACGAGAGGACTCGTGAATGTAAGCTTGGTTATAGACTAGGCTAAAAGGCATTCTAATAACCTAATTCCCTATAACCATGGCTCTGATACCAATCTGTAACACCCCAACCGATGGCGGAATCATCGAGGTGTCACTTAGTGACAATTGTTCAAAAGCACATGGTACTAAAATGTAAATATATTGAATAATTTAAATTGTCTTACATAGATGAAATGGGAAAAATACAAAAGTCTTAATGAAACATGAAATTTGAAATAACTTATTAAAAGCAAGCACTAAAATCCAATGCTATGAAACTAAGATCAAACTGCACCTGAAACATGTACAAAATAGGTTTTGTCAACATAAGAAATGTTGGTGAGCATTCCTAGTTTTAATACATATAGTAAGTTGGAAAATGGTATACAATACAAGTGCAAAACTACAGTGCAATTACGTAAACTATGTATCATACAAATGAGCGAAATCAATCCTGTGACTGTATAATGTACTAAATGAACGGCGGTGTACTTATCCTAATAATTGGATAATAACTTAACAATGACCATGGATTCTCCGATGAAAAAGGGGGAGAATCAACCTAGGCGGGTTGTCAATCCAATAGCGCTATCCAATGTTAAGGTCGGCTTGTACAATGTTAATTATTTCACTAAGTACAAATGTATTCTACATGAAATGTCTAAGCATAAAGCACGTTTGTAAGCAAATGCACATAGTACTAGAATTGTATTGTAAAAATGTGAACTTGTATTTGTAATTTATATAAGTGTACATGTAACACCCCAAAAGTGAATAAAGACAAAAATGAGATAGGAAATACTCACTTTCGCCAAATGACTAGATGACTAAGCGAGCGTGAAAATGAGAGCAATCCAAAGATTCAACAACGAAACTAGTCCAATTTAGAATTAAAGAAACCGAATAGGAAAGATATCAAGCTTCCAATTCGCCAATTACAAGAGCTTATAATCAAAGCTTAAAATGTAGAAGTAATATACTCTAGAAGAAAGGTATGATGGGGAGTTTAATCGAATTGAAACAATCGATTTAGAGGTGCAAAGTGTAATGGGTCATAGGTGGGTTTTTATACTAGTTTTGGATTCAATTAGGCTTGAAAATTGGTCAACACAATAAAGTAAGGTTTTAAGATGAATTGACTATTTGACTAGGACTTTGACTAGGATTTTGACTGAGACTTTGACTAGGACTTTTGACTGGAACTTTGACTGTTTGACTGTCTTAGCGGACCGCGAGGGCTAAAAAAATAATTTTTCTAATTTAATCAATTTTAAGTTATAGACATGTTTCTTTCTGTCTCTAAGTTGTTTTAGGACCGAAAATTAAGGGCTTTGAGTATCAAGGTCTGAAACATACGTGCTCGGGTGTAGATGTGAGTATAACACGTTTATACTTTTACTTAAAAAAATTATAAGTTTTATTAAATTGAGAATTTTGGTCCTATTAAAATACGAGGGTTAAAAATGAAAATTTTGAAATAGTTCAGGAACCAATTATGCACATTTATGAAAAGTGAAGGGTGCAGGTTTTCGCAGCAAGCAAGTCAAATTCAGTTGTTGGACCAACTTGAGATATGAGTTTGATTAGCTTGAATCTCTCTGACCCATGGTATCCACTAATCGTAGCGATTATCGCGTGTCATGGATCCTTTGAAAGTGGATACCATGGATCAGAGAGATTTAAGCTAATCAAACTCATATCTCAAGCCGGTGCAAGTTATGTTAGTGATACCTATCATCTTCTTCTTCAACTTGCATCCTCTTGATCTTCACACTTGCTTTTGGAGCTCTGATCTTCTTCCTAGGAAAGTAAAGCTTTAGGTGAAAGTGGATACCATGGATCAGAGAGATTTAAGCTAATCAAACTCATATCTTAAGCCGATGCAAGTTATGTTAGTGATATCTGTCATCTTCTTCTTCTTCAACCGAATGGTTGGTAGCTCTAGGTAAGAAGATTGTGGATGATGATGATCATAACTTCTCTTCAGATTTTGATTGCACCGGTAGAATTGAAATTGGAATTGGAATTAATGTTAGGAATTGGAGTGGACAAACCGAGGCCTAAGGTGAATCCATTTGGTGATGGTAAACCTAGAGAGGTTTTGCTTCAGGTGAAAGGTGTGGATTATCGGAATTGAATACTTAGAGATGACACGCGAAGCTTTAAACTCCAAGCGGATCCTTTGATTGCCAACTCACCTCCCGTAGAACATAGGCCTCTACAAAGTTTGATCAATTCGCGTTTTTCACTTATTTAATGAAATTTAACGCGCATACCGCATTCGAATTGTTTTTTTTTTATTTTTTCTAAAAGTAGAAAAAACTATAACAACATTAACAACTAACAAAAAAACTGTAGAACAAAAGAAGAAAGTGTTCTTCTCTGTTACCAAGCATGTCAAGAAATGATAATTTTCAAATATTGCAGATCAAGGTCTTCATGATTAGAGATGATAAAGGATAATGAAGATTAATGTTGTATTTTTCGCGAAAGTACTTAATCTATTGTTCAAGCTTCCTAAATCTATTGTTAAAATCTTTGACTATACGTGGTTGATGATGTCAAGATTTTTTTTTTTAACATTTTTAAATAATTATATTAAAAAATAAAAAAAATAAAAAACCAATTCAAAACACCAAAAAAAATACCCCAAATTAAAACTTTGATCAAAAGCGCCTCGTTTTGGCCAAAGCTAGGCGTTTTGAATCAAAATATTCCACTTTTTCTGCCACCTCGTACGATTTGACCCAAATATCTCGCTTAGGCTAAAGCAAGACGCTTTGAAAGGGGGATTGAAATAGAAGGGTGGGGGTGTGAATAGGTGGGGCCTTTTAAAATATAAATTAGGGAAAATGGCCAAAATAGCCCTTTGACCGGGCGTTTTGCATAAATAGCCCCCTCCACCGTCTTTGGAGAGACGGGATACGGTTTCCAAAAGGGCTGAACCGTCTTCCGAGAGCCTTTGGTTTCCAACCAGTAGCAACCCAACACGTGGCGGTTACGATCCCGATGTCTGCCACCCGGCTCCCGTGGCGGCTTGAGACGTGTCAGGGTCGCAAAGCCGTCTCCGGTGGGGTCCTTGAGACGGTACACCAATGGCTCAATTTAAGCCGTCTTCGGCTCGGCTTATAATAAAATAATATATCCGATCCCACCGGAGACGGCTCCTGAGCCATTTCATGTCTAAAAAGCCGTCTCCGGTGACGTCTTTTAAAAGTTGTCAACCGTCTCCTGAGACGTCAGCGGGTACGAAAAAGACGGCTTCCGGTACCATCTTTGTACTGTTTCTGCACCGACTCGGTGCCGGACGTCGTACATTGCCGGAGCCGTTTTCGGTGATGTGACGTCGATGACGAACCGTTTGTTATAAAATTAGTAAATTTTGTAACAATTTTGTTTGAATTTTTTCTTGTATTCCTTATTTTTCTTTCAAAGTGTTAAAAAAAGTTGTGTTGTTAAAAATGGTTAGTTTTATAATCTATAGTGGAGGCAGGTGGGAAGTTGTCAACGGTCGAATGGAATACGTTGTTGATAGTAGCTGTAAAAGACGTGGTTTTGAAATTGATGCAAATATCTCGTATCTTAGTTTTTTAAATGTAGTTTCCGATGTGTGTGAGATTCCAAACATTTCAAGGTTATCTTATAAAATGTCAGCTTTCGATGATGCAATCGACATTTTTAATGATCGTGATGTATCTTTTCTTTTTAAAGTTGCTTTGCAAAACCCCCATGAAGTATTGAAGTTGTATGTTGTAGATGAACCAGGTGTGGGTTCGTCTAGTAATGCTCATTTAAATGACGTACCTTCAAATGATTCAAAAGTCCCTGATCTAAATGTGTCTATAGAAAAGTTTGATCATTACACACCATATGGGTGTTTTGGAAATTTCGATGATGAGAAAGCTGAAAAAGAAGAATTTTATGGAAAGCCAAGTCCTGAATTGTTTTCAGAGATAACCAAAACCTCTTTAGTTTTTTCTGAAGGTTCTGTATTTCGTAACAAAGATGAATTGAAATTGCAGTTAGGAAATTTTTGTTTGTCTGAACGTTTTTCCTATAAAGTCGACAGGTCATCTAAAACGAGGTACGAAATTTCATGTGTAGTTGATGATTGTGATTGGCAATTTAGGTCACGTTCTGTCCCAACTTCAGACACGTTTTTTGTTACATTTTTTAACAACAACCACACATGTTCTAAAACTCAAACACATCCCCATCTTCGTCAAGCTAACCCACAAGTAATTGGTAGCATACTGAAGCACCAATTGCGAGATACTAGACGTGTTTATCGTGGAAACGAAATAGTACAAGATTTTCGAGAAAGATTTAAGGTTGATATATCATATACTCAAGCATGGCGGGGGAAGTGTCATGCACTTGAGCTTTTGCAAGGAAGTAGCAAACAATTGTTTTCTGAGCTTCCATTCTACTGCTATAATTTGCGAAATGCAAATCCAGGGACTGTTACTGAGATTAGAACTGATGAAGACAATCGTTTTGAAATGCTTTTTATTGCCATTGGTGCAACGGTCAGTAAAATATTTTTACCTATTTTTATACCAACTTAAATAAATTATTGATGTTTTGGTTTACTGAAGTCTAAAATTTATCTGTTTTTCATTTTATTAAATAGATTCGGAGTTTTCTTCTGTCTTTAAGACCGGTCATTATTATAGACGCGGCACACTTAAAAGGTGAGTTTAAGGGAACGTTATTCCTTGCTGTTGGCATGGATGGTAACAACCAAATTTTACCCATTGGATATGGTATCGGCAAATCCGAGGACGGTGAGAGTTGGACGTGGTTCTTATCGAAACTTAAAGAGTGTATCGGTGAGCACCCGGATTTGGCGATCATATCTGACAGAGCCAACTCAATAGATTTGGCAGTTCGGACGGTTTTTCCTAATGCCTTTCACGGGTTGTGTTGTCGACATTTGATGGTGAACTTAAAGATACCAAAAAGCAAAAAGAAGGATTTAGAGACACTGTGGTGGAACACTTGTAAAGCTTACCGGGTGTCTGATTTTGAAGAAAGTTTTAACGCGCTGTGTGCAGCCCTACCACGGGTTAGGAATACTCTATTGAGTATCGGTTTACATAAGTGGTCAAGAGCACACTGTTCGGGGAAACGATATCATTATATGACATCTAACAGTGCAGAGTCAATGAACGCCTTATCTAAGGACGAACGAAAAGTTCCAATCACCCATTTGGTTGAATTTTTTAGACAAAAACTTCAACAATGGTATTACGAACGCCGAAATGAGGCTATTCAAAATAAACACGTACTGACTCCTTTCGCGGTACAAAAAATTATTAAAAAGATTGAAGGGTCTAGAACGTGGAAGGCTTATGGCGTTGGGGTTAACACTTTTCAAGTTCTAGACGGTGAGAAAAATGGTTTTGTTGATCTGTCTAATGAAACATGCGTTGTTGTGTTCCCCAGATATCTGGTTTCCCATGTGGCCACATGATTGCAGTATCAAAATTATTGAAGGAAAAGGACTGCAGTCATTATACGTCACCTTGGTATAGCAACCAGTTATATAAAACAACATATGAAGAGGCCATTTATCCTTTACCCCACAGGTCTGAATGGGAGACGCCAGAGTATTTAATTCCTCTACAACCACCACATATTATAAAACGACAGTCGGGACGTCCTCGTGAAAATAAACGAATTTTATCGAGAGGCGAGGAACCTACGCCTGTATATTGCAGTCGTTGTAAAACTTACGGTCATCAACGTGACCGATGTTCAGCTCCTGTTGCCTCACGATCAAAATCTACCAGGCGTGGTTCAAAGAAAGAAAATCATCATCAAACACCGTCCCCCACTTTCGTTGAAGCAAATGACTTTGCAGAATATGTAATTCATAATACTTGTTCGACTGTTAACCTTGCTGATTTTTAGTGGTGCTATTTACTTTAATTTATTTACTTAACAATGTTTATAACATAAAATTACAAATAACTTCGATATATCAAGTTTTACATCAATACATAAACTAGGTAGATAAAGATTTAAATATTTGACGGTGCAAAACGACCAGCATAAATTTCATCTGCCATGAAACGTCTGAATCTCATGCAAGCATCATGTAGGCTGCTTTCTCTCCAAGTCAATGACATGTTTTGAACAAGATTTCTCAGCAACATACAAACGATTACCCCTGAATGTCGACCAATGCGACTATTGGTGAAAGGCCAGACAACATCCCCCCAAAATTGTAATGATTCAACTTCGTTTCTACCAGACTTTTGCCAGTACGTTATAGCCCCCAGAAACCATATGAAAGCAGATTCAAATTCTATAAGAATTTGATGAATTTTTCTATGAATGCAAAAAGTATCACCGCAATCTATGGGACTACAGTTATTTGGGAAATACACTGTTACTTGTAGTAATTTCATGTCAACTTGTAGAACAAACCAGTTTTCATCGTCTATCGAGGCTGGTATATATACCTGAAAATTACAATCCAAAACGAAATGTAGATTTTATACAGCACGATAAAAAGGTATAAATATATAAAAAAACAGTATTTTCCCATATCAACTTCCCAAAGAGGTGGATATATTCTTCTCGAGCCGTTTGCGTAGCAATAAGCATGGTGATCTTGTTCAATAATTAGGCTATAGAAATTAGGGGGAAGAACACTCCAAAGACCATAACTACATGTTGTTGGTCTTCTTTGTCGTTCAATGTCCCTTAACGACATCAATTTGTTGCACCATGCACGAACATGCTGTAAATAAATGTTAATAAAATCACAAAAATATTATCATTTCATATAACGTATAACGTAACAGTCATAGTATTTACCGTTTTTTGAAGATATCCGCTTCCACAGTACCCTAAAATACCACCCCACCACTCTTTGTTTAATGGTGTACGCCCCATATAGGTTGTATAGCAACATGTGCTATCACCATCGTAGTAAAACTCAAGAACATTTGGAGCCCAAAAACTTGATTGGTTATGTGGATTTACCCAAATTGTGTTCTCTACGGGAGCAGGAATGTTAGTCATTATGCTATTAAAAAGCATGTGAAATGAGGTTGTATATAAGGACCTAGGTTGATAGGTGTACCAATATCGGGTGGAATTTGTTCATGTGGTTTGTTAAAAATTGCCACTTTCATCCATAGGTACTAAAATGACAAAAAAAATGAAACCCCAAGGACTAAATTGACAAAATAAAAAGAATTGGAAGAATGTTGCAATTTTTGACAAACGTCAGGGACTAAATTGGAAAATAACTCTTTCGTTTTTTATAAATATACCTACCACCCACCGTTCATCATCAATTGTGTAGAGGTTTATATACCATCACCATGTCTCAGTCATCATCTTCATCTTCAAGGTCTTCATCTAGACGATTTAGCAGGTCAAGAGAAATATGTTCATGCGGTACAACTACACGTATACTTATCTCGAGAACTGATGCAAACCCGGATAGAGACTTCGTGTGTTGCGTAAGTATTAAATTTTAATATTTATCGTGTGCTTTTAATGATCATCAAATAACTGTTTTTTTTTAAACCACAGACTGCTGGTTGTTGATTTATTAGGTGGGTAGAAGCGTCAGAATGTTTCAGGTGCAAAAAAATCGTTCCGGGGTTGAGGCAATCGTTAGACGAGCAACAAACTTTGGCTAGAAAATACCGTTTGCAGGCGAGACTGTTGAAGTTACTTTTGGTAGTTAGTTGGGTTTTGTTTGCATATCTACTAATGTAACACAAGAGGAGTAGTAATAATAATGACATTAGTAATATTAAGGTAACAATTTCAGTTCGTCTTCATCGGAAGTCTGTCTAGTATCTATCGAATCAGCTTCCGGCAAAACGTTCTTATAAAATTCAAAGGCCATCCTGTGCCGCATTTTTAAAGCTGCTACTTGGGTGTTTTCATATTTATTTAGAGGTTCGTTTTTAATCAACCTCTCAATAAATATGCACACCCAAACCCCACAATCACCAAGATGTCCAGACTGTTGGGGTACATCTCCAGGCTCTACGACTTGGAAAGGAGGGGCGTAGATGTACGGGTTTACGTATTGGTAGTAATTATTCGATCTTAGCCAAAGGTCAAATGCGTAATTAATATTGCATATGACCTCCCTTTTGGCCTCCCGTAAGCCTGTCAAAGACATTAAACTGCAAAATATAGAAAGAACATTAGCAAAATTAACACTATTACTTAACGAAAACCGGCATTAAAAAAAATAGGTTCAACATTTACGTGTCATAGATGGTAAACGTTCGCTGGCACAGGTTAAAAACTCCGAGGATCCAATGTTGTTTGCTTATATTCATCACAACATATACCTATTAAATCGCGAATAGTTTGAAACAAAATGTTAAAAGCAAATCATAATATGTTCAACAAACAAAACCATGATTTAAATTTGAAAAACAACCTCGTCAACATCAGCGATGTTTGGAAACGGTTCAAACGACCCATCAAACAAATCTCTATAACCCTGCTTATTATCAGGGTTAAGTACACCCACCACAAAATATGAAGGAAGGATGCTCCAACGGGAGGTTGAGCTCCAAAGAGTGTCGTAAAGATAGTGTGTCCATCCATATATGTGCTATAATAAATAAAAATTAATATTCAATATTAAACTGCGGTAAATATATTAATTAAATTAAATATAGTTAATAAAAGTAACAAATATTTAAAAATTATTACCTCGGTGCTTAACCAACCGAGTGACTCATCACCGAAAAGATCTTCCCCAAAGCCATCCGGGAATATACTTCCCCCCAACAGTGCACAAGTTCTATTTTTATCCTTTTGTTTTGGATACCATTTTTTTATTTGTTTTATGTTTTCGTTTTCATCGTTTGATTTGAACTTCTTCTTTTTTGCACCTTTTATTGTTGTGAATGGGGAAAGCATACACGAGGCTGGCTTTGTTGACCTTTGAGACCGTCTCAACTGTTAAAGTGACAAAAGTAAACCAATTATTTTGAATTTCAATGCTAAACTATGAAGGAAAAAAATAAAATAAAACATAACTACCTCAGGCTTTTTTACGCCGTCGGTGTTTGGTCTATATACATCACCCGAGCTAAAAAAGTCATCAACATTCTCATTGTGATGCGAGCTCGTCGGGCCTTCCACACCAGTAGGTTGGGATTTACGTACCTAAGATTTAAAAATGTAAATAATTTTAAACTTTACAACAAATTAATACGGATTAATAATAATCATACGACAACTTTACCTCAGGTAGTAAACCTTTCAACTTGTTATTGTAAAAGTTTTCCAACCTATCATCCATCAACACTTTAAATTGCTCTATTAATTCATCATTGATAGTGTAGGTTGTCGGAACAGTTTCCGACTTTCTTTTTTTGGCCGTCGGATCAACAGCCGGGTCACCGTAAACCGTATGCTGGTCATCGAAACCACCATCCACACCATCCGCTGCAGTATTATCAAAATTTACATAGGCAGACGGATGAAACTCGGCCGGCTTATTAAAGCACCCTTGAGATGAGGATTTTTGTGCTCGTAAAAAATGGGCGCTATCAGTGTACCAGGCACAGCGCAGCTCAGAGTCATTCGGAAGTAGAAACCTATACGGCTTAAAGCCCTTCAGCCTGAAGCGCAACAATTTTTTTTTCAAATTTTATCACTTATATTTAGTTTTTCAAAAAAAATTGTTGAAAATGATTTCAAAAGATTACCATAGAATGTACGGTGATCATACGATCAATGGTCTTCCTATGCATTTTTCTTCCCGGACCCCAGGAAAGAACTCTGGGGATTGCATCGCCAATAAAAAAATCTCCATCGTTTCTAAATTCTGGAAATATCTCATATATCCAGATCTGCAAGTTTTTAAACAAAATTTAGATTTATTTGATCAAATATTTGTTAAAATTAATAAATAAAAGTAAATAATTCATAAAAACTAATACCTTGAAAACCCAATTACAAGATTTTAAACTGAAGCCCTTTGTACCCCGCTTTTGAATCAGGTGCATGTTATTGATGTTTTTAACCAAATCTTCCCAAAAATAACTTCCCCATGGAAAGCTATTCAACACTACAAAGTCATCAACCAGATCGAGCACAAGATCATCCACGGTCGCGGAATTTTGGGTACCCTTAAACACCGATTCAATCATTACCAAGATACAAATACGGACAACATCATCCACCGCATAATCGCTCCAGTCACCGTTGAAAATAGCACAAACACTTTCATAGGATACCTTACTCACCTCACCAAATATTCGTTTTTTAAACGATGTTGGGGATTGTACGAGTTCCCAACCATCGTGACGGCCAAATCTTAGGCCCGTTATCAGACAAAATTGTTGTGGAGTGAATAAAAGACTATTAGGACCGACTTGATAAAAAAGGCCGTCGATACTAGGCAGTCCCGTCTCAATCTGATGTTGTGCCACTAAGAGTAACAAATTACTTTCGCAAAGATGGCTCATAACATCCAGAAAGTGACCGAAGACGGTCTCCCTAAAACGGCTTTGGATTGCCTCGGACATTCTAGTATTCATTTGAGTTACTTTGTTCCAAGCACTTCGGACTTTTATTTCGGTATCAGACTAAAAAAAGGTTATAAAAAATTTTTAGTAACGAACAAGGTAAATGAAAAATGATAAAAATACTTGAATGAAAAATGGTAGTAAACGCTTACCGGAGGAGGTAAGCTCCGAGGAGGATTCAGCTGTTGTGGGTGCCGAAAAAACTCTTCGTACTGTTCCTCTTGTAGGATTTGATTTGCGTTCATCGGGTCGACAAAGTCATTCGGATCAAACATGGTCAAACGGGTTTGGTCAACCTCGATTAATGGTCAACAAAAAAACAAACAAAATTAAAAATTAATCAACGGTCGACGGTGTGCACGTTCGTGGTGGACCACTTGACCAAAAATATGTCGTGTGGTCCCGTTTGTGTCGTTTTCAATGAAAAAAAATTAAAAACTTTGAAAAGGAACGTTAGTATTACCTTTTTTAATTATAAATGATCGTCGTCTGATACTTTGACCGGAGTCCTAGCAAACCGTTCGCCGGAAAATAGATGATAAACAAAGAAAACCGGAAAAAGAGCCTTCCCGTCAGCGTAGCGTCTTTCGGTGGAGAGAAATTCACCGAAAGTTTTACTTTTACCCCCAAAAGGTAAACCCTAGGGTGGGACCGGGCTGCATGAGCCGGGTCCGGTTCCCAAAGCGTCTCAGGAGACGGTTTAACCAAGACGGGTTCGGTTCCCAAAGTGTCTCGGAAGACCCTCTGACAAAGCCGGGTCCCGGTTCCCAACCCGTCTTTTGAGCCGGTACCCGGAACGATCTGGTTGAGCCGGTTCCGGTTCCCAACCCGTCTCACGAGCCGGTTCCAGTTCCCAACGCGTCTCAGGAGATCGTTCCCTGAGACGGTTCCCAAAGCCCCTCAGCCGGTTCCGGTTACCAACCCGTCTGACGAGACGGTTCCCAAAGCCTCTCAGTCGGTTCCCAAGGAGACGGTTCCCATTGCTGTCAGACGGTTCCCGAGAGGGCATTTTGTGGGCCCCTAATTAATTAAAAATTTAAAAAAACAAAAAATTAAAAATTTAAATAAATAATTTATATTTAAAATCATCTTTATATAAGTAGTTGTAACGTAAAATACTTTGTCGTTAAAAAACGTTGTTGGAGAAGTTTCGGTACAGAAAAATGTCTGACGGCCGTGATAAAAATATAGCTCCAGAAGAATACTTTTCTCAACCAGAGAAACATTCCTCGAGTTGGATACTAAAAAAATGGAAATGTTATCGGCAAATGGGCTATACCGGACGATGAGAATGATAATTGGGCAACTAATGTTGTTGACTTCTACAATAAAGGCGACGCACCGTTTTGTTATTCTGCTGTTTTTTCAAGAAGTATTGAGCTTGACAAAAATTTTTGGGGAATTTTGTTGGGCTATCGTTCTAACGGCTACCTCACACCAACAGTAATAACTTAAATTTTAATGTTTTTTTTTAATTTTTTTTACTTAAATTGTGATTCAATTATTTTTCAGCATGTTGAAGGATGGGTTGGAAGACTGATGAACTGGAGGAGTAGAAAGCTACAAAAAAATGTTTCGCTAAATATGCGGTGGACAATTCTTCCACCAGAATTTTATAATTCGTTATTAGAATCTGTTCCAAAAAACTTGGCCAACTATTGCAATGGCAAATTCAAACCGTTTCCTTCATTTTTCGACGTTGATTTTGTTTTTTTCCCCGTTCAGCTTGAAAATAGGGAATGGTTACTCGTGCGACTAGAGTTGGTGACACAAGAACTTGTTATGTATGCTTGTGAAGACCTTCGTATCAGAGACAAATACAGAACCATTGTTCACCCAAAGCTGACGAAGATACAAGTTTATTTAGGAGCTTTACTAGTGAACATAAGATTCTGGAAGAAAACAGGTAATCCAGAAAAATGTATAACTTTCAATCTTAACGAAGACTATGTTGCACCACATAACTCCCTGTCTGGTAATGAAGCGGTATATCTTTTTATGCTAATGGAGCATTTGGTTACTGATAAACCAATTACTACGAACGGTGATCTAAAACAAACATGTTCGTCTTACAGACGATTCATGGCTGAAAAAATGTATTTCTGGAGGTGATTACCACGTCCAAACAATTCTTAATAAAATGTTCTTATTTTGGAAGTTTATTTATTTTTTTAATTGTCCTTATTTATTTTTACCTACCATATTAATTACATTTATTTATTTACCATATTAACTATTTAATTAAATTAAATTATTTCACACTATAAATACCCACCAAATTAACAAATTTTTCACTACATCACACATTTTTCTTACAAAACATCAATCAAACCAAGTAAAATGTCTTCATGAACGGACGAGGAGATCCTTGGGGTTACATTGGCATGGCGAAATGTTGCCGAAAACACCCAAGTTTCGGACACTAGTCAAGAAATTCGTGCAACTCCATTTTGGAGTAGAGTATTTTTCGAGTTTCGAACACTTGTCTGCGGTCAGACAAACCGTACGACCCAAGATGTTACAGAAAAGTTTCACAACGTCAAGGCGGAGTGCACCGTATTCGAAGGGTTCTTCAACTCCAACAAAGAGGAGTCGCCAAACGAGTCCGAGGAAGGGCTCATTGAATTGGCGAAAATCGACTACTTGTTGGACTACGACGAAGACTTCGGATATCTTTCCGCGTGGCATTTGTTACGTGATTATATTTATATTTAGGTTTTATTAAAAATAATGTTATGTAATGTTTTTTTTTAATGTAATTTTTATTATTAATAAAGTGTTTTAATTTATTTAGTGTTTTATAAAATGTTCTAATTTTTACTATGAAATCTATTGATATTCCCTATTGAATGCTTAACCCACCCGCATATATCCTTCCTATATAAAGCCAATAGACGGTTGGCTTTTACAGACCGTCAGTACACCGTCACAGAAAAGAAACCCAAACCCAAAATCACAATGGCACCCAAACCGTGGACGGAAGAAGAAGAAATTGCCCTGTGCACTGCTTGGATGACTGTTAAAGAAAACCCACCACGTCGAGGGTCCATTTGGCCACTCGTTCTCAACGAGTTCAAAGTTTTGGTTGGAGGTTCAAGCAGGTCAACCGAGTCTCTCAACCGGAAGTGGACGGACTTGCAAAACAAGTGCCGTCTCTTCGAGGGGTTTTATCAAACCGCTGTCCGTGAACTCCCACAAGAGACTGCGGACCATGAAAAACTTGAACATGCCAAGATTGAGCACGAGTTTTCGGGCCGACCACCCTTTACTCATTTGTCGGCGTGGCAGATGATTCGTGATGTCCCCGGGGCTTTGGATTAGTTTTTTTTTTTTTTTTACTTTTAATGTTCCTTTTATTTTACATTTTAATAAAAAAAATGTTTATGTTAAGTTTATATTGTTTAAAGGGATTGTTTTGTTTAACCCCAAAAAGTAGAGAACACATGACCTTAAACAAATAATGATTTAAACAAATAATAATAGGGATCCAATAAAAATACAACTAAAGTATTATAACAATTACAATATACAAACAATAATAATTCACAAAGTCGTTCAACACGTCAAACACCGAGACATTTCCGTTGCTTGGAACGCCAAGATATATTTTCGCAGTGTGCTTTATACCCACTGTCCAGTCTCATCTTCGTCATCCTAAATACATAAATATATGTACGGACAGATCCTTACCAACGGTCCGGACAAGTCAAAGAACAAACTCTCCTAAATATCACATCCGACCGTCTTGTACATGTAAAAGACGGATGATCCAGAAGATCATGATAGAGATTTAGGAAAAGGATGAACTTGCCAATAAAGTAGACTACCAAATCGTAGATGCAAATTACACGGGTTAACCCACGTGTAGATGCAACAACAATCCAAGTAGTATTATGTAGATGTAACAACAATCCAACCGAAGCCTTTTTCGCTTTACTTCTCACTAACTCCGACCGAAACCTATCCATCACTTCAACCTTTCGCTCCAAATGTCTTCCCAAGTGATTGGAGGTCAACTTAAGGCCAAAGAAAATGGGTGAAAGGCTTTTAAGGCCAAAGAAAATGGGTGAAAGGCTTCGGAACAGAAGCTTTCCATAGAATGGGATTAGATAAATCCCAAAGGCTTAGGTTTAAAAAGTGCCATAATTTTAACCGAAAAAATATTCGGCTATTCTGAAGCTCAAAAACACGTCGAATAATCAAACTAAATTTGAAAAAAACATTTGAGAAGATTTTGTTTGATTTGGTAAAATATTTTGGCTTGGATTAATTCAAAGAGATGATACTTCAAAGAAGTAATACTTCAAAGAAGTGTTTAAATGTGTTTTTTTTTCAACCAAACCTACATATTTATACCCAAACAAAATTTGAAAAAAAAAATAAATAAATTAATGGCTGGAGACGGTTCAGCCAAAACGGATTCGGCTAAGCCGAGCCGAAGACGGCTTAACTTGAGCCGTTGGTGAACCGTCTCAGGGACCCCACCGGAGACGGCTTTGCGGCCCTGACACGTCTCAAGCCGCCACGGGAGCCGGGTGGCAGACATTGGGATCGTAACCGCCACGTGTTGGGTTGCTACTGGTTGGAAACCAAAGGATCTCAGAAGACGGTTCAGCCCTTTTGGAAACCGTGTCCCGTCTCTCCAAAGACGGTGGAGGGGGGATTTTTGGCCATTTTCCCTATAAATTATGTATATTAAATGCCGACATAAAGAGTCAACATTGGACTACGAATGAAATAGATATGAAAACTGTGTCGGCTAAACTTAGTCCCTCCACGTGGTTGTCTTCTATGCCTTCCCTTGCTCAGCTGTTATTCCCATTAAAATTAATAAAATAATTATACAAAATGATATGATATGTCTAACACTTGTAGCTCAGTTGATTGAGGGTCTAAAGTTTTCTATAGGAAACTTGGGTTCAATTCCCACTAGCTACATTTGGAGGACATTGGTGGATGGGAAATGAGGGATGACCCGGCCATTGGCTTGGGTTCGAGTCCTGATCCCGACCGGTTTTACTGACTATTTCACCGTCGTGCCTTCGGGCGGGTGAGTGGTCGGGTTTTCCCGGGAATTGGTGGCAATTGGTGGCCCGGGTACTCTCAAGTACCTGATTCGCCAAAAGGGTGCCCGAGAGTGCTCGGAATTAATTCGTTGGCCGTTAAAAAAAAAACAAAATGATATGATATAGTATTCTTTTAATACATGAACACCAAATAAAACATTCTGTGTTTCAATGGTTGTAATTAGTATGTGGATTTACGTTGTGGGGATGTAATTAAGTTAAGTTTCACGAGATTCATTTATTTGTTTCGTGTAGATCGTATTGAATTAATTGTTCTACACAAACAAGACGGATGCTCGTTTTAGTGTCACAAACATATATCTTAACAGGATTTGTTTATTAAACAGATTATTACTACCCTAATTTCTATTTCTAGTTTCATGCAATTTCTGGGTATTACCTCCCATAATTTTTCCAATGGAAAATAGAATAGTGGGTGTTAGTTTTTTTCCGTTTCAGTTTGTTTCCGAGTAACAATGGATAGTCTAATTATAACTGATGGGATTGGATGCTCATCACTGCGCAAAGCATACCCAAACCCGGATTACAATATCGCGGAGAGGCTTCTCGAGCGCAAAGTAAACTTCGCCAGCAAGCAAAGCACTAACGGCTATCCTGTAATTAAGGAGCAATGCCCGCGCGCGTAAGCGGTAAAAGCGGTAATCGTTCCATGTTTCCTTATTTATGGGCATCTCTTAACTACTTTACTAATCTATTCCTTGGGTAGTGGAGACAACCCTAATCGGGCCTGGCCCATTACGATTAGGGTTTTGGGTAATGGTGGCATACGTCCATCTCTATATAAAGGACCATATCCTTAATAGAGAGGACACTTTTGGCTAACCCTAAGAGCTATCACACTTGATAGTATCCTCATTCACCCACGTTTTTATTATAAACTACTACCTTGTGTAGTCGTCTCCCTACCCACTTCATCTTATTTGCAGGTTACTCCAATCCAGGAAGTGCTAGTGAAGGATCAATCTTGTGGTTGCATCTAGGCTATCATCCTTATTAGGAGGTTAGACTATTTGTTTCTTCATTGGCGCCATCCCTTACGGTCTACCAATCTTTCAAACTAGTGCAAATGGATTCTGGAACCGAACAACGTGCCGACCCCATCAATGTTGATGATGGAGTTCAAGCGAATCAAGACACAGGAGCACCAACGACGGTGACTAAGAATGTGAATCAGAAACAGGCTACCACAAACTTTCAAATGTTTGCATCAAGAAAGTCAGCGTTAGCAGCGCAAAAGAAAACAGCCGAAGAGCCTGTGGAAGACCTGGAAGAATGGCTGGCTCAAGAAAATGCTAAGACAATAGCAGAGTACCAGAGGAAACTGATAGCAAAGGCCAGGTTGGAAGCAAGAAAAACATTGAATTTTGACACTGAAGACAACTCTCAAAACGAAGAACAATCTGCTTTTCGTCATACAGCTAAACCCCGCCAGGCGGTACGTGGTGGAGAACGTGGTAAGACTACTCACGTTCAGGACCACGTCAACCTGACTGGGGAACCTGACGGTTATGAATCTGAGAATGAGATCAATTCCGATCCAACTTGGAAGCCGCGTAATAAGTCTGTAGCCAGCAATCAGACTAACCCAGACGATGATCTTCACAAGCCGTATCGTCCAAAATCGTTGCAGAAAGATCCAAATTCTGTGCAAGAATTGCGCTGGCACCCATGCCAGTCGAATGTAAGCTGCCAAACACGATCGGAAAATATGATGGCTTGCGCGATCCGGATGATCACTTGCACGCATTTAACTGCACAGGAAGTTCTAAGCCATGGCCGGTTCAAGCTTGGTGCCATCTGTTTGTTCAAACCTTAACAGGAGCGGCAAGAGTATGGTACGAATGTTTACCGGTAGGAAGTCTTGTAGACTTTGATGATTTGATAAAGAAATTCAAGAATCACTTCTCCCATCTGCGGAAGCACAAGAAAGACAAGGCTCAGATTCTGTTATGTACCCGGAAAGATAATGAGAGCCTGGAAGATTATATTGTCCGATATAACAAAGAAGCCCGACAATTGGGGTGTGGTGAAGAACTTACCAGGGCCGCATTCATTCATGGAGTGCGAAACGATGATCTCATGAGATGCTTGACTGGGAAAGAAGGTGTGCCTGAAGCATGTGATGAACTGATAGAGGCAGCAAAGGTATATGCGTCGTCGGAACGCTCGTTTACACGCTCGAGAAACTTTTATCACAACAGTAATCAAGGTGCAAACACGCACGACAAAGGAAAGGGAAAACAGTCTGTGTGGTCTAGAATTTCGGGTACCGCAGAGGAAGGGAAATACTCCTCGGGGCAAGATGCGCGGCAATTCCTCAATAGCAAGGACTCACGTGATTCGAAACTGCCAAGCAAGAAGAATTATGATTGGACCCCACTGTCCAAAACACCTTCGGAAGTTTTGAAGACTGAACAAATCCAGTTCCCCAAGCCTAGGGAACTAAGCAAAGATAGAATAAATGTGGACACGTCAAGGTATTGTGACTACCATGAAGATTACGGCCATCTGACAGACAATTGCTACAGTCTAAAGATGGAGATCGAGAATGCAATCAAGTCAGGCCAACTCTCCCATTTAGTAAAGAACATGCGGAAGAAGTCCAGGGACTCGCAGGGGGAAGCCGATCCCAATAACAAGAGGATCAAAAACCTTAACGCGCACCATGTGCAGCGCTCAGGACGCCACAACTGTTACATGACTCACAACAGGAGTCAAAAGAAGAGATCTTACTCCATTATTCAAGATGATTCCTGGAAGGAAACACCTGTCGTTATGCCGCGCGTTAAGGGAGGTGCGTCTTCCACAACGCCACTGATCATAACCGGAGTCATTGGGCACTACCGCACAAGGTATATGTTCCTCGATAACGGGAGTAGTACCGACATCATGTACCAACAGTGTTTTGATCAGTTAGACGCGGACGGCAAAGCAAAGCTCGTTCCAACTACGGAGCCAATATCCGGATTCATCCATGAGGTGATCCTCCCATTGGGCATACTCACACTCCCCGTCACATGGACGGACGGACAACTCTCTCGCACGGAGGTTTGTGACTTCATGGTTTTACCAGTGAGCTCCTCGCACGATGTCCTCATAGGAAGAGAGGGTTTGGCAAAGTTTAATTGTAACGCATCCACACCGCACCAGATGGTCGGTTTCCCAACGCGCGGAGGAGTGGCTTTCATACGGGGAAACAAGCATTGCCATGCAACAGACACATGCAAGCCCCCCAAGATAATGAAACCGGCAAACCGCACTGATCCCGAAAAATGGGTTATTAACCCTAATTTCCCAGATCAGACGGTTGTCATAGGCCCAGTAATCTCAGACACCATACGTGCGCACTTGAAGCAGTTATTAACCAAGAACATGGATGTCTTTGCCTTTCAACCTGCGGACATGGTGGGCGTTCCACGCCATATTGCGGAACATCGGCTCAATGTTTACAAGTCTGTCAAACCAATCGTCCAGAAAAAACGCAGTATGGGGCCAGAGAAAACAAGGGCCATGAACGAACAAGTTGCTGAATTATTAGACGCAGGCATCCTGCGAAGAACAAGATACCAAACTTGGGTTGCTAACCCGGTCATGGTAGCGAAATCCAATGGGGGCTGGCGGATGTGCGTGGATTATTAAGACATAAATAAGGCATGCCCGAAAGACTGTTATCCACTACCCGAGATAGACTTAAAGGTAGACTCACTGGCACCATTTCGGTTCAAGTGTTTTCTTGATGCCTATAAAGGGTATCATCAAATCCAAATGGCAAAGGAGGATGAAGACAAGACATCCTTCCGCACGGATACGGGGACTTATTGCTATACCAAGATGCCATTCGGATTGAAAAACGCGGGTGCTACATATCAGCGTTTAATGGACACCGTGTTCAGCAAACAAATCGGAGTCAATCTCGAAGTATACGTAGATGATTTGGTTATCAAAAGCACGGAAGAAGACCAAATGCTTGTGGATATCCAAAAAACCTTTGATCAACTCCGCACAGTCCGAATGAAACTTAATCCGAGCAAGTGTTCCTTTGGAATGGAGGAAGGCAAATTTCTAGGGGTGGTTGTTACTAAAGATGGTTTCCGCGCGAACCCCGATAAAGTACAGGCAATTGAACGCATGCCATCTCCATCTTCGGTCCGGGAAGTTCAAACACTCATGGGGCGCCTAGTAGCCCTCAATCGTTTTCTGTCAAATTATGCCTCCAAGTCATTCCCTTTTGTGAATACATTGAAAAGTTGCCTCAAGAAATCGAATTTCGCTTGGACAGATGAGGCTGAGGCAGCCTTTAAGGAAATGAAAGAATGTTTAAGTCACTTGCCTACGCTCACAGCGCCACTTCCAAAGGAGCCATTAACGTTATACTTATCGGTAACGGACAAGGCAATAGGTGTTGTTCTCTTGGTTGATCGAAAGGGTGTTCAAACCCCAGTTTATTATGTCAGCAGAACTTTGCTCGACGCAGAAACTCGATACTCCATGATGGAAAAGCTGGTGCTGGCATTAGTTCACGCATCACGAAGGCTGCGGAGATACTTCCAAGGATACCCCATCATCGTCCTCACAGACTTCCGTATTAATGATATTTTGCGTAAGCCAGAATTATCAGGCCGCCTGGCTAAGTGGGCCATTGAGCTGGGCGAGCACTCAATTGAGTATAAGTCCAGAACATCCTTCAAAGGGCAGATACTCGCAGACTTCGCCGCGGAGGTTCCCACCGAAAGCATCACTGAATGCCAACAAGCACACGTCAATTCTCCCACTCCCGAACCAGCGGAGAAACGGGAGCTATATACAGATGGGGCATGCAATGAGGACGGCGCAGGAGCAGGCTTGCGCCTAATCACTCCGGAGGGAAGGATTTCACATACGCAATCCGGCTCGATTTCCCAACAACAAATAATGAAGCGGAGTATGAAGCGTTGCTCGCGGGATTGCGCATCGCAAAAAAGATGGGTGTACAACACTTGGAAGCTCACGTCGATTCTCAACTGGTAGCAAACCACATCGACGGCTCATACGAAGCGCGCGAAGCATCGATGATTTTGTACTTAGAGCAAGTTAAAGTCCTCATGCGTGATTTTGAATACTGCAAGGTTAACCACATCAAGCGAAGCCAAAATAAGCCCGCCGACGCGTTAAGTAAGATGGCATCGACAGTTTTTGACCATCTGGCGAAAGATGTGCGGGTGGAGGTGTTGGATCATCCATCCGTGCCCCAAAAGCAAGTTAATGTTGTCCAAACCGGCAAGACATCTTGGACAACTCCCATCAAAGCTTATCTCATGCATGGGACACTCCCAGAGAACAAGGCAGAAGCTCGAAAGCTCCAGAACAAGGCACTGCATTATCAAGTCATAGACGGAACATTATATCGGCGCTCATATTTAGGGCCGTTGCTGCAGTGTGTTGACTCCGCAGAAGCAACGTACCTTATCAGAGATATACATGAAGGGTCATGCGGATTACACGCTGGCCCAAGGATGGTTGTGGCTAAAATAATGAACGCGGGATACTACTGGCCCGGAATGCACATGGATGCCATGACAGAGCTGCGCAAATGCAAGTCTTGCCAGCGCCATGCGCCAGGAACTTTGCGGCCCAAGAACAACTTGGTACCCGTCACCACGGCTTGGCCATTTCAAAAGTGGGCCATTGACCTTGTGGGCCCTTTCCCCACAGCTCCCGGAAACGTCAAATATTTGGTGGTGGCAATTGATTACTTCACCAAATGGGTGGAAGCAAAAACCTTAGCGTCAATTGATGGAAAAAGCATCAAGAAGTTTATTTGGGAGTTCATTATTTGTCGTTTTGGCTTACCGATGGAGGTCGTAAGTGATAATGGCACGCAATTCACAGACCAACACTTACAAGAATGGCTCTCTTCCATGGGTATCAATCAGATATTCACCTCGGTAGCGCACCCACAAGGTAACGGGCAAGTCGAGCGCGCAAACAGAAGCATAGTGGAAGGCATAAAAACCAGGCTTGGTACAAAGCGCACTGGTTGGGTTGACGAGCTCCCCCATGTCCTATGGGCTCACCGCACACTGTCCAAGACAAGCAACGGAGAAACACCGTTTAGCCTCACGTATGGGACAGAGGCTGTCATACCCGCAGAAATGCATTGCGCATCGCCAAGGATCTTACTGGCAAATCATCGAGTCAATGACACAGAGTTAAAGCTCAATCTGGATCTGCTAGAAGAGCGCAGAGATATGGCCGCTATTAAAGAAGCCAATTACAAGCGGCAGCTGGAACGATACTATAATGCTAAAGTTAAAGCAGAGGCTTTCCGCGTAGGGGATTATGTCCTTCGCAACAATGAAGCATCCAACGCGGAGAAGCCAGGCAAGCTCGCGCCAAACTGGGAAGGGCCATACAAGGTGCAAGAAGTATTGGGGAAGGGCGCTTACGCTCTAGAGCGCTTGGATGGTACCCCAATCCCGCGCACATGGAACACAGCCCAGTTACGCATTTGTTACCTATAAGGCATTATTTCATGATTGTAATAAACAGCCTATGGCTACGGGCATTTCAATTTCAATAAAAGACAATTTTCATTTTTTACTTTATACTATTTCAATGTCGATTACATGCAATGACAATCATGATCAAAAAAGCATTACAGTCAGTTACGAAGCATCAACAAGCTGCAAAAAAACAACACCACAAGCTGATACTACATACATGCCACTAACCAAAAAGACACATACAAAAAGCAAAAGGGGTGGCCTAATCAGTACAATATATGCATCATTACTACTTAGCAACAACAGACAACCATCCCTGCTATGCGGCATGCTGCCAGCCAGTGGATGTTCGACGAAGCCTAAGTTTGGGAATCTTTGGCATATCACTGAGCTCATCCAACTTCTTCATCTTCACCGGAGCAGCAGACGGACCTTCCCGGTTCACTTGATCTCCAGTCAGCAGGAGATAACCGCAATAGGTGGCCAGCTGATGCATGGGAGTAGGAGGAACTTTGATCACAGGAGGATGATCAGATAACATTAACATCCCGTGGAGTGCTTCAACCTCAATGTTGGTGATTCTTAGAGGAGAATCCATTGGAGTAAGAGGTGAGGAAAAGAAAAGTATTGTATCAAGGATGTAAACAATAGTTAACCTTTTATAGGAAGAAAAGGACAGCCCATTAATTACCATTAATGGTTAATACTCGAGTAGGGAGGCTAACCGTCACATCAGTCACCTGAAGCGCCGTCAATACTGTCAGATGACGTCAGCACACAGGGACAAGTGGCATCCGTTTCAATGGTGATGTCATACAATCATTATGGCGAATTTAATTATCACACAAATTCAAGTTAAGCACAAAGATCCAAACAAAATACAGAATACAAAAGGGCAGATAATTGTTCAAGAAAGCAACACAAGTCTAAACAATAAAGCAAGACAACGAACTTCAATCATAGTCTATAAGATCTATGTACGTGTCAACCTCAGCTTCTTCATGCACTGCGCCAGAGCTCGCACCAGCAGCGGATGACTCTCCTCCTCCCTGCGTCGCAGCTCTCCGCGCCTCCTCCTCCCTGCGTTCTTTCTCTTCCATCTCCGCGCCAAGGCAGTCAGACTCCTCGAAGTAGCTGCGAAGCTGCCCAATTGGATCTTCCGTTCTCAAGCATTGGTCCACCACATCAAAGACATCAAATGTAAGGGTCTCAAATTCTTGCTGCGCAGCAACGGCTTCATCCTCATATGGTTTACCAAAATGTTCTCCATCTTCGAGCGCTAAGCCAGCAGCATGATGATGATAGCCTTCAGCAAATCCCTGTTGCACACCACTACACATGGATGTGGCTCCAATCTTCGCCACCGCATCGCCAAATTTGGGATCATTCCATATGCGCTTGAAGACCTATGGATCACACATGAACCAGTAACGTTAAAAACACATAGCAGAAACATAAGACCTAAATTACGAATAATCTCACCCCTTGAAGACCATGCTGCATCATCCAAGACAATCGCTCTTGGGCAGCTCGAGAAGTTTGCACGGCAGTTTGGAGCTCATTTTGAGTTTGTTGAAGGTTTACTTCCAATTGCACGCGCGAAGAATTTAGCAAAGCATTTGTCTCTTCAAGCTGTGCCTTCCCATTAGCTAGCCCCTTAACCTGTCCTTCCAACTCGGACATCCGCGTTGTGGCAGTTACAAGGGCTTCATGCTGTTCCTTCAACTTCATCACAGTGTCGGCCAACTCAGCCTGTTTAGCATCAAGAGCCTTCTGCTTCTCTTCCGCCTCGAGCGCCACTCGGGCAAGATCATTCTTCACCTTCTCAACGGCCTTCCCCCTACGCTCAAGGTCTAGGTTGGTGCGCTCACAAGATTCTTTCCACTGCTTGGCAGCTTCAGCTTTCTCCGTCTTCAACTTTTGGATCTCACCTTCGGCTGCTCGAAGTTGACCCCTCAATTACTCAACTTCCGAGCGAGAATCCACGCGGGAGCGCTGGAACTCCTCCTCCCTTTTTCTCTGTGCATCCTCTGCACTCCTCAAAGCTTGCCAAGATCGCTGGAACTCTTCTTCTTGCCTCATGATCGACCCATAGTTACTAAAGCAGCGCGCTAGGTTCAAGCTCATATCAGACATCAATGAACGACGATCTATGCCATCCTGGTAGTCTCGTTCGCTAGGCGGCACAGCGTAGGCAATGAACTCTTCCGCGACAAGCGGATTGGTAAACCGAGTCGTCTGCTTAATGTCCCATCGGGGTTGATAAGGTCTGTTTGGATCATAGTCCGGGGGAGCTATTCTTCCCCTACCTCCACTTGTCCTCCCTGATCCTTGCAGTGTCTCGGTTGCACTCCTTTTAGGGGTTGAGGCCGATGACATGACACCCGCAGACGTTTTCTCCGCATGCACCTCTGTGGTAACAAGTACACTCGGTGCAGGAGGCTGATCAAGCTGAATACTTCCCTCCTCATGACTAACGTCAGTGGCCACGTTTGCAACATCAACATCCACATGTGATGGCTCCATCAGTGGACGTTTCCCAGCTTTCTTGCTTGCCTCAGGAGTCAACGTCACTCCTTCAACTTGAACAGCCGACTGAGTCCCCAAAACAGACAAATTCGTCCCTTCCGCGTTTTCGGGGACGGGCTCACTCACCTCTTTCACGCTCACAGCCGGTTTCTTCGCAGTCCCTTGTTGAATAGGACCCTTACCTGAAAAATCAAACAAAGGAAATCAAATAACTTATGCTCTCCATCAATGAGGGAGATAATGAAATCTAACTGGGTAGCTCACCAGAAGCTTGCTTAACAGATTTTATGAACAGGGGTTGACGTTTGGGCGGAGGCTTAACAACCAGTTTCACTCTGCTCGGCATAGCATTCGTTTCCCCTCCAGTAGCCGGCTCCGCACCCACACTTGACGGTGCCACCTTCGCGCTCTCCGAAGTTGGCTTCGGGACTTGCACTTGTGTTTGGGCAAGTTCGTCAAGGCGTTTCTGATACAACTCAGTTGAAACTTCAACGGAATCATCCGGAGGAGCCTCATCATCTCCTTTAGACGCTGCGGAGCTCGAGGCCACCTTTTTCCCCTTGCGCGACTCTTTGCGCTGGCGTTTTGGCCCAGTTCCTAAATTACATAAAAACGAAGTCAGAGGTCATCACCATTCAAACAACTACAAACAGGCTTACCTGTACATGCAATCTTTTTATGACTTGGGGAGGTCTCCCCCTGGCTAACCCCAGGATTTTTCACGGAGTGGATTCCTGCGCCTGAAACAAAGGGCACGCCGGATCAGAGTAAGAAATACGCGAATCACACCGCACCCTTCTTGGCGCAGAAACAGTCCGCTACCATGACTGTCATAACCGACACATAGCAACAAAGAGAAGACAATACCTGTACGCGCATAATGGCGTGGAGCATCTTTGAGTTGAGGCATCAAGAAATTGCGCTCCAATCGCTCCATGACTGTAGGCGCACCAGGGGGTAAAGCTATGTAACTTAGTTTAGCAGCACCACGAGCATCGAACAAATCAAACTTCGTCATCCTTACAGAGACAGAAACATAAGGAGAAAATACCACATTGAAGTAAACCACTAAACGAAAAGGGAATAGACATGTTACTTACTGGCATCAGCCGCGGTAGGCTCACGACCCTCCGGGTTCCCCAAACGGCTGAGACCCAACATTACAAGTACTCCCTCAGGGCACTTCTCCATCGACAGCGGAGTAGCATGAGCGCACAGGGTTTCATACCAAGGTTGGTTTTTGTAATCTTTCATCGGAGGGAACTCCGCAATTCTCTCCTTCACACCAACGCTCATCCACTGTAGAGCAACAGGGATTACCCCCCTATGAATGTAGAAAAATTTTTCCTTCCAGTCATACATCGACTTTGGACTCTCCGAGACAACCTGAGTTCGATTTCCGTCGCGGTGCTACACTATACCACCCGGATCCCCCACGAGCCTCTTCCAGAACGTAGAACACGTTCAGCATGTCAAAGGTCGGCTCCAAGTGTAATGATCGGCAGGTCGCCTCGAAATGTACCAATCTTGATAGCCCAAAAGGAGTCATCTGTGTGGGATGAACCCCATATTTCATAAAGGCACTAACCAGGAACTTCGTAATTGGAAGACGGAAGCAACACCGGGTGAAGAACGCTTCATATAATGCAATCTTGCCAGGGGAAGCTTCCAACGCCGTTTTACCGTCGGCCGGTAATTCCGGCTCCCAGGCGGCTTCAATCCCGTACTGGTCAAGAAAGGTGGAAAACGAAGACGCATCCCACTTGACAATGGTGGTGGTAATACCTTTCTCGGTCTTCTCGGTCACTTTGGATTGGTCGGCAGCACCGGAAGTTTCTTGAGACATTTTTTAGGAAAGATGGAGGAAAAGAAATTAGGTCAAGAAAAGAGTGGAAATGTGTCAGTTGAGAAAACTTTGAAATGCCTTTATACTGTGTGCAATAACTGCCAGTGATGTCAGCCTGGGTAAGTGGAAACGACTTTCCACACGACACGTGGCATTGAATAGCGAAATAGGCGGCACACGCGCTAAGCACGCGCTTTCACGCGACTGACGCAGCCGTCTGCCATAACTGATGGGATGCTCACTGACACAGGCATAGCTTGTGGCAGACGCCACCCACCACGCCTTGCTCAGAAGTAGACAACTGTCCTCCACCAACGTGGCTCGTCCGCGGTTGCGGAGAATTTACGTCAAATTAAGTACCGTTCTCCGCAATCCGCGTTAACGACACTCCGGGTTCTCATTAACCTGGACAAATCCTCCACCGACACATTGTTTCCGCTACCAAAACAGGATGAGCTATTATCAGAGCATCAATACTATGAGTCCACCATCCACCCTCCTCCCTCATACACTCGAGAAAAGGGCACACACTGGACTGGGGGGACTTGATGGGATTGGGTGCTCATCACTGCGCAAAGCATACCCAAACCCGGATTACAATATCGCGGAGAGGCTTCTCGAGCGCAAAGTAAACTTCGCCAGCAAGCAAAGCACTAACGGCTATCCTGTAATTACGGAGCAATGCCCGCGCGCGTAAGCGGTAAAAGCGGTAATCGTTCCATGTTTCCTTATTTATGGGCATCTCTTAACTACTTTACTAATATATTCCTTGGGTAGTGGAGACAACCCTAATCGGGCCTGGGCCATTACGATTAGGGTTTTGGGTAATGGTGGCATAGTCCATCTCTATATAAAGGACCATATCCTTAATAGAAAGGACACTTTTGGCTAACCCTAAGAGCTATCACACTTGATAGTATCCTCATTCACCCACGTTTTTGTTATAAACTACTACCTTGTGTAGTCGTCTCCCTACCCACTTCATTTTATTTGCAGGTTACTCCAATCCAGGAAGTGCTAGTGAAGGATCAATCTTGTGGTTGCATCTAGGCTATCATCCTTATTAGGAGGTTAGACTATTTGTTTCTTCAATAACAAATTATTATTTTCTTACGAGATATTATTTTTCCTGTTCACTAGAATGAAATAATAGTCTTATAACAGAATGTTATTTTCTTACGACATATTATTTTCCAATTAACAATAGAATTGTCTTGCTATGGTCATAGAAATATCAAATGGTTTGATTATTATTATTATATTATTCAAGTATTTGCATAGGACTATTTGACAATTCATTTTCTAATGATTTACGAGGTTTGATAAAAACTAAAAATTCATCGTGTCCGTATAAATAATGATAAGTCAATAAAAAAGAAAAAGAAAAACAAGTATTTACGACGACAGATCAAATATGGTGCTAAACATGTAACGCTTTTAAAATAGAAATTATCCAACACTAATTTTGCGATGGCCTTATGACATATTAGCTTTGCCATAACGCTTTCGATGAAACTTGCGAATGAAACATTATTACTTTTCACAAATTTGTCACTAATATATCACTAAATTTGTTCAAATTATTTAAACGTGATAAAATATATGATTTTCTATCGTTGGTTAATCATAGATATAATTATATAAAAAATGATCAATTGGTAATGTTATTTGCATGCATATGGTACACCATAGTCCTATAAATCTCTATAAATAAATCATAATTTTAGTATTTAGGACTTTTCTACCATAGAAGAGTTATAAATTATTAGAAAGTACACTTCTTACACATTCAATCCAATTTGTCGCAACGTTATATCCCTTGTCAAATTATAAGTTTAATCAACAATAGTTAAACACAATCAAAGTTGGCCAACTGTGGTCAAATATGGCCACAAACATATTCACTCTATATATAAACGTGTGTAATAATGGTTTCTTCATAAATACATTAGAACAATATAATGACATTGCTCTAAAGGAAAGCCTTGCAACTCTTCTTGTCCCCACCAACATAACACGTTTTGTAATTCTTGTTGGTAAGGATATATATTATATCTATAATTACTGAAAAAATAAAATAAAATAAACCAATCAGAAAAAAAGAGTTTCGAGTGAATTTTCTTTCTCAATATGTTTTCATTATAGGATTTTAGAGTGTGAATGCATGATTGCGTGTTTTAGAGCCATCTTTGTCAAAAATACACAAAGGCCGGTTAAAACTTTGATATGCCTACGTTGCCTTAGGTTTATCATGCGTAACATGTTTAACTGTTGACTTTAGTAAAACAACTAATAAAATGAATCCGTGCTACGCACGGGTTGCGCAGGATATGCACCGCTTTTTCATCGTGCGTTGCGCGAAAGTTGTTGAAAGTGGCTGCAATGCAACTTTAAAAAAGTTGGGTAAAATCCTAAAAGCTAAAAGTTTGGTGATCAATGTTTGAAATCCTAAAAGCTAAAAGTTTTGTGGTCAAATTGAAAGAAAAGAAAGTACATAAGTTAGTGGCCAAATTGTTTAGTGACCAAGTTGTAAAAAAATAAAGTGCCAAATTGAGAATTTCATGATCAAATTGAAAGAAAAGAAAGTACATAAGTTAGTGGCCAAATTGTTTAGTGGCCAAACTGTAAAAAAAAATAAAGTGTCAAATTGGGAAAGCATAAAGTAAGAAAGTTAGTGGCCAAAGTGCAAAGAATCATAAATGCTAAAAGTTTGGTGGTCAATTTGTAAGAAAAGGAAGTACATAAGCTAGTGACCAAATTGTTTTGTGGCCAAAACGTAAAAAAATTAAGTCCCAAATTAGGAGAACATAAAGTAAAAACGTTAGTGGCCAAAGTACAAAGATTCATAGTAGACTATTGCGAAGCTTGTTTTGAATTAGTATATAGAGTAATATTAAAAAAGGATTTACAAAAACTTTACAATCTCAAACCCGACTGGATGGCTAACCAATTAAAACGAGCTAACTTTAAGCATGGGCTAGACAGGATTGTACTCAGTCATGGTAGTTTTGCAATAAATCGATCAATTCCCAATCAAAAGAGGTTATTGACTTAGTCAACTTAGGCTGTCCGTTGTGAGACGCGAGCGATCACCGGCGCGAGCAAGGTTTTAGTTTGGTGCTCACCTCCAGCCACAACAGCCCTGGCGCGAGCACACGTGAAGATCTCCAGCGCGAGCACACGCGATGATGCTCGCGTGTGTTAACGGGACAAATTGAGCATAGATCGCGCCGATGCTCACCTCTAGCCACAACGGGATCAAGTGAGCACAAGCGATGAGGTTGCTTGAGAGTGAAGTCGGTGGCTCGCATCTCACACGAATGGTGTTATAATATATAAGGATTCACAATTGACTTTACAATCTTGTACTTGACAATTAACCAATTAAAATGGGTTATTGTTTCAGCATTGGCTGGATTGAATTGAATCGACTAGTCAAAATGTTGCAACGTTGTATGCAAATTGACTAATACTCAATTATTAATAACTTTAAAGCTTAAGCTATCAACTCTACCTACTAAAAAGTAAAAACCGTTAAACGCATTAGATTAATCTCAATAATAATATTACTACGTCATAACTTCATACCAAAATACTAAAAAAAAATGATTTAACACAAGTATTAAAAATAAATAATCTTAGCATCACGACATTTCTTCCGTATGTTGAATTACCTAGATCCTGGACAACACTAGATTCCCCACCTCATATTCACATACACACACCCTGTCACTATGTATGACTTATCATACCTCAAAAGTTAAATAATTTATTAAATTAATCATTATAAAAATACAATCATAAAGAAAATGTTTCCAATAATATCATTTACGATATATTAATACTCTTATATTGCTTTACTTTCTGTTACGCAAATGGTGCTTGCGTAACACTCGTTCTTTCTTCTTCTCCTTTCTGAATCCAATTCCATCTAATAAATTTCCAAATATGGTGAAAGATGATGAACAAATTCCAATAAATAATCATAAACACAAGAAGATGTTTATTGGTGTTGTTTGGAATTGTGCTGGTGAACTCAAGTTTTTATTATATGCTCTTTTGCTTCTCTGTTCGATCATCACAGTGTTTCAATTCATCCCCTCTTCTGTTTGGGATCTTCGAGACTGCGCCGCAGTCCCTCCGCCGTCCTCCATCGTCGAGCTTCGTGCTTCATCCGCACCGCGGATTGAAAACAAGAAGCTCGAGGATGTAGTGCTGGACGGCGGTGTGATTAAGAGAAACTTCAACGGCTACGGCTCCGCCGCGTATAATTTTATACTTATGTCGGCGTATAGAGGCGGCAGAGACACGTTCGCCGTCATAGGGTTATCTTCAAAACCCTTGCACCTATTCGCGAGACCAAGTTATGTCTGCGAATGGGTGCCACACCACGCGATGGAGAATAATAATAATAATAAAAAAAATATCTCCGTCGCGGGGTATAAAATCCTCCCTGACTGGGGATACGGACGTGTGTACACTGTAGTTGTTGTCAACTGTACCTTTCCGTACCCAATTGGGGAGGATGGAAGTGGTGGACAGTTATTCGTCCACGCTTCCACTTCAGGAGGTGGTGACGCTGACTTTAATATCAGCGACACCATCGAGGCGTTGGTGGAAGCTCCAGAGAGCTTCAACGCTTCGCAACTAGACGCCCCACCAAAATACGAATATTTATACTGCGGGTCGCCGCTTTACGGCAACCTGAGCCCTCAACGGGTACGCGAATGGATCGCGTACCACGTGAACTTGTTCGGGGAGAAGTCGCATTTCGTGATACACGACGCGGGTGGTGTACACCGGGACGTGATGGAGGTGTTACGTCCGTGGATTGAAAAGGGTTACGTGACGTTACAAGATATAAAGGAACAAGAGAGGTTTGATGGGTATTATCATAACCAGTTTCTGGTCGTGAATGATTGTTTGCATCGGTATAGATTCGTCGCTAAATGGATGTTTTTCTTTGACGTTGATGAGTTTATATATGTTCCTAAAGATACCACTATTAAGAATGTTACGGATTCGTTGTTGGGGTATACACAATTTAGTATTGAACAAAGAACTATGTCCAATAAGCTTTGCTACCTCGATGATGATCCCGGCAAAATTTACAGGTAAAAATATTATTATTATTATTATTATTTAATTTTGGATGTCAATGGTAATTGTAGTTGTATATACCCGGTTATAAAATCGTGTCTACCAACAGCTAAATGCTGGTATATGGTATTCGTTGATAATTATTTATCTTATGTCACATATTTCTATAATTAGTTTGTTTAAAAGTATAGGATTTCAAAATACATTTATTATTACCATTTTAGTTTTTTTTTTTTTATAGTTTTATTAAACAAGGAAATTAAGTATATGTAATTTTTAACATAAATAAAAGTATTAGAGCTGATATCACTTGAGTTATTATATCCGAATACATGTCCTGAATGTTTCGAATATGTTTGCCCAAGCAAGAACATAACTTGTTATTTCAAACTGACACTATCATATGTTGTACAGGAAATGGGGGATCGAGAAGATGGTGTATAGGGATATAAAGAGGGGAATCAGGAGAGACCGAAAATACGCTGTTCAACCTAGAAATGTATTCGCGACGGGTGTACACATGTCGCAAAATCTAAAGGGGAAAACGATGCATAAACTTGACGGGAAGGTAACGTACTACCATTATCATGGGACGATATCTGAGCGACGAGAGCCCTGTCGGCAACTAGTGAACACCACCGAGAAGAATGTCGATGGAACGCCCTATGTGGTGGATACAAACATGAGGGAGGTTGCCGGAGCCGCCAAGAGATTTGAGCTCCGAACTATTGGTCCGGTGTTGCTAAAGACTCATCAATGACTGCAGAGTTACATCCTATAGATATTTTTTTAATTTTTTTTCCTGTATTATAAACGGTATAGCGATATTTGTATAAATAATGAGGTGTAGGAATTAGGAAAAGACACATTCAAACTTTGATTTTTGCAGTAAATTTATTTGTAATATTTATTCAATTGGTTAATTTTAATATTTTATTATGGACTTTTTGGATGAGTATTTTAGAATTAAAATGCATTTTGCTAGTTTTTTTTTATTGGCGAATAACTATGTGGCAACCACCCTTGCGGGGCGCTGTGCCCAAGAATCGACTACTCGACCTCCAGCAGCCCCCACCTTCTCCCGATGCGCGGATACCCGAGCCCCACCCGCCCAAAGGCACGACAGTGTTATAGAACTCGGTAAAACATCGCCGCCCGTCGGATTTGAACCGGCGCCACCCGTA
The DNA here is from genome assembly GCA_028751855.1 of Ambrosia trifida. Lineage (NCBI taxonomy): Eukaryota > Viridiplantae > Streptophyta > Magnoliopsida > Asterales > Asteraceae > Ambrosia > Ambrosia trifida. The sequence goes on from CM054129.1 coordinate 73,312,229, forward strand.
TTCGATTTTCACCCGGATACCAAATCATAAATGATGGAAGTGGGGATCGAACCTTTGATCACATAGGTGAAACAAAAGTCATTCCATAACTATGGATGGATATGCATTTTGCTAGTTTGCTCATTAATATGGTTGGATAGTAGAACGTATGCATTGTAAAAAAATTGTTATTGAGTAGAATAACTAAATAATCAAATAAAAAAAACTATAATTTGTGAAATCAATAGTTTGATTATTATTATTTGATGATCAAATCTTATTATTCGGCTACATTTATAAATAACAACGTAACTATGTAACAATACTATCCAGTATCCATGTTGGTGAGCGGTTGGGTGCTAAAAACATTCACAAACCATTCATTAATCTCTCAAAATCACTCATTCTCTCTTCTTCCTTACAACACTTTTACAAATCTCTACACTTTCACATCATCGTCATTTTTTACATTTATATTATTATTTAAAATATTTTTTTTCAATAAATAGTTTTATTTAATTTTAATAACAATATAATTAAAATAATATCATATGCATATAATACTTTCATAGTAAAGATCTTAAAATAATGAAAAAAAATCAAATATATAGTGTTTTCAAAATTAAAATGTTAAATATTTTTGTTGTATTACCAAATTACTACAACTAGATTAAATCATATGGTGTGTGAGTCAAATTAAAAACAAATGATGTACAAGTCAATAAAACATATGGTGTATGAGTTTGTGATGCATCATTGATCAAATAAAAAAGAAAGATAAAGGTACAAACATAAACAAATAAGTAAATAAACCCTTACCTTTGAGCCTCACCATCACCTACCGATTATGCCCTTCTTTACGAGCTTGCTCTTGGCTTCTCTGCATCCATATGCCCTTGGAAGGTTACTTTCTAAAAAAAACTGTGTAGATAGTCTTTTACTGTTTTTTCATGAAAAACGAGTTAGCGCTTGTCCGCGTGTTGCGACGGGATCTTGATTATGAATGTTTTAGTGTCACTATATGAGATGCGAAAATTCTTTACTTTATTCAAACCATCTTTCCTTTTTTATTTTTATTTTATTTTTATCTTTTTGTGCATTATCCCTAACCTACAATAACACACCTAAAGCATTTTACTTAAAAAGACAAAGTGTTTTGCTGAATTTTGGAGTTTTAACTTTGTACTGAAAACTAATTTTCTTTTTATTCAAAATGAACAAAACCAAATAAAAAAAAAAAAAAAAAAAGAAGAGAGAGAGAGAGAGAGATTTGAAACATGTCAAATAGTCAAATATAAATAAAGTTTTACATTTATAGTCATGATAACAAAACAAATTGTCCCGGTAAAACCTAATTTAACAATAAAAATATTTAATTTCAGCGTCTTAGATAGTTTAAGAAATATGATTAAATAAACTATTTTTTAAGTAAACTATTTTTTTTCTTTTTGTAGCTTTATTTGTTCGGTTGTTTCTTTTGAAATTAGAAGTTTTAAAATTTCTATTTTAATAAAAAAAATAAGCACTCATAACACCATGTTTTTTCCTTCCATATTTGACTTTATTCTTTTGACTTGTGATAAATTCAAAACACTGCTCAGACTTTTTTCTGCAAAGCTGTTTGTTATTTTCATTCCGGCAAAATATTGATTTCGTAAGATCGGTTCAAAAGTTTTACTTTTGATGTTTTATGATTAAACGAAATATATTATTTTGTTTCCGCAAAACATTGATTTGATTTTAAACAATATAATCGAGTCGATGAATTCCGGTAATAAGAATAATGTGATTTTTCAATTCAAACGAACTAATCTTTATATTAATCTTCAAAATCAAACCAAGACCAAAGAAGAATCTGCACTCTCATACTCCGAAAAAGGGACATCAATCTTTTATGGTATAGATGTTTTTTTTCCAATTTATATAAACACACACACACACACACGCTGTGTAACAACCGGCAAAAATAAGGTAATTCCGTACAAATTAATTAATATATGATTAACGTAATTAAATGCAATTATGTGTGATTTAATTATCAAGGCCTTAAGAGATAGCAATTTCCAAATAGTGCATAAGAATGCATACGTTTAATGGTAAAACATGATTGGATCATGTGCGAATAAACTATCCGGTATGGACGTTGGCAATTACCCGGTAATAATTAAATAAACGAAGAGGATCCCGGACACCCAGGATATAAAATAAAGGGTATTTTCACAAAATATAATGAGTTTTGGAACTCCAAAACCATGAGTGAAAACGTCTTGTACAAATCTCCCGGTAACGAATAAAATGCGCGTACCGCACCCGATGCGCGTATAACTCATAATTTCACCCGGCATAAGTCTAAATAACCAACCAACGCTTAAATTAGACTATATCTAAGGGTTATTAAAGGTATTTTTAATGTCCGAATAACACGTGATTAAAACCCGAAAAATACCCGAACGACGAGGAATTAAACATAACAAGTATTGGGTAAATATTTGAAGTTGTGGACCCCACCTAAACCCATCCAAGGGCCGGCCTAATGGCCTTGTTATGTCCATGCAAGTTGTTTAATAATAATAACCTCCTAGAGCTAGATTAAAGCATGTTTTACTAAAGACAAAAGGTGTATGACACACTAGTACAAAGCATGCAACTCTCTTGTCCCTTCCTTACAAAATTTCGGCCAAGAGGCCATATAATCCAAGACAAAGAGCTAGCAATCATGGCCTAAGTATATGCACATGCTTGGTAAAAATCTTGTATAAAGATTAAGTGTAAGAATCATCCAAATAATAAACCAAGATTTGCAAGCAAACTCCTCCCTTGCTCTCCAAAACCCACGGCCACACACACACACTCACATCCATCCAAGATCACTTGTGTACTTATTAAATCTCTTGAATCATTAACAAGATTTCATGCAATCCATGGAAGATTACATATGATAGCACTATAAATAACATGTGTTAGAGTCTTGGAGAAACAACAAAAATCTTCTTCTTTCTTCTTGGAGCCGTGAGTTTCCCCTCACCCATATACATTCTTCTTTCAAGTTTTTACATCTCCAAATCACTCAAAACAATCCATCATCCAAACCCCTATTGTGTGTTTCAAGCTTGGAGCTTAACCATTAAGGAAGAACACACTAAACCCCTCTCAAAATCCAAGGTTTTGTCTTCCCTAGCCTTGTGCTAGTAGTAAGCTTCTTAACCTTGTTTTTGATTATTATTATTCATGTATGTGTTCTTAGAAGCAAGTTGTACATGAAGGGTTTAAAAGGTGGTTTGAAACATAATCTTTAATAGGTTTTACATGAGTAAAATAGGTGATTAAAGATATGTAGATAAATCATGGATTGGATGATGATAAAGTAGTGTTCTTGAAAATATATAAAATCTACACATACACTAAGTAGGATGATGATTTGGTTAAGATTTGTGGAATAAACTTGAATGTATTAAAAAGTAGTGTTAATCATCTTAAAAGGATCATCCATGGAATAATATATGGTGGAACATGTTAGAAGTTCAAGAATAAAGAAGATGAAAAATTAAAGTTTACTTACTTAGAAGAATGATATTTTGATATAATGGGCAAATACATAAAACACACATACAAGTAGTCTTATATATGGAATATAAGACTAATGAAAGTGTTTTGATACAAAAATAACTTACCAATAAAAAGATGGACCTTCAAAGTCTACTATTTTGAGTGAAAAATGTTAACTTTGGAAGTTAGAGTGGAAAAATGCAACATTTGAAAGTTAAGGGACTAATATTGTAACTTTGAAAGTTAGAGGACTAAAATGGATATTTTAGAAACTATTAGTCCAAAAATGCAAGGATGGTAAGTTTGGTGTCAAAAGTATAAGTAATAATTTTCCAAGGTTGATTTGGTAAATACTAGTAGATATACTTGGGTATTTTTGTATAAAAGTATATTTTGAAAGTTATAAAAATATGGATTGCATTAACATAAGGATTTTTATAAAATGGAGATTTTATAAAAATATTAAACAAACTTGAGAAACTTATACAAAAATGAATACTTTTATATAAATGGGAATATAAAAGTATTGGGAACATTTTTGTAGTTAAGTTAACAAGTTGGGTTAAAAATACATAAGTATTTTAAACCTTCCAAGTAACTTGTGTTAGGAGGAAGAAATATGAATAATATTTCTATAAAACACATGTTGGGAAAAACTTGGAAAAATTAACTATTCGAGCTAAGATATCGAACTAAGACGCGTTAACGAACCGTACACGGACAAAACATGAGAAAAATGCCATTGCGGCAAGATAAGAAAATATATATTTTTAAGAAGTAAAATATATATATACATCATGGGTGAAAACTAATAAACACTTTCCTAAGTGTTGAAGGAATTATTCGTGGGAGAAAAACATGACAAAAACATAACGTGAGACGTTAAACAAACGTATATACTTAACAAGAAAAATTACACATTTATATATGTACACTCGTCTCGGCAAAATTCTAGTATATCTACTTAATGGGAAAGTAGATATGTGGGAAGGAAAGCCGCGACGAGTAGACAAAGATATATATATGTGTGTGCCGTGCCGACAAGATCCTAGTATATTTATTTGAATGGGAAAATAAATATACGGTATGGTGAGTTGAATCGGGTGTTAAGAATATACAATCGGACGACAAGATCTTAGCATATTTGTTTAAATGGGAAAACAAATGTGCGGCAAAGTGAGTCGGGTCGAGGGTTGAAATATATATTATATCGAGCGATGCGATCTTAAGTATAATTATTTAAATGGGAAAATAATTATATGTTAAGTGAAGTCGAGTCGATGATAATAAGGTACAAGTTAAGGAAATATTAACAAGAATAATATATAACTTGTAACACAAAGGGTAATCTAACGCCAACGAAACCTAGGATACGCGCTTAATTAAACGGGATTTGGAATAACTTGTGGTCGGGAGTTGGGTGTACAACTTGCCAAGGCACATGCACTATAGGAATAGTGACTGATACGTCTAGGACGTTTGTAGGTGCGAGACCCTCTTTGCTATCTGCTTAGTGAGCCAGACAGTGTTTCAGGTGAGTTTCACGGCCCCATTTTAAACTGTTTTTACGTTTTTCGGGGGAAAGATATGTTAGGGAAAATGTTTGACGGATTTATTACTTGAGGTGTGACCGCCACTCGGGGTTGAGTCCTCGCCTCTATAATCATTTGTTCAGGGAAATGAAACCGGTGGAATATTTGAATAGTACTATTGGTGCCTGACAAGGCCCACCCCTAATCGATAGCGTCGATTATGCATTAGTGTATGCCTGGGGTGCATATATTCTGAACTTAAGTCGTGGGAAACCGAGTAACGACTTGGAGCGGGGCATTATTATTATACGTCTTGGTTTGATTATAGTCTCAAGTAGAATTATAGGAATTTGCAACTCCTATATATTGTCATAACATGTATTTCCCAAGTATTCAAGTTTTGGAAACTAAAAACCTGTGAACTCACCAATATATTTATATTGACGAAATTTTAAACATATCTTTCAGGTAATTAGATGAAGGCGAACCGGGGCAAGCTGGGTCGTGGAATCCTCCGATGCGGCGTTAAACATTTTGCGGGGTTTCACCTTTATTTCCCAAGGGTTTGGGATATATTTGAGAAACCTCTATGTTGTCTTAAAATCAATTTACTTTTATGTAATATTTTGAACAAGATTTGACGCCTTAATAAATGACCCATTTTCTTAAATTACTTGTGTTTAGCATTAACCTTGACTTTATGCTCTTGAACCGTCGCGCCACGTGTTTCCGCCATTGTCGTGGTGTGACAGAAAGTGGTATCAGAGCCAAGGTTATAGCGAACTAGAGTATTTTCTTTAAAAACTAGACTATAACCGGATTTGGTTCAAAAAGATAAAGTTTCAAAAAAATATACATAGTTGCTAAAGACACTAAAGTAATTTTTCAAGAAGCATTGGGCATGAGGAGATTCCGACCGAGCTAGCCATGGGTATCGTTATGCATTAACGTAGTATTAGAGGTTAGGAAGGATACTGATAATGTACGCCTTAACTATCTAATTTAAATTAATTCATATATATACATGTACGGTTCTTTTGCCAGGGATGTCAGACGCTGGAAGCATAGCGCCCAGTTATGATAGTAGCTTACAGATCATACCCGCACCCCCGCCTGAGCCAGTCGAGCTGGTAGTACTTGATGCGGAAGACGGCGACGTGGAGATGGACGTCGCCGGAGGTTCAGATGACGATTCGGACGAGACGGATCCTAGCGAGGATCCCGACTGGGCACCCGTAGGGGACGACGCGGCCGCCGTGGTCGACGCACCGCTACCTATTGTACCTGCCGCACCTTTAGCCCCACGCCCTATCCGAGCCATCAGGGACTTCCCTGAAGGCTGCGCCGGTCCGTCACGACCGATCCCAGCCCAGTCAGAGACGGCAGAGTCTCCATTCGACAGACAGGCTCACGTTGAGCATGAGCCAGCACCTGTACCACACATCCACATTCCTCCAGGTATGAGACTCATGCCGATCTCCCGTGGGAGGAACGGGTGGATTTCTGACGACTCGGACGACGAGTCCGTAGCCTCGGTTGAGCACATGCTGGTACCCGAGATCCCAGCCGTTCAGGAGGAGCCAGTGGCTCCAATGATAGAGGACGCACATGTGTTGATTATTGTGTTCATATTCTGGTGTGTTATTTATGCTTTATATTGTATAAATGTTTGCCAAATTAACCTTTGATAATTATTATTGAAGAGAAATGGCACCAGCCACCAGAAGCAACAGCGGCGCAGACGGACTGCCCGCTACACCAGCTGAACTTGAGACCATGATCTCGGAGCGCATAGCCCGAGCGATCGCGGAGCACGAAGCCGCTCGCTCCGAACGGTCACGTGACTTAACTGGAAGCGACCGACGAGAACCATCCCCCAATGGTAAGAAGGTTTAAAAATAATTGAGAAAGCGATGGGAGAATATCCTAAAACTCCTATCCCATAATAACATACAACTTTATTAATGCAGAAACGGCCTCGCGAGAGCGTGGCTGCACCTTCAAAGCCTTCTTAGACTGCAAGCCGATCAACTTCAACGGCACAGAAGGATCTGTTGGCCTGGTCAAGTGGTTGGAAAAGACCGAGGCAGTCATCCGTATCAGTGGGTGTACCCCTTGTCAGTCGGACATGTACTCCACCAACTTGTTCTTGGACCAAGCACTAACGTGGTGGAATGGACAAGTACAGTCATTGGGTGACGATACTGCTTACTCCCTATCATGGGCGGAACTGAAAGAACTCATGATTGCCGAATACCGCCCGGCAAGCGAGGTTCAGAAACTGGAAACTGAATTCTGGAACCTTACTATGATAGGAGCAGACGTGACTGGCTACACGTCCCGATTCCATGATCTCGCCAGACTAGTGCCACGGTTGGTCACCCCTGAAAACAACAAGATAGAGCGTTATTTGTTCGGCTTAGCACCGCAAATACGCAGCATGGTCACTGCTTCCAAACCTACGACCATGCGCGCAGCTATTGACCTTGCACTAAGCCTCACCGAAGATGCTATTCGCATGGGCACATTGATCCGACAAGTTTCGGGACTGAAAATTTCTGAGGCCAGCAGTGTAGAAGCCAAGAATCAGGGGACGAGCTCAGCGGTTGTGTTGAACGATCAGGGGAACAAGCCAAGATTTGGGAAAAGGAAACGGGATGAAGGGAAGAGGGACAGAGCGTCGGGTAGCTCGAACAAGAAAGGAAAAGGATATGTTGCCACGGGACGTGGTAATGGTAACAAACAGGGTAATCAGGGAAGGAATAATGGGTTAACTTGTGGAAAGTGCCACCGCACAGGGCACAAGACTGAAGACTGTCGTTCCGGAGCACCGAAGAATGGAGGGGCTAGACCATGCTTCGCATGCGGGTCGCTGGACCATTGGAAAAAGGATTGCCCCAAGGTCAACAACCGGGCCCGCGGGCGGGCATTTGTGATTGGAGCCGGTGATGCACGACAAGACCCCAACGTGGTCACTGGTACGTTTCCTCTTAATGGTCATTATGCCTCTGTATTATTTGATACCGGTGCTGACTTTAGCTTCGTATCCATTGAGTTTAAAAGACTACTTGGATTAAAAACTAGTAAACTAGATACACCCTACTCCATAGAACTGGCTAATGGTAAAACTATTGAAACAAGAGAAGTAGCGAGGGATTGTAAATTAGAACTCTGTGGGCACGAGTTTGGGATTGATCTTTTGCCGGTCGTATTGGGAAGTTTCGACATAGTTGTCGGCATGGACTGGTTGTCCGCACATCATGCCGTCGTGATTTGCAACGATAAAATCATTCAAGTCCCCCTCGCAAGCGGTGAAACTCTCTCAATTCAAGGGGAAAGGCACGGAACGCCGCTAAGGATTATTTCGAGCATGAAGGCTCGTAAGTGCCTAAGAAAAGGGCTTGTCACATTCTTGGCACACGTAGTGGACAAGAAGGCCGACGAGCGAAAGTTGGAAGACATTCCAGTAGCTAGAGATTTTCCGGATGTATTCCCAGAAGATTTGCCGGGGTTGCCACCACCTCGACAAGTCGAGTTCCGCATCGACGTCGTTCCCGGAGCTGCTCCTGTGGCGCGATCGCCATACCGCCTAGCTCCATCAGAGATGCAGGAACTGTCCAGCCAGCTACAAGAATTGTTGGACAAAGGTTTTATAAGACCGAGTTTCTCACCTTGGGGAGCTCCCGTCTTATTCATAAAGAAGAAGGATGGCACATTTCGCATGTGCATCGACTATCGAGAGCTGAACAAGCTAACCATCAAGAATCGCTATCCTCTCCCCAGGATCGACGATTTATTTGATCAGCTCCAAGGATCTAGCTATTACTCCAAAATTGATCTGAGGTCTGGCTATCACCAGTTGCGTATACAAGAAGAGGATGTACCGAAGACGGCCTTCAGAACCCGGTATGGGCACTATGAATTTTTGGTAATGCCGTTCGGCTTAACCAACGCACCAGCGGTTTTCATGGACCTAATGAACCGCGTGTGTAAGCCATACCTGGATAAATTCGTCATTGTTTTCATTGACGATATTTTGATCTATTCGCGCACCAAGGAAGACCACGAGAATCACCTTCGGTTAATTCTTGAAGTATTACGCAAAGAGAAGCTCTACGCTAAATTCTCAAAGTGTGACTTTTGGATTCGGGAAGTTCACTTTCTAGGCCACGTGGTAAACGAGAAGGGCATACACGTCGATCCCGCCAAGATCGAGGCAATTAAAAATTGGGAAGCCCCTCGAACTCCTACCGAAGTACGACAATTTCTTGGCCTTGCGGGTTATTACAGAAGGTTCATCGAGAACTTTTCAAAGATAGCACAAGCTTTAACCATGTTAACCCAAAAGGATAAGAAATTTGAGTGGACGGAAAAGCAAGAGGCAGCATTCCAATTACTAAAAGAAAAGTTATGTGGCGCTCCGATACTGTCACTCCCAGACGGTACGGAAGACTTTGTAGTTTACTGTGATGCCTCGCATCAAGGCTTGGGTTGCGTATTGATGCAGCGAGAAAAAGTAATAGCATACGCTTCCAGGCAACTGAAAATCCATGAGAAGAACTACACTTCACACGATTTGGAATTAGGTGCAGTGGTGTTCGCTCTCAAGATATGGAGGCACTATTTGTACGGAACCAAGTGCACGATTTTCACTGATCACAAGAGTTTGCAACACATCTTTGATCAGAAGGATTTAAACATGCGACAACGGCGATGGGTCGAATTATTAAACGATTACGATTGTGAGATAAAGTACCATCCCGGTAAGGCGAACGTTGTGGCCGACGCCTTGAGTCGCAAGGAACGGGTTAAACCATTGCGTGTCCGAGCTTTGGGTCTGACTATCCGCACGAATCTGACTGAACGAATTCGTGAAGCTCAAGTTAACGCCCTTAAACCCGAGAATGTCAAAGGTGAAAGATTGCGAAAGATGGTTGATTCACTGGAACCAAAGGCGGACCAGACACTGTATTTCATGGATAGAATTTGGGTCCCAATGTACGGAGGATTGCGTGAGCTAGTGTTGGCCGAAGCTCACAGTTCTAGATATTCGGTTCACCCTGGTGCAGACAAGATGTTCCACGATTTGAAGGAACTTTATTGGTGGCCGAATTTCAAAAGAGATATAGCAGCATATGTTGCGCGATGTTTGACTTGCGCAAAGGTCAAGGCTGAGCATCAGAGACCTTCCGGTCTACTCCAGCAACCGGAAATACCGGAATGGAAATGGGAACGAATTACCATGGATTTCATCACCAAGTTACCCAAGACAACAAGTGGCCATGACACGATCTGGGTAATCGTAGATCGATTGACAAAATCTGCACACTTCCTTCCGATCCGCGAAACGGACAGGTTGGAGAAACTGACCCGTTTGTACATTAAGGAAGTGGTGTCTAAACACGGTGTACCTGTTTCTATCATCTCCGATCGAGATAGTCGTTTCACTTCAAGGTTTTGGGAAAGTTTAAATGAAGCCCTCGGTACTCGCCTCGACATGAGTACCGCATATCACCCCCAAACGGATGGTCAAAGTGAACGAACCATCCAGACCTTGGAAGATATGTTACGGGCATGCGCGATTGATTTCGGAGGTAATTGGGATACGCACTTGCCATTGGTAGAATTTTCCTATAACAACAGTTATCATACGAGCATTCAAGCCGCACCGTTTGAAGCTCTATATGGACGCAAGTGTCGATCTCCGTTATGTTGGGCGGAAGTTGGAGAAAAACAACTCACCGGGCCCGGAATTGTTCAAGAGACCACGGACAAGGTCTTTTTGATAAAGGAACGCCTCAAAGCGGCCCGGGACCGCCAGAAAAGCTATGCTAATATGAGGCGAAAGCCTTTAGAGTTTCAAGTCGGAGACAGGGTCCTACTAAAAGTGTCACCTTGGAAAGGTGTCGCGCGCTTTGGAAAGCGCGGAAAGCTGAACCCACGATATATTGGACCGTTCGAAGTCTTGTCCAGGGTAGGCATAGTGGCATACAAGCTCAAGTTGCCTCAAGAGCTTAGTGGAATACACGACACGTTTCACGTGTCAAATTTGAAAAAGTGCCTATCCGACGAAACTCTCATCATTCCAGCGGACGAAATTCAGATTGACGACAAGTTACATTTTGTTGAAGAACCAATCGAGGTAACTGATTGGAAGGTCCAAAAACTAAGGCGCAGCAAGATCAGATTGGTCAAAGTGCGCTGGAATGCCAAGCGTGGACCGGAGTTCACGTGGGAAAGACTGGACCGGATGAAGCAAAAATACCCCGCCCTATTCGAGAAGACACCTGTACCGGAGAACTCGAAATGAATTCCGGGACGGAATTCTCTTAACGGGGGGAGAATGTAACAACCGGCAAAAATAAGGTAATTCCGTACAAATTAATTAATATATGATTAACGTAATTAAATGCAATTATGTGTGATTTAATTATCAAGGCCTTAAGAGATAGCAATTTCCAAATAGTGCATAAGAATGCATACGTTTAATGGTAAAACATGATTGGATCATGTGCGAATAAACTATCCGGTATGGACGTTGGCAATTACCCGGTAATAATTAAATAAACGAAGAGGATCCCGGACACCCAGGATATAAAATAAAGGGTATTTTCACAAAATATAATGAGTTTTGGAACTCCAAAACCATGAGTGAAAACGTCTTGTACAAATCTCCCGGTAACGAATAAAATGCGCGTACCGCACCCGATGCGCGTATAACTCATAATTTCACCCGGCATAAGTCTAAATAACCAACCAACGCTTAAATTAGACTATATCTAAGGGTTATTAAAGGTATTTTTAATGTCCGAATAACGCGTGATTAAAACCCGAAAAATACCCGAACGACACCCGAACGACGAGGAATTAAACATAACAAGTATTGGGTAAATATTTGAAGTTGTGGACCCCACCTAAACCCATCCAAGGGCCGGCCTAATGGCCTTGTTATGTCCATGCAAGTTGTTTAATAATAATAACCTCCTAGAGCTAGATAAAGCATGTTTTACTAAAGACAAAAGGTGTAAGACACACTAGTACAAAGCATGCAACTCTCTTGTCCCTTCCTTACAAAATTTCGGCCAAGAGGCCATATAATCCAAGACAAAGAGCTAGAAATCATGGCCTAAGTATATGCACATGCTTGGTAAAAATCTTGTATAAAGATTAAGTGTAAGAATCATCCAAATAATAAACCAAGATTTGCAAGCAAACTCCTCCCTTCCTCTCCAAAACCCACGGTCACACACACACACTCACATCCATCCAAGATCACTTGTGTACTTATTAAATCTCTTGAATCATTAACAAGATTTCATGCAATCCATGGAAGATTACATATGATAGCACTATAAATAACATGTGTTAGAGTCTTGGAGAAACAACAAAAATCTTCTTCTTTCTTCTTGGAGCCGTGAGTTTCCCCTCACCCATATACATTCTTCTTTCAAGTTTTTACATCTCCAAATCACTCAAAACAATCCATCATCCAAACCCCTATTGTGTGTTTCAAGCTTGGAGCTTAACCATTAAGGAAGAACACACTAAACCCCTCTCAAAATCCAAGGTTTTGTCTTCCCTAGCCTTGTGCTAGTAGTAAGCTTCTTAACCTTGTTTTTGATTATTATTATTCATGTATGTGTTCTTAGAAGCAAGTTGTACATGAAGGGTTTAAAAGGTGGTTTGAAACATAATCTTTAATAGGTTTTACATGAGTAAAATAGGTGATTAAAGATATGTAGATAAATCATGGATTGGATGATGATAAAGTAGTGTTCTTGAAAATATATAAAATCTACACATACACTAAGTAGGATGATGATTTGGTTAAGATTTGTGGAATAAACTTGAATGTATTAAAAAGTAGTGTTAATCATCTTAAAAGGATCATCCATGGAATAATATATGGTGGAACATGTTAGAAGTTCAAGAATAAAGAAGATGAAAAATTAAAGTTTACTTACTTAGAAGAATGATATTTTGATATAATGGGCAAATACATAAAACACACATACAAGTAGTCTTATATATGGAATATAAGACTAATGAAAGTGTTTTGATACAAAAATAACTTACCAATAAAAAGATGGACCTTCAAAGTCTACTATTTTGAGTGAAAAATGTTAACTTTGGAAGTTAGAGTGGAAAAATGCAACATTTGAAAGTTAAGGGACTAATATTGTAACTTTGAAAGTTAGAGGACTAAAATGGATATTTTAGAAACTATTAGTCCAAAAATGCAAGGATGGTAAGTTTGGTGTCAAAAGTATAAGTAATAATTTTCCAAGGTTGATTTGGTAAATACTAGTAGATATACTTGGGTATTTTTGTATAAAAGTATATTTTGAAAGTTATAAAAATATGGATTGCATTAACATAAGGATTTTTATAAAATGGAGATTTTATAAAAATATTAAACAAACTTGAGAAACTTATACAAAAATGAATACTTTTATATAAATGGGAATATAAAAGTATTGGGAACATTTTTGTAGTTAAGTTAACAAGTTGGGTTAAAAATACATAAGTATTTTAAACCTTCCAAGTAACTTGTGTTAGGAGGAAGAAATATGAATAATATTTCTATAAAACACATGTTGGGAAAAACTTGGAAAAATTAACTATTCGAGCTAAGATATCGAACTAAGACGCGTTAACGAACCGTACACGGACAAAACATGAGAAAAATGCCATTGCGGCAAGATAAGAAAATATATATTTTTAAGAAGTAAAATATATATATACATCATGGGTGAAAACTAATAAACACTTTCCTAAGTGTTGAAGGAATTATTCGTGGGAGAAAAACATGACAAAAACATAACGTGAGACGTTAAACAAACGTATATACTTAACAAGAAAAATTACACATTTATATATGTACACTCGTCTCGGCAAAATTCTAGTATATCTACTTAATGGGAAAGTAGATATGTGGGAAGGAAAGCCGCGACGAGTAGACAAAGATATATATATGTGTGTGCCGTGCCGACAAGATCCTAGTATATTTATTTGAATGGGAAAATAAATATACGGTATGGTGAGTTGAATCGGGTGTTAAGAATATACAATCGGACGACAAGATCTTAGCATATTTGTTTAAATGGGAAAACAAATGTGCGGCAAAGTGAGTCGGGTCGAGGGTTGAAATATATATTATATCGAGCGATGCGATCTTAAGTATAATTATTTAAATGGGAAAATAATTATATGTTAAGTGAAGTCGAGTCGATGATAATAAGGTACAAGTTAAGGAAATATTAACAAGAATAATATATAACTTGTAACACAAAGGGTAATCTAACGCCAACGAAACCTAGGATACGCGCTTAATTAAACGGGATTTGGAATAACTTGTGGTCGGGAGTTGGGTGTACAACTTGCCAAGGCACATGCACTATAGGAATAGTGACTGATACGTCTAGGACGTTTGTAGGTGCGAGACCCTCTTTGCTATCTGCTTAGTGAGCCAGACAGTGTTTCAGGTGAGTTTCACGGCCCCATTTTAAACTGTTTTTACGTTTTTCGGGGGAAAGATATGTTAGGGAAAATTTTTGACGGATTTATTACTTGAGGTGTGACCGCCACTCGGGGTTGAGTCCTCGCCTCTATAATCATTTGTTCAGGGAAATGAAACCGGTGGAATATTTGAATAGTACTATTGGTGCCTGACAAGGCCCACCCCTAATCGATAGCGTCGATTATGCATTAGTGTATGCCTGGGGTGCATATATTCTGAACTTAAGTCGTGGGAAACCGAGTAACGACTTGGAGCGGGGCATTATTATTATACGTCTTGGTTTGATTATAGTCTCAAGTAGAATTATAGGAATTTGCAACTCCTATATATTGTCATAACATGTATTTCCCAAGTATTCAAGTTTTGGAAACTAAAAACCTGTGAACTCACCAATATATTTATATTGACGAAATTTTAAACATATCTTTCAGGTAATTAGATGAAGGCGAACCGGGGCAAGCTGGGTCGTGGAATCCTCCGATGCGGCGTTAAACATTTTGCGGGGTTTCACCTTTATTTCCCAAGGGTTTGGGATATATTTGAGAAACCTCTATGTTGTCTTAAAAACAATTTACTTTTATGTAATATTTTGAACAAGATTTGACGCCTTAATAAATGACCCATTTTCTTAAATTACTTGTGTTTAGCATTAACCTTGACTTTATGCTCTTTAACCGTCGCGCCACGTGTTTCCGCCATTGTCGTGGTGTGACACGCTGTAGTAAAGCACGAGTCGTATGATGTTACAATTGTATGTATAATAATTTGTGAAATGGTGGTAAGTGTCGGGGAAGGGTGGTGACTTTAGAGGTTGCCCAAGTTGCTAATGGTAGGAAAGAGTGATGACTCTTAGAGGTGACCCAAGTTGCTAATTGTATTGTAGGAAAGAGTGATGACTCTTAGAGGAGATTAATGTTGATAATTAATTTGTGAAAATGTGCCAAGTGATGGGGAACGGTGGTGACTCTTAAAGGTGACCCAACTAACTAATTTGTGAAAGGGTACCAAGTAATGAGGAAGAGTGGTGACTCTTAGAGGTGACCCAAGTTGTTAATTGTATTGTAGGAAAAAATGATGACTTTTAGAGAAGATTAATGTTGATAATTAATTTGTGAAAATGTGCCAAGTGATGGGGAAGGATGGTGACTCTTAAAGGTGACCCAACTAACTAATTTGTGAGATGGTACCAAGTAATGAGGAAGGGTGGTGACTCTTAGAGGTGACCCAAGTTGCTAATTGTATATATATATATATATATATATAATATAATATAATATAATATAATATAATATAATATAATATAATATAATATAATACCATCCCTTTTGTTTCTTTAGAGCATCTACAACTACAAACCCGTTCAAAATTGAACTTTAGATTTTCCATATCAGAATATCACATCATTCTAAATCAATACGGTTACTTTAGACTTGTATGTTATCCGAAGAAACTAACTCGTTCATTCAATAACTTAAATAGTTGAATCTGTGATTAAACCATATTTGTCATAAAAAAATATTCTAGAAAAAAAAAATCAACAATCATAAGAGAACTTTTTTTTTTTTTTTTTTTTTTTGAAAAACCGGTTTTAAATTTGATTTTAACTCATAAACAAAGCGAGACCACGCACGCTTACCATTGATAAAACATAATGAATTTGGTCTCTAATTTTGTATTGAAATTTGATTATAAAACAATAGTAGAAGATGTGGATCACATTATTTATCAGAAATATCAATATAGTGAATTCCAATATTATATCACACATTATTTTGATCAAAGACCGTATAATTTTGTGTTATTTTTTATTATATTTTTTTGGTGACAAAAGACTTGCTTCCAAAACCAGCCCATTTTAAAGTGGTTTTTGAGTTCTCCTCTGTTTCGGACTACGGAAAATTCATATTGGGAATCGAAAAAGTTCAAGGAGTTTTTGTAAGTTAAAAAAAGTTTACGTTCTCTTTTAGAAAAAGCAAAGGAATAACATTTTTAAATTGATTCGTAAACAATTAAAAAGATATGCGAATAACTACCTTTTTATTCAATTTATATTTATTGATAATCCTTATTTTAATATGTTATATTCAAATAATATAATTGCAGTGAATTAAAGATTGGCTTGTGGTATTGATACTATAGCTTTGCATGATTGTGTATATGGATTATCAATCTTATGATTTCTTAGTCTTAGATTTTGATCTTAAACTCGATGTCCCAAGTTTGAATAATAATTACTGAAATATAATGATAAGTATATATTATACACTCTTATGTATATACGTTTAATTAACTAAAATGTATTTTAAACTGTAATCTAACTTTTATCTATCTTTATGTTTTAGCTGGGAAATAACACCATAATAGTTCGTCATGGTGAATTGATGAAATTGTAAAGTGTAATTTACAGATGTTTATATCATTTTTCTGGTGACGCCGAAGACGAGGATGATGAATGAAGGTTAGCATTATTATGCTACTCTTTTATAATTATCTTTTCCTTTATTTTCATTTTCTTATTTTTATAAATGGTAGTTTAGGGCACTTAAGTGAGCCTTGGAACACAATCTTTTAATTCATTATATTGACAGTTAAGCTACACAAAAACCGCCTTATTAATTACACCATAAGCCCCTTGTTAGGCTTGAAAATGACGGTTTTAGCTACACCACAAACAGGGCGAAGCTTGGTTTTTGAATCGGAGGAGGGGGCGGACTCAATTTTTTTTATCGGTAGTGGCATATCGGCGGAGGCCGGACTCAACTCACTCTCAATTTACATAGAAAAACCGCAAATTTCCACTACTACACCAAAAAAGCGAGGGGGCAGGGCCACCCCTGGCCCTAAGAATCCTTCGTCCCTGCCACAAAACCAATATTAGGGTTCAAAATTGCAGTCACTTATAACCCGTCTTAAAAGGTTCGACGATCAAAAACGTCAGCTTTTATGGCAGTTCCTTAACTGTCAAATTTGATTTTAAAAACGCCATAGACAAGAGCCGAAGCCCAACGAGTATGGGGTTATTTTAAATTTTTTCGCGAGTTTGAGATTAATTACCCGAAACCACGTACAGGTTTACATGTATCATATACTAGAATCATATGCTTGGAAACTATTTATATAAATTTTCCAAACCTTTATCTATTGGTGCTTAATTTTAGCATAAAAAGTTATATCCGTTTTATTTATTCATTACGGAAAATTTATATAAAAAGTTATATCAGTATATTTACAATTGTAACGTGTTATGATTTGCATAAGTAATTATATCAATAGTTTCTGTTTTGTCTTCATATGGGGAACAAGTATAACGACACATGTAACGTGTTATAATTTGCCGATTTCAATGATTAGAATTATTCAATTATTTGTTTATTGATTCATTTGGTATCTTTTGGAGCTGGCCCAGAGAAGTCTGGTGTAACCATCATTATATACCCAATCTAACATTGCTAGTCGTTTGCATTTGTGTCTAAAAAAATATCTTTAATTTGATCATGCTGTTTGATGATTAGATGCTATCACACCCTCAAATTTCACGTGTAGGGTTTTGCCACGAGTCATGTGACACATCAGGATCCAAGTCAACAATCACAATAAACGACAACCACATGAGAAAAATTTATGTTGAAGACCACACATCAGGATCCAAGTCAACAATCACAATAAATGACAATCATATGAGAAAATTTTACGTTGAAAACAACCACGCAGTTTAAAAGTTTAGTGGAAACATAAAAAGTTTACAACTAAAAACTTGTTTGAAAAGTTACAACCCAAAACCAACACATGCTAATGTTAAAAGTAACCAAAAACAAGGTTCATGCAACGGAAAATGAACAATAGAATGCGATGCGACTCCATGCATCCTAATCCTTGATTGGTACCTTTGCGACCTAAGTAAATACGTCAACATAAAATGGTGAGTTCACAGGTTTTGACGTTGGCCAACTATCAGAAAAACCGGATTCACATAACACACTATTATGATTTAAAACCAGTTGGACGTTTTACTCATTACTAAAGCGTTCCGACTACTGCGGGTAACCCATGGTTCGCCCTACGGTTTGCCTCCGGTTAGCCCTCGGTTTGCCCTATGGTTTGCCCTCAGTTTGCCCTCGTTTGCCCTTTTGTTTGCCTTATCCCCCACTAACACCCCATCTAATAGTTTGAATAGTTGTAAGGATTTCCAGTGTACAAGTAACGTGATAGTGTATACGAAATCCAAAAGTTTAAAGTGTTGTAGCATGTTTCTCCCCCGAAAGTAAAAGCGGTAAAAGTGGGGTCGTGAAACTCACCTTAGGTTGTGTCTTCAAGTAAGTAATATAACAAGCGTGTTATGGTAGTCCCTACTACTGAAAACCTACCATAGGTAACCTATAAGTGTTTAACTGATGATACGTTTGTCTAGTAACCCTTATTTGTCCAAGACCTTGACTTTGTGTGTTTGAAAAAGTGTTTTAACGTTTGACACAACCACACAAGACCCGACATCCCGTTGGTGACCCGATATACCCATATTAGTCAAATACAAGTAAATAAGTAATCATGTGTAGACACGTACCTCATTCGAATAACAGTTCGCAAACCCTAACATATAGTTGTAGATACGTATTTCATATATGTGTCTGTAGCTTTCGAATTGTCAAAGACGATATTGTCGAAGTTTTGAAGATTACGTGCATATTATGATTTTGGTTTGTGAGATCGTGAGGTCGAACAAGTTCTTATTAGGTCGAATGAAGTTATTTGTTTTGATTTGAACTATGTTTTGGTCGAATATGTTGGTTCAGACCCACGATAGGTCAAACCAAGTTTGTGTATATATGTGGTAGTTGGTGACGGTTATAGAGTTTTGGTCAGTTGTGAGCCAGTCCAGTGTGTGATCAATTACACTTTTAAGTGTGTATTTTCGTTAATTTGAGTCTGTTACAGTTATAACCTTTCTAAAGTTAATGAAAACATATTGAAAATGAATCTTATTGTGTTTTGAATACGTTGATTATCGCTTTGCATGATTATTAGGGTTTCTGCACCTAATACATCAGTACTCGTGTGATTCAAACGTTTCTTTGTCTTAAACCGATCCTACAAAGTTGTATCAGAGCTTGTGATCGATCATACAATTGCAAATTGATAAAAAATTGGTAGATTTCGGATCAAAATCATCAAAATCTCATCTGTTTTCCTTGAACATTGATAAAAGTTGGATTTTGGTTGATTTGAAGGTGTTTTTACGCTTGAAATAAAAAATTATTTCACAAAAGTTGTTCATACTGAGATCCGATCCAAAACCTACTCAATTACAATCAAAATTGACAACATTTTCAAAACTTAGATCAAAATAGATTGTTTTTGCAGAAAAATTGATCAAGAACACTGGACAGGTCGAATGGGTTTTTCATTCGTGTCGAATGAGTCTTTTGAGTTTCCATTCGCGCTAGTTTTTGGGTCGAACCAAATCTAGAACGTTTTCATTCGAACCCTTAGATTTTCATTTGGATTATTAGAACTTCGTTCGTGCCATCAGAATTTCATTCGTGCTCTTGTTTAGGTCGAACCAGACAGAATATTTTTCATTCGGGTTAAAATTTGGGTCGAACCAATTTTTAGATTTTGATTCGACCTCTCGACATCCAGAACCAAATTTTCTAAGTCTTGACACCTTTACATCATGGATAACATTTGGGGATGCTCGATGAACACCCGACCTAACATGACACCTGATGTATTGTAAGATATATCTATTTCCAGTGTAAAGTTTGTGTAATTTTTGAGTCGTTTAGATAGTGTTTTTATTAGTTTTAGGCTTGTACCTGTCTATTTTATTTAGTATAGGTTTTTATAGATTTTTTTTAGTTTTGTGTCTTTTTTAGTATTTATGTGTTTTATTTTATATTTTTGTAGGTGTTCATGGACGTTGGAGCATAAACGAGAAACTTTGGTCGAGCTAAGAACACCCGAGTTAAAAACACGGAGCTAGAATGCTATATATAATAATAGTAAATAATAATAATAATAATAATAATAATAATAATGAAAAGAAAAAAAAAAGAAACATATTAAATGTGACTTTGTCACAAAGTCAAGCCCAAAGGCACGATGGGCCAAATTTTGGGAGTGTAAATAATATAAGGCGGCGCACAATATTAGTTGGGGAGAAGTATTCATTCAAACGAGGATAGCAATATTATTCGGAAGGAGAGCAAAATCACAAAAAAATATTCAATCGAAACAGAGGGCTGTGATCGACCAAGAAAGGAGCTAAGGAGTTTTGGAGAATTTTTGGAGAGGAGAAGGTCCGGGGTGCACCAAAGAATATTATTTGAAGACCCGGGGTTTGTTTTACCGTTATTATTTATTTAGAGACATGATGAAATTGTTTTTTATAAACTTTGAATTTATGTTTCTAAAGATTATGAACTAGACTTTTTATGGTTGCTTAGGTTTATGAACTAGACACATTTTATGCAATATTTAATGTTTTTGGTATTTAATTTTGATGTGTAGGATTACATGATTTTTAATTTTATTGTTGGATTTGATATATGTGTGTTAGTGTTAATTTTATTTGAAGTTTGTTTATTGGTTTTGTGGAGCTAGGCATGTAGAGATACCCTCTAGGTCTTGAAATCAATCTAGTTCGTCAACTTAGGTTAGCGTGCTAGTATTTGGAGTTGGAGTACGACACAAGTATAACAAACTAATATAATAAATTAACTAAGACGTGCAGTCCATTCTTGAGGGTGAGAAATCTAACTCGAGATTGCTAGGTAACTAACTAGGCATTGTTCGGTAGTTGACTAGCGCTAGGGCGGGAGTCGCTACTTGTCCGTGTTTAGAGTTTTCCTAGGTTTTCTTTAGTAGAGTTTAAGTCTGCTTCATGGTTTGAAGGTTTTAATCCAGGAGAGATTGTAACTTGATTTCTGTGGGATTTTGGTACGCTAGGGCGATCCGGATCCATCTTAGCATTTCTACACTTGTCCCGCCTTGAGTCTAGTGAGCTATCCTTGACAGGAGGTTTATTAGATAAGAATAGGGTCTCAAGTTAATTACCAGATTCAAGATTTATTGTTAGTGTCTAGGGATTTTACCTAAGTAACCAGCCTTCTTCCTATCTGATTTCTCCAGTTCCTTAAGTTGGTATTAGCTGTCGAGTTAAGTTAAGTTCAATCTATTTAGTTTCTTTTAAGTTTTTAATCATTAGTTTAACCCCCCACATAAGTATATATTTATTTAGGCTAGTATTCGGTATAGGTTGTGATCTAGAGTTGCATTCGCGTCTTTGGGTTCGATACTCGGTCTTATCTAGTTTACTACTTTGCGACCGGTACACTTGCCGTGCGTGTGTAGTTTTTAGGTGAGTCGTTTTAATTAGAACTTGTGTTATTTATATATATACATTTACACACATCAAGTTTTTGGCGCCGTTGCCGGGGACGCAATTTGCACTCTTGAGAATTATCTGATCCGTTTCTGGTCTACTATTTTGTGAATAATTTTTGTTTTTATTTTTTTTCTTATTATTATTATTTTTTATTCATAATATATAATTTTTTTTATCATGTGCGAGATCTACGGAGGACCCCACTTTACCATAAGATGCCCTCATTCATATTCATCGGGGTATTCCACGGATTATTATTCTAACACGTATTTGCAGCCGCAGCCATATCAGTCATATTAGCCTTCATACCCACAGGCAAACCGGTGGTTTAACCCTGCAACATCTGAGTCACTAGATAGAATAAAAAGTCGGCTTGATCGTCTACAAGATGAGATGTATGAGGAAAGGCATGGTGGTAGCTCGTTAGAGTATCCACCTAGCCAACATTTATATCCACATCCCGATTATCGGGATGTCTCGTCTCACACTAGGCCCGACTTTGCCGCCCTTGTTGCTAAGCAAGACGCCTTCCTTGCTAATCAACAGCTCATGCTCGAGGATATGCGTTCTTTGCTATCCATGCGCACCGACTATTTGAGGGAACAAGATGCGGCACTTGAGAGGCTACAGGCTCAGGTGGATGAACTGAAGACCATAATGGACGTTGAAGTCCCACCTTCAGTTCAGCAGATTTTTTTCACATATGATGACCCAGACGAGATGGTAACACTTACATTACCTGATTGTATTAGTCCCGTTGCTGAAACTGTTTGTCCTTACTCATCTGATTCTGTGCATGATTTAACTGACCTATATGATTCTTTACACTTGTCTTGTGAGGATGATATTTTGCAGGATTCAGGGTTAGAGCCAGAGACCACAATGGACGCCTTAGTCCCACCTTTGGTTCAGCAGGATGAGCAGCCATGCCAGATCTCTAGTTCAGCAGCATATCCTTGGGGGGCAGATGTCTGGAAGGAGGCTGAGGAAGATATGGATTTTTCAGAATCCACAGGTTGGCTGTTTGAGGAAGGAGTGGTGGAAGAGGAAGACACCACTGACCTGCTTGAAGAAGCAGCTGATGGGGAAGCAGAGTTTGGTGACGAGTTGGTTGATTTGACAGCTCCAGAAGTGGACAAAGATTTTGAACAAGTGTCACCAAACAAGGAAGATGAGAAAGAAGCAGTGGTGGAAGAAGAAGAACACCACAGCCAGCCCGTGCAGGCATTGGATATTACACTGCTAGTAGTGCCACCACCATGGCCACCACCACGGGAGAAGGCGAAGAGGCACCTGGACCGACACAGGGTGAGGGTCAGGAGTTGTAGAGACAACAAATCCCCACATTACATGCCAAGAATCAGGTTTGGTCCAGGTAAATTTAAATATTGGTGGCCCGACCCATTTAAATTTGATAAAATATTTTTCAATTCCACTAATGTAATTTTACTAAATAATATGGACCGGGTGGAATTAAACGGGTTGGATCGGGTCCAGATAAAAGAGAAGCCCCCTGATTAAGTTTAAGTGTGGGGAGGCTCTGTAGAGTTTGTAAATTTATATTTATACCTATTTATTTATTTTTTTTCTAGCTTTTCAATTTTCTTTTATTTATGGTCCGTCATTCGGTAGTGGTTCATAGGTTTTTATCTTTCTATTTTATCTTTGTTTTTTGTGTCTTTGAGTCTGTTTGCAGGTTTGCGTGTTTGCTTAGGTAGAGGAAATTTCACCATGAGCGGATCCCATGTATTTATCTTTATATATATTTTATGATTGGGAGTTTTGGTAGAGGTTTGGGTAATAAAAGATATTTTTTCTAAAAAAAAAAATTAATTAACTTTCTATGAAAAAAGATTTTTCACGTAATGTGAGGAGTCTGGGCTGACCTGTTCGCCTTAGGCGACCGGCTATTACCCCGGAAAGTTATATTTTTTCTCTTGCAACGCGTGTTGTGATCACCAGTGTCCTTCACGTTGAGCTAGAACCAGATTTTTTTTCTTTTCTACCCATTTGGTTCTTCCACCATTCACCGCCATTTTGCCAAGCAGGTACGTTTTCTTGTTTGTTGTTAAATTATGAGTCTAAGTTAGTAGTTTGAGTCTTTTTATTTTTGTGTGGTTCGGTATTATGCTCGGGTTTTGTTTGTTTCGTTTTGCGCAGGTTTGGATTGTACCGCTCGTACTCAATCTCCATTCGGGCGATTCTGGAGCTGTACGTTATATTGAAGCAACCCGAGAGTTTACCATTGTGTCAGAGCCGATCGCGACCAAAATGCTATACGATCGAGCTGGATTGGACTAGAGTTTTTGGAGCTTACGCATTAATTAACCAGCTAAGTCTTTTCCAATTTGCCCTCGTCTTTTTATTTTTGTATTATGAATTTTTTTTTTATTATTATTTTTTTGTTTTGAGTCGTTTTCTATTCCTACATTGAGGGCAATGTAGAGTTTAAGTGTGGGGATGGGAAACTGACGTTTAGTTTGTATATAAAGGCGTTTAGTTTGTATATAAAGTCGTTTGAGTAAAAAAAAAAAAAACTGAAAAAAAAAGTCCCTGATTTTGAAGTTTGCATTATATAAAATATGGAAAATGATAGGTAAAGTTAGGTGTCCGGTTTTCAAATAGTATGTATAATAAGAGATTAAAATTGATTGAAAATGTGTCTGATTTGGGATATGTGGGTAGGCTCGGCCGGTAGAAAGGTTTCCTTTGAAAAGTAATAAATTAATTATGTTAGGCTATTTTGTGGGTTCTCATCTAGGAGAAACGGGGAGACCGAAACCGCCAAAAATAGTATAAGAAGCACCGTTATAAGTAGAAAACCGTTAGAATTTCTAATCACTTAAAAAAAAATTAGAAATCAAAGCAAAAATGCTGAAGCTTAAGGTGCCTGGCCACTGGGATAGCGACTTGGATTGGTCACACCCTCTGAGTTAAGTATGCTGAGATGAAAAAAAAATGCTGAAGCTTAAGGTGCCTGGCCACTGGGATAGCGACTTGGATTGGTCACACCCTCTGAGTTAAGTATGCAAAAAAAAAAAAAAGTGATTTTAAATTCTCTTGGTTTTCTACATAAGACGGTTGGGAAATGGTCAATTGGTCGTTCCTTTAGCTTCATAAGCTTGAGGCGGGATTAGGAGGAACTATGGCTTCCTTCGAGTGAGACCCTAGATAGACTAATCAACATAAACTTAACATAAATAAAAAGGGGCTTGGAAACCGGTGTGGGTTTAAGAGGATCAATATACCTGCAATCGCAATCAACACGTTAGTAGATTATTAATTAAGTAACCTATGTTTTGAAACTGGATGTAAACCTAACTGTGATTTCATAGCATAATTCTTTTTCAGGGACGAAAAAGAGATAAGTATGGGGATATTTGATGTATTGTAAAATATATCTATTTCCAGTGTAAAGTTTGTGTAATTTTTGAGTCGTTTAGATAGTGTTTTTATTAGTTTTAGGCTTGTACCTGTCTATTTTATTTAGTATAGGTTTTTATAGATTTTTTTTAGTTTTGTGTCTTTTTTAGTATTTATGTGTTTTATTTTATATTTTTGTAGGTGTTCATGGACGTTGGAGCATAAACGAGAAACTTTGGTCGAGCTAAGAACACCCGAGTTAAAAACACGGAGCTAGAATGCTATATATAATAATAGTAAATAATAATAATAATAATAATAATAATAATAATAATGAAAAGAAAAAAAAAGAAACATATTAAATGTGACTTTGTCACAAAGTCAAGCCCAAAGGCACGATGGGCCAAATTTTGGGAGTGTAAATAATATAAGGCGGCGCACAATATTAGTTGGGGGAGAAGTATTCATTCAAACGAGGATAGCAATATTATTCGGAAGGAGAGCAAAATCACAAAAAAATATTCAATCGAAACAGAGTGCTGTGATCGACCAAGAAAGGAGCTAAGGAGTTTTGGAGAATTTTTGGAGAGGAGAAGGTCCGGGGTGCACCAAAGAATATTATTTGAAGACCCGGGGTTTGTTTTACCGTTATTATTTATTTAGAGACATGATGAAATTGTTTTTTATAAACTTTGAATTTATGTTTCTAAAGATTATGAACTAGACTTTTTATGGTTGCTTAGGTTTATGAACTAGACACATTTTATGCAGTATTTAATGTTTTTGGTTTTTAATCTTGATGTGTAGAATTGTGAGCGAAAGATTTTAGCTAAAACAGGATTATACGATCATACAAGTCACAAAACCAGGTGCGGAAACCCTAGTTCTGAACAAATTGATAAAACACAATTCACAACACAATCAAGATCATTTTCAACATCATTTCATAGATTAACTTCTTTCAAATAAGCTTTTACAATCAGTTTATGTTAATCTAGAACACACACACAATTTCTCAAAAACACCTCTGAACCTGACCTGAACACAGACACAACTGACAACTCTATTACATAATCAAAATCACAAAAACTATTTATAGACACTGCACGTTCGCCCCTTTCTTCTGGTCGAATGTGAGTATTTTCCACATTCGCCCATTGTAAATGGTCGAATGTGTCTTCTGTTCAGTTGTAATCTACCTTCGCCCATTATCCATCTACATTCGCCCACTTCTATCTTCCTTCGCCCACTATAACTACCTTCGGCCAAGTCACTAACACATGTTAATTATGTATATCCAATTCTTAGTCGCAAAACGCATCAACAAACTCCCCCTCGACTATTGATTGGATAGTTTTCTCTGTTGGTCCATTGTCTTGTTCATCAACTTGATTCTGAGCTGTTTCTTCTGCTCAGTAGTCATTGGCGGCTCAAATGTTTTCTTCACCGGTTTAGAAACATTAGCTATCTTCACTGTCTTGCCAAGTTTACCCTCTAAGTTGCTTCCTGCATTGATGTCATACGCAAAACAAACTCCAACCACTTGCGTATACTTTCTTGCTTGAGCAAAGTCGTTTGGTTCAAAGTAGATTGGATTGTAGAACAACATGATGATGTCTTCAAATGTGCAATTAATCAACCACATAGGATCAAATACATGAACATGCTTGTATTTATCCTTTCCATCTCTCAACACGATCACCGCTTCTGCCTTTCTCCAATCATAATACCAAAAGATGAAATCAGCACTAAAATGCTGTGGCATTGGCATCAACGGTATCTTCCTCATCACATTAGGTGCTTTGTAGATCAAAGTAACACGCTTCAGATTGGTTTGTGGATCAATATCCCTATGCTCTTTTCTTCTGGGATATTGAGGCTTAAATCTGTTCCATCTCGTACGACTTTCCCAAACCAATTTATCTGCGCACCAACCGACATGTGATCCATTTACTTCGGCACCTGACATTGGGAATCTGCATAAGTCTCTAACCGCCCAGTATGGTAGAGTAAGCAAGTCACAGAATCTGTTGAAGTACAGAATTCCGGTTTCCCATTTTGCAGCAATACATTTCAGTCTGCCTAAGTACGTCCACCCGAGAGCTCTGCCTTTGAACTTGTCATTATGAAATCTGTAAAAATTACCTTGAGCTTCAGGCTTTGGTCGGTTCTCATCCATTTCTTTCAATTTCTTCAAATAATTCTTCAACTCATCAGACTGGTTAGAAGAATCTTTCTTTTCAGTACCAAATACCTTCTCTACAAACTCTTCACTCCTTTTCTTAGCTTTCTGTTTTGCTGTCTTATTTGGTATTTCAGTGAAGTCAGGGAATACTTCATTTTCATCATCTTGTCTGAAGTATTGGGGAAACTCTTCATGAGTTATATCTTCCATCTCCACTTCATTATTCTCAGGAGTCTGCACATCATCTGAATGACTTCCAATATCCTTTTCAGGAATATTTGGAATCGATTCATCCATCATAAACTCCTCAAAAGTTTTCCCTACCCTCTGTGCAAGACCATCTAGTATTTCTTTTGCCACAGATGCAGGTAATTCCCCTTCTTCAAGATCTGGATC
Source organism: Ambrosia trifida (assembly GCA_028751855.1). NCBI lineage: Eukaryota > Viridiplantae > Streptophyta > Magnoliopsida > Asterales > Asteraceae > Ambrosia > Ambrosia trifida. The sequence continues at coordinate 73,340,134 of CM054129.1, forward strand.
TTCATATTCCAACTCATATCTTAAGTCATCGGTTTGGAATATCTCAGCGAAGCATCCTGTGAACTCAATGGTCCACTCTCTCTTTTCCAACATATCCTTATACAACTGTTTAGCATCATCAGACAGAGATCTCACCTTCTCGTTCCAGAAAATACTTTCATCTGAATCAACGTTCTCTCCTTTCTTCTTAGAACTTGATTCTCCAGTATCTTTCTTCTTTGGTGTTCTCTTCTTATAAGTAAATCTAGAAGTATCATCTCCTCCATCATGATCACTTCCACTGCTAAACTCATCTCCTTGCTTTTTCCCAGCACCTTCAGCATCATCATCATCATCATTGTTGTCATCATCATCATCATCATCGCTTTTTTCTGATTCATCATCATCCTCATCATCATCTTGTTCTTTCTCAGATTCAGAATCTTCATAATCAACTTTCTGTTCTTCTTCTTCTTCATCTTCTTCACCCTCTTTCAACTGGGGTGCCCTGCTATAAAGCTCTTCAATCAAATTACCAAGGCGTTTGTTTTCATTCCTTAGTTCTTTGTTATCTGCCTTAATCAGTTTAATCCTTCCCTTGTTTCTTTCACACTTCCTTTCAAGCTTCTCATTCTTTGCTTCAATCATCTTAATCTTATCATTTATATCATCCTGATTAGATTTTGAAGCAATCACTATCTGAAGCATTTTCTCCTCATTCTGCTTGAACTTAGCAATCTCAGCCTGTTGAGCAACCAACATCTTCATCATATCTTCCATTTTCTTATTCACTTGCTTCATGACATCGTCATCCACAGTCACTTTCTTTGACTTTGATCTAGATGGCTCAACTTCAACTACTTTCTCCTTCTGAGGCTTTTTGAACATATCGAGCACTTTATCCAAATCGGCATTGAATTGATCGATTGGTAAAGTCTCTGCCTCTTTTGTTTTCTTCTGCTTCTTGGCGACAGGTGAAGACAGCTTAGATGGTGTACCAGCATCAGGTAATCTTTTACCCTTCAATAGTTGAGCTAACTCTTTCTCCCTCAGTTCTTTTATACTCGACTTCTTGGCCATGGTCTTTTGCTTCTTTGTCTTTCTGGGCAAATTAACCACTACAGTGTCTCCAACACTCAGCTCTGCCAGGTCAACACCTAGACTCTCATCTTCAACAGATTTCTTCCTTCTCTCAGCTTCTTCAATCGACTTATTCAAGGATTCAGACTCACCAACCATAGTGGCCTTACGTTTGGTGGTCCTCACATTTTCATCATCAGAATCCCACTGCTCATCAACCTCAGTCTCCTCTGAATCTACCGACTCTTCGTCCACCAAACCTGATCCTTTCTTTGCTGTTGATTTCTTTCTAACCACTTGTTGCTTAGTGCTTCCCTGATCCACAGCCTTTCCCTTGCCCTTCCCTTTGGCTCCAGGATTGACTACTTGCCGTTTCCTCTTAGTGCTTGAATCAACATACACTAAGGGATCATCATTGTCTGAGTCACTGTTATCATGCCTTGCTTTGTTCTTGCCAGGATCAGTGTAATCCGGACGAGCCAAAGCACCAAATAATCTCCTGTTAGGTGGCTTCTCACTATCAGGCACACCTTTGTAACCCTTCATTCTCATCAAAGTTCTAATGTTCATATGATCTTGACCTAGGATCATAGTCGGATCCTTTTTCAACATAGGATACTTGTAGTCAAAGATCATCATCAGAAATCTCGGATATAACATGAACTTCTTGTTCTTCATTCCTTTCAGCATCTCCAGCATATGATCAAGAATCATCCCAGATACATTAAATGGTTTGTTGAGTGTCAACGCAACCATTAATGAACTTAAACTCCTTCTCATGACATCATATCCACCACTCACACACCCAAATACGTGGATAAGAACATGTGCAAAATACTTATACTGCACTCCCAGCTTCCCCTTATACATAGATCCGTCAGTAATTGGACCTTTGTATTTCATTCGTAAGAAACACGCTTTCTGCTCAGTCCATGACAACTCCCTAGGGTCTTCACTATCTTCAAACTTTATCTGTAACGCTTCCTGAATATCAGCTTCAGTCAAGAACATCTCCATATCCTGAATCTTGCTCTTGATGATCGTTTGGTTCTCCCAGTAGTCATACATAGCATTTTGGTAGAAATTTTCAATGATGTCTTTGTATATGATGGTTGGTGTGGCTAATGCATGAACTATTCTGCTCCTCTTCAGAAACTCTATGATCCCGGTGAACTCCGTATTCTTTTCTACATCTCTGAGATAAGCGCAACAGTTATGCGACCTTTCAAATGGCCAACTGCTTGGAACTGACGTTTCTGCCTCTGGCACTGGATCTGGAACTATAGTCTCAGCTGCAGTTTCCACATTTTCTACTGGTGTTTCAACATCTTCAGATTGATCAGCCATCTGCACATAAAAATCAAACAAACACGTCAAAATACAAAAACGACAAAAATTATAAAAATTCTGGTCAAAATATACTGCACATTCGCCCGTTTTGGAATGGTCGAATGTGACTTTATCTGGGCGAATGAGCAAATTATGGTCGAATGTGAAAATTATCTGAGTAAAAAGTCACATTCATCCACATTATTTCACTTTCGTCCAAACCAATTCCACCTTCGCCCTTTTATTTCAACCGAAGGTGAAATAGATTTCCCCCAAAATTTGAAAATTTGCCAATTTAGTTTTTAACATCTCATTTTGATTTACATGTACTCTAATATGGCCGATTATCACTTGTATATTACCAATTGTCACAATTAATCAGTTTTCATGAGTTTTAAAATAGAATTAGGTTTAAACTGGTTCAATCAATCAAACGATCGTCCAAACATTGTTATAAACCTAATTCCTTTTGTATTCTCCCCCTAAAACTTATGAAAAGTGATCGGAAACAAAAACCAGTAATTAACAACATCTTAAACCCCTAAAATTGAAACCCTAGGTCCTATTCATAAAACGATCAAGTCTGATCTGAATCTTGGTCCATTACCTGCAATTATAGTCTTAAAATGATCAGTAAAGGTCAGGGAACAAATCAGTGAATCACAAGAAACACGAGCAACAAGGTCTGGTTATGAAGAAAGTTTGAAAAATTTTTGTGAATGTGGGGTTCGAACCTGATATGGTGTATTTATAAGAGGCCACCTTCGCCCGTTTGGTGTGGACGAATGTGGGTTAAGTCCACATTCGCCCCAAATGAATGGCACGAATGTGAAACAATTCCACCTTCGCCCCTAATTAAAGACCCGAAGGTGAAATAAGTACCCGAATGTGAAATGGACACCCGGAAGTGAAAAAGTCACATTCGTCCAAAATCAAAACGGTCGAAGGTGATGATTTTCCACATTCGACCCATTTAAGGGGCAAATGTGAAATGGAAAAATCTGAAAATTTCGCCAAATCACTAATTCGAATCCCGTTCAACATTTTTCAATCCGTTAAACTTCCAAAACTCAAATTTTCACATTTTGAATGATACAAAGCCCAGATGGTGTTATCAAATCTCAGAAATTGACCATCAAGCATCCCCGGTTATCAAAAATAAAGCAGAAATGCAAATCTTTTGGATTTTCTGAAATTTTATCAAAACACACCTAAAATCTTTTTGGATTTTGTATCTTTTTGACAATAAAAGTAAAATGCGACAAAGTAAAATGTATCAAAGTAAATGAAAGCAGTAAACATTTTGTGATTTCCGGTAAGAGGATCATATCAGTTTTCTGAGAAATCTGAACACAGCGTTGATCTATGTTAATATTATCATTAGAAACAATATGTGACACAGCAATTGCTGATATTGTGGTCCACATAAGCTCACATGCAGACAATTACGCAATGCTTTAAAATGATACGAATTAGATGTATTAGACTAACACATTGTGGTTCCCACACACACGACATACTCCCGTATCAAGAAGTAAATACACAAAGACTCATTGTAAAGCGTGATTATGCTTTCGTCGTCTGTAATTGTACAAGATATAATGCATAGAGGTATACAGGTCAGCAAATTAATGCAGCAAAGTAACATATGCATTATACCAGGTTGAGGACTGATATTAATCATGATTTGCATCAATGATCAATACGATGTAATAGATAATCTTTGATTATCATATAACATGGAAAGTTCCTCAATTTGGTAACTTTAGGATTTGGCATATAGCTCTTTTATAAAGACATCCTGTCTGATCTAGGTCCGTAATGACTTACAGCAGAAGATCAGAAAGGCTATCCCCAGACAACTAATAACATAACGACCCTAAACCTCCGAGTTTTGTACAAATACCCTATCAAACGAAATTACGGTACTAAGACCATATGCCCATGAGGTGTTCAGCCACAAACGCGTAGTTTGTTATGTTTGTATCACTAATGCACGCAATATTTAGTCTACGAAGCCTATCAGCATATCACAAGTAATCAACATACGTCTCATTATACTATACAATTCTTTAGCCTGTGTCAGATCCCCACTGATGTACTATCATTTCCTCTTTTTATCCAGGAAATCATTTTGTTTTTCTAATTTTTTTAGGTATTTTGAAAATGTTTCAATGTTTTTGGTTTTTCTGATAAAATGACTCCCCCTAAAATAAAGAACATATTTTTGGGTTTTTAATTTTTTTCTGAAAAACAAAACAAAAATTTTGAAAGAAACAATCCACTTGAAAGCATCAACTTCTTTGAGGATTATGATAGTAAAGAGAAATTCCCAATTAGCAAAGAGAAATTCCCAATTAGCAAAAATTTAAAATTAAAACTAAGAAATTAAAAAGCGATAAACCGAGGAGCCGATTAGTCCTGTTTTTCCTTTATATTGTTTACTTTTAAAAGATATTCAAAGCGGGATCTGTCAAAAGCTTTTGTAAACAAATCTGCACGTTGGTAGTCAGTATGGATTTTGACCATATCTATCAATTCCTTAGCGTAACAATCACGGATAAAATGATATTTAATCCGGATATGTTTCGCTTTAGAATGATTTTCAGTATTTTTAGTTAATGCAATTGCGGCTTCGTTGTCACAGTGAATAGGGGTTTTAAGAAACTGCAAACCGTAATCGACCATCTGTTGTTGGATCCAGAGCACTTGCGAACAGCAACTCGAGGCTGAAATGTACTCGGCTTCACATGTAGACAGTGCGACGGAAGTCTGTTTCTTGCATTGCCAGGTAATTAACCTGCTCCCTAAAAACTGGCAACCGGCTGTGGTTGATTTGCTGTCTTTGTCACAGCCGCCCCAATCTGCATCACTAAAAGCAATAAGATCAAAATCATCATCATTAGGGTACCAAAGTCCTTTTGATGGACAACCCTTCAGATATCGAAGGATACGCTTGACCGCCGTCAGATGACTTTGTTTCGGCTTCGATTGATAGCGAGCACAGAGACACGTTGCATACATAATATCTGGTCGAGACGCTGTCAAATACATCAGAGATCCGATGATTGCTCTGTATGTAAATGGATCTGTCAGCTCCCCCTTAGCGTCCACTCCAATCCCGTGATTGGGTTGAATCGGGGTATCCATCGGCTTAGAGTCCTCCATCTGGAATCGGCTCAAGATGTCGGCTACATATTTCGTCTGGTGAATGAAGATCCCGTCGGGTCTTTGGTCCACCTGTAAGCCGAGGAAAAACTGCATTTCTCCCATAGCGCTCATTTCGATCTTTTCTTGCATAACAGTTTCGAATTCCCTGCACAAAAGTTCGTTAGTTGAACCAAATATAATATCATCAACGTAAATCTGTACTAGAAGCAAGTCATCTCCCGTCTTCTTCGTAAAGAGGGTGCAATCGACGAGGCCGCGCTTGAATCCTTTGGAGATGAGGTATGTACTTAGCTCCTCGTACCACTGTCTTGGAGCCTGGTGCAAACCATATAAAGCTTTGTTCAGCACGTAGACCTTGTCCCGGTGGATTGGGTCCTCAAAGCCTGGTGGCTGCCCGACATAAACCTCCTCCTTGACTTTCCCGTACAAAAATGCGCTCTTGACGTCCATTTGATAGACTTTGAATTTCTTGTACGAAGCAAACGCGAGGAACATCCGAATAGCTTCCATTCTTGCTACTAGTGCATAGATTTCGTTGTAATCAATCCCTTCGATTTGATGGAAACCCTGCACAACCAATCTGGCTTTGTTGCGAACAATAACTCCACGATCATCCTTTTTGCACTTAAACACCCACTTAGTGCCTATTTTCTTTCTTCCCGGCGGCAAATCTGTGAGCGTCCAGACTCCCAATTTCTGGAATTGCAATAACTCCTCCTGCATTGCCTCAACCCAGGCGTCTTCATTCAAAGCGTCTTTGTATGTCCTTGGCTCTACCTGCGACACATAACATGCAAACGACCAATCATTTTGACTACCAGATTTCTGAATTTTGGCATACAATGCTAAAGCACCAAAACTCTCTGGCGAGTTAACGCTTTTTAGCTGCCCTCTGGTCATAACACCACTACCAGGATCACCGATAACTTGCTCCAGCGGGTGAATACGATGAATCCGAGATTCCGGATTAACAGGTACAATCACTCCCGTCTGAGCAGTCAAGTTTTCTACAGCATCCTGATCATGACCCGTGTTTGATGATGAAGCAACATCTGGATTTGGAGTTGGGTTCACAGTTTGCTCTTCTAAATCTTCTGCATGTTCAAGAACTGCTTCTTCAAATTGTTCATCTTCAGATTCTGAAGTGTCTAATGAAGTTGAAGCCTCTTGAAACATCTCTTCTTCTTGTGTAGGAGCACTGGTATCATTAGAAGCTGGTGGGGGGTTTACGGTGATTGGACGCATCAACGGTGAAGTTGCCGCGTTTTCACACTCGTAAAGTAATCTGATTACAGCTTCTTCAACCAGGCTATCTAGGTTGAATGATTCAAAGAAATCTTTGTAATCAAACATCCAATCAGGGCCCGTTCCTTGCAAATTTTGAGTGTATCGTTGAACTTCCACGTTAGCCCAATCCTCCACTTGACGAGTTCGCTTGTTGAATACCCGTTTGAGCGGGGTTGCATATCCAACAAAATATCCCTCCTCAGCTTTAGGACTAAACTTCTCGCTTGGATTCAACATCGTGCATGGCGCCCCAAATGGTTCTAGATACTCTAAGTTGGGCTTTCGTCGGTGTAACAGTTCATAAGATGTTTTTCCAAACTTCTTCACTGTTATAACCCGATTTAATGTGTAATTTGCTGCATAAATCGCCTCATTCCAGAACATTACCGGAAGATTTGAATCAGCGAGCATTGTTCTAGCCGCCTCAATTAGAGTCCTATTCTTTCTTTCAGCAACACCGTTCTGTTGCGGGGTATACGGAGCCGAATATTCATGATGTATCCCTTTGCTTTCACAAAGTTCATCCATCTTGGCATTTTTGAACTCCGTCCCGTTGTCACTCCGAATTCTTTTTATCTTCAAACTGTAGATATTCTCCAGTCGAGTGAACAGAACTTGTAGATTTGTAAAGGTGTCACTTTTGTTCTTCAAACACATCACCCATGAAAATCTTGAATAGTCATCAGTGACGACTAAACAATAAAGCTCTCCAAGATGACTTTTGCGCTTGACCGGTCCAAAAAGGTCCATGTGCAATCGCTCAAGCGGCATCTCAACAGAGTTAACTTTCTTCACTTTATGGGACTGTTTGTGTTGTTTGCCTTTCATACAACTTACACACTTGTCGTTCAGATGGAAATGTTTCACGTTTACTCCATCGACAAGTCCATTTCTCACCAATTGATTCATTTTCCTCAGATGAATGTGCCCCATTCTGCGGTGCCACATTATCGATTCTTTTTCGGTCCCCTTGGATAGAAAGCATGTTATTTGACCCTGAGATGTCATCGCCTTGGACATGTCAAGAATATAAAGATTGTTGACTCGAGGTGCCATCAACAGTACCCACTCCTTTGGAATTTTGAAGCCCGGCTTGAGAATATAACAGGATTTGTCATCAAAATGTACAGAAAATTGTTTATCGCATATTTGACTGACGCTCAACAGATTATAGTCTATCTGCTTGACATAAGAAATCCGCTCGAAAGTCACAATCCCATTACTCACGCTTCCTTCCATCGTGATATATCCTCCTTTATTACCCGCGAAAGCGACATATCCTCCATTAATATTTTTCACATCAAACAGCAATGCAAGATCCCCCGTCATATGGCCTGAAGCTCCAATATCAACAATCCATAGACTGCTAATAGGGCCAGCTGAAGCTCCCTGCACACAAAAAGTAAACATTTAGTTCTTTCGGGGGACCCAAGCCTGAGTCTTGGGCCTTTGAACATTGGTTTTCAAAGAAACATCCTCATTAACTTTTTCAACAATTTTCTGTTTTGGATCAATCTTTTTCTGATTGTTCAAAACACTTTCATTTTTCTCACTTACCTTCGAAGTAGAAGCTCCTGGAGTACCATTAGGTGTCCAAGATTGTTCAGGCCTTTTAAGAATACGAATTTGAGATTTTGGTTTCTCAATAGGTTTCTGAACATTGTTACTAAAAGTAACTTTCTTGGCAACCTTATCTGAATTAACAGACTTAGGTCCAACATTTGATTTGACAATTGGTTTTTGTGGAACCTTTTGCCTATCAACTGTTGTGTTCACCACAGGTTTTCTCCAAGATTGTTCCATTGCAATCCTATTTCTTTGATCATATTGAAATGGACGATTGTTCCTCATTTGAAAATTGTTTTGATTATAAAACTGTTGTTGTTGAGGAACAACTCGTCTATGTGGTGGAACATAATGATCAATCGGCTGTCTCATGGAATTTCTAACTTCAACCTCATGTCTTTTATGCCTTACATATGGACACTGAGCAAGTAAATGCCCGCGTTCTCCACATTTAAAGCATTTTCTATATTCCTCAAACACATAATGAGCATTTGGTGGAGCAAATGATCTAACAGGATATTGATCATTATACTGTTGATTCCTCAAACTCTCAAGAAGTGGTCCTTTCGAGTAAGAGGGCTCATGAAAACCATTTGCTTTATCATTTGGTCGAATGAACTCAGTGACATGTATCTTTGGTTCTTGAGGAACTTCTGAAAACAGTTTCTTTAAGATTTCTGGTGGAATTTCATTGGTTCTCTCATGTTTTGGAAACCATATTGTGCTTTCTTGCCAGATTTTATCAAGTTTAGAATAGTTAACGTTTTTGATCGGAAATTCCTCATCAGAAATGATCTTATCGGATCCTTCCATCCGATAAAACACCTTTACAGGTTTGTCACTTTGTTCATTCAGCTCATTCTTTTTGACAACATTTTTAACACCATTATCTTTCTTAACATCAATCTTTTCAGACTTTTTATCACGATTAGCATTTGCCATCGGATGAACATGATCAGATGGTGACACTGGTTCAGTAGTAATGATGTGATTTTCTTTTGGAATCTCACATTCATTAACGGATTGATCACTACCAGTATCATCATTTTCTGAGTCTGAATTTTCACTCTCAGCATAAACACCCTCATCATTCAAGCCCAAAATCGGTCTCACATCGGAATAAGGATCACCAATACTCGAGGTATTAGATTCCATTTCCGATGATGAGTCTGATTTTACCGAACTCTCCGGTATAACTTGGTGATAGTTATGATTTTCAAAAAGAACCGGAGATGGTACAGACTTGTAATTGGTGGTGTTATCATCAATGATATGATCTACCACATAAGCAACATTTTTATAACTTTCCAACTTTTTGTTCACCTTTTCAGCAAAGCATTTTATGGCTGCCATTTCCAACTTGGTGTTTTCAATTTCATTGATATAGTTGTTTATGGCCAATTGTTTCAATGACAAAGTGTTTTTCAAGTCAGAAATGTCCTTTTTATAGCCATCTAATACTTTGTTGAAAGCATTCAACTCTTTGCGAGTAGATTGACTGTTCAGAATAGCACTATCACGTGAAATTCGGAGTTGTTTATTCTCCTCAGTCAATCTATCACATGTTCCACAATATTTATCACTCATAACATCAGTGCTAGATTCAGAACTTACAGGTTTTGGCGGTTCAGTCATGGCCATCAACGCGAAATGAGCTTCCTTTCCAGTGAAAAACTTGGAGTAGTCAGTCTTAGTGAAAGCATCATCAGCGATACACGACTTCCTCGTCATCAAAAAGTCAGCTTCTGCCAGCAACTGATCGATATCATCATCTAAAGAATCAACACTTGCCTCTGTGTCTGATTCGCTCTCAGAATCTGAATACACTGATCTACACTCTTCAGGAACATCAGTAACAGAATCAATCACCATTCCAGAACTCGTTTCCTCAGCCTTAACCTCAACAGGTTCATTCTCCACTTCCATCTCAGTCTCAGAATCATCACTTTCACACTCCTCAGTTTCTTTCTTCTCATCAACCGCCACCGACTCTTCCATATCAACTTGATAAGCAACACAAGCCACATTCCCACCAGTAGTCACTTCCTCAACTCCTATTTGCATACCCGACCAGTCAAACCTTTCATCCTGTTGAGTCACCAAAGCTTGGTTCTGACTCGCATTCTGTTGAGTCTCATTAGGTGTAGTGATAGGTACAACTGTTCGGTTTGGGTTGTTAGGAGATTGGTTTTGAATCTGGTTTTGAGTGTTTGGTTGTCTGTTTTGGTTGTTAAAGTTTCGGTTTTGGTAGTTGTTGTTGTTTTGGTAAGAAACTTGGTTTTGTTGTTGACGGTTCTGGTAATTTGCATTGAAAGGGTTTCGATTACCTTGTTTAGGTGGCTGAGTGCATTCCCTTTTAAAATGTCCTTTTTCTCCACAATTAAAACACGTAACCTTCTCCTTGTTGAATCCATAGGTTGTGTTGGGAGAAGTTGCCAAATCAGTCCTTCCAGTTTTCTCAATGAACTCTGTTGCTCTTCTCATAATACTCGCAAAAGCCCATTGAATGTCAATGAGTTCCATCTCTTCCTTGTCAATCTGTGCGTAGTCTTCGTTGGTTAAGTTGTTGTTCCCAATCTGACTAGCAACTAACCCATTGTAGGATGAAACCATTGCTGAGACTAATGCAATGTGTTGCTGAGCAACCTCCACAGTCACATTTCCCAAGTTAGATGTATCCAAAACCACAGGTTGTCGATTAGGTTGAGTAACTTGGTTTATTGGTTGTTGTGTTTGGTTAGCAGTGTAAAAACTTGCTTGTTGCATTGGGGAGATTGGTGAAATGTAGGAAGTGTATTGTGGTGGTGTGTATGATGGTTGTGAGTAGGATGATGTTTGTGTCAAGTAGTTGGTGGTTGGTTTTGATGATTCCATGACATTGGAAATACATGCAACATGTGGTGCAACACTTCCTGAGCTCGAGTTACCAACTGGAACTGAAGTGCCTCCAAAATACAGACTGGGATTCTGAGGAATCTGTGACCTTCTAGCTTTCCTCCTATCCTCCAACTCTTTGTTCTCCAGCTTTTCGATAAACTCTGAAATGGTCCAGAATTGATAAGCATCCTTCTCTCTGAGAACTTCCACATGCTGATCCCATTGTGGTGGTAAAGCATCTGCAAACTTATCCACCTGCTTAGTCATTGGAATCTGTACACCATAACTAGACAATTCAGACAACAAATGCATATATCTAGGAGTTAGTTCTTTTAGAGTTTCATTATTAATAAAAGAAAAATTCTCAAACTCTTTGACCAATTCTTCCAATCTCAGACTCCTGGTCTTCTTATTACCATCATGCTTTCTCTTAAGCTTATCCCAAAGCTGCTTTGATGTAGTACATGTCCCAAACTGATGCAACAGGTCACTTGTAATTGCCTGTGTCAGTTGGGAAAACGCCTTCTTCTCCACCACATATTTCTTCTTCTCGTCCTCAGTTAAGCTTTCCAAAGGAATCATCTCACCTGTATTCTCCAGAATCGGTGCTGTGTAACCTTTAACAATCATGCTCCATGCCTCTGCTCCTTCAACTCCCATGCCTTCCAAATGGATCTTGAACATGGTATGCCACTGATTATACTCTTGCATATCCATGAGCTTAGGTGGCCGAGTTCCACTACCTGTAGACAAATCCTTAATCAAAGTAGAAATAGCATTAGTGGTTTGAGTATTTACCGCCGCTGCAGCTACTCCCCAGTAATCAGATTGTAGTGCCGGATGTGCTACATTTTGAGGCATCGTGCTCGTCGTTGCCATGTAGTTAAGTGGTTGTGAAGACTGTGTGTTCGTCTTTTGCGCTGCCACTGTCCATGGATCCATCGTTTGCTGTTGTGGTTGTGTTGTTGCTGATCCCGGAGTAGTTTGAAAACGCCACATTATCACAATCTGAAAATCTCAACACTTAGAAATTTTTTTTTTTCAACAAAAACCCTTGGTTCGCCCGAAATATTCTAAGTTCGTCCAAAATGATCTAGGTTCGACCAGAAACTCTTATATTCGTCCAAACTTTATCACTCTCGACCCCTCTGATTATACGTTCGACCACACAGTAACACCCGAAGGTAGATTTGACCAGAATGTAAAACAGAATAACAAACTTTCCACTTTCGCCCAAAATAAACTGGTCGAAGGTGGAATTTTATACCCGAAAGTGAAAAGTTCAACAAGAAATTTCAGGTTCGACCACAAACTCCTCAGGTTCGCCCACTTTTCAACACGTTCGACCACAACACTCAAGTCAGGTTCCAGGTTCGCCCAAAACAATCAGATCTCATTTTTGAAAAACGGTTATTGTTTGAAAAACGGTTATTCTGATCTCAGATTTTCAAAAGTTCATGGATTTGAATGATCTCAATCAGGTTATGTTTCGGAATAGATTTGGAACAACTTTAATTCTTGGAAAACTTGAATTCGACCACAAATTCACCTTTAAATCGATCAAAAACACTTAAAAACAATGTTTATGTAAAAACAGATGTATTTAGGTCAAAAACATGTCCAAATCAGCTCTGATCTTATCAAATTTGTTATTGTATGATCCTCTAGGCTCTGATACCACTTTGTGAGCGAAAGATTTTAGCTAAAACAGGATTATACGATCATACAAGTCACAAAACCAGGTGCGGAAACCCTAGTTCTGAACAAATTGATAAAACACAATTCACAACACAATCAAGATCATTTTCAACATCATTTCATAGATTAACTTCTTTCAAATAAGCTTTTACAATCAGTTTATGTTAATCTAGAACACACACACAATTTCTCAAAAACACCTCTGAACCTGACCTGAACACAGACACAACTGACAACTCTATTACATAATCAAAATCACAAAAACTATTTATAGACACTGCACGTTCGCCCCTTTCTTCTGGTCGAATGTGAGTATTTTCCACATTCGCCCATTGTAAATGGTCGAATGTGTCTTCTGTTCAGTTGTAATCTACCTTCGCCCATTATCCATCTACATTCGCCCACTTCTATCTTCCTTCGCCCACTATAACTACCTTCGGCCAAGTCTCTAACACATGTTAATTATGTATATCCAATTCTTAGTCGCAAAACGCATCAACAAGAATTACATGATTTTAATTTTATTGTTGGATTTGATATATGTGTGTTGGTGTTGATTTTATTTGAAGTTTGTTTATTGGTTTTGTGGAGCTAGGCATGTAGAGATACCCCCTAGGTCTTGAAATCAATCTAGTTCGTCAACTTAGGTTAGCGTGCTAGTATTTGGAGTTGGAGTACGACACAAGTATAACAAACTAATATAATAAATTAACTAAAACGTGCAGTCCATTCTTGAGGGTGAGAAATCTAACTCGAGTTTGCTAGGTAACTAACTAGGCATTGTTCGGTAGTTGACAAGCGCTGGGGCGGGAGTCGCTACTTGTCCGTGTTTAGAGTTTTCCTAGGTTTTCTTCAGTAGAGTTTTAGTCTGCTTCATAGTTTGAGGGTTTTAATCCAGGAGAGGTTTTAATCTGATTTCTGTGGGATTTCGGTACGCTAGGGCGATCCGGATCCATCTTAGCATTTCTACACTTGTCCCGCCTTAAGTCTAGTGAGCTATCTTTGACAGGAAGTTTATTAGATAAGAATAGGGTCTCAAGTTAATTACCAGATTCAGGATTTATTGCTAGTGTCTAGGGATTTTACCTAAGTAACCAGCCTTCTTCCTATATGATTTCTCCAAGCTCCTAAGTTCGTATAAGCAGTTGAGGTTATTTAGTTTATATTTAGTTCCTTCTAAGTTTATAATCATTAGTTTAACCCCCCACATAAGTATATATTTATTTAGGCTAGTATTCGGTATAGGTTGTGATCTAAAGTTGCATTCGCGTCTTTGGGTTCGATACTCGGTCTTATCTGTCTACTGCTTTGCGACCGGTACACTTGCCGTGCGTGTGTAGTTTTTAGGTGAGTCGTTTTAATTAAAGCTTGTGTTATTTTTAGATTTATTTTTTAGATATACATTCGACTTCGACAATTATTCGGGGGGATTTATATTATCATAGGACTTCGACATTCAACACAGAAGGTGATCGATTGGAGAATTTTTGGAGACGGAGAAGGTAGCGGGTGCACTAAAGATAAATTATTCGAAGACCCGGTGGTTTGTTTTATCCTTTTTATATTTTTAGAGACATGTTTATTATTGTTTTTCGAGACTCTATGACTATGTTTCTAATTATACTGATGAACTAGACTTCCATGGTTACTTAGGTTTATGAACTAGACACGTTTTATGCGGTATTTAATGATTTTTGGTATTTAATTTTGATGTGTAGGATTACATGATTTTTAATTTTATTGTTGGATTTGATATATGTGTGTTAGTGTTAATTTTATTTGAAGTTTGTTTATTGGTTTTGTGGAGCTAGGCATGTAGAGATACCCCCTAGGTCTTGAAATCAATCTAGTTCGTCAACTTAGGTTAGCGTGCTAGTATTTGGAGTTGGAGTACGACACAAGTATAACAAACTAATATAATAAATTAACTAAGACGTGCAGTCCATTCTTGAGGGTGAGAAATCTAACTCGAGTTTGCTAGGTAACTAACTAGGCATTGTTCGGTAGTTGACAAGCGCTGGGGCGGGAGTCGCTACTTGTCCGTGTTTAGAGTTTTCCTAGGTTTTCTTCAGTAGAGTTTAAGTCTGCTTCATAGTTTGAGGGTTTTAATCCAGGAGAGGTTTTAATCTGATTTCTGTGGGATTTCGGTACGCTAGGGCGATCCGGATCCATCTTAGCCTTTCTACACTTGTCCCGCCTTAAGTCTAGTGAGCTATCTTTGACAGGAAGTTTATTAGATAAGAATAGGGTCTCAAGTTAATTACCAGATTCAGGATTTATTGCTAGTGTCTAGGGATTTTACCTAAGTAACCAGCCTTCTTCCTATATGATTTCTCCAAGCTCCTAAGTTCGTATAAGCAGTTGAGGTTATTTAGTTTATATTTAGTTCCGTCTAAGTTTATAATCATTAGTTTAACCCCCCACATAAGTATATATTTATTTAGGCTAGTATTCGGTATAGGTTGTGATCTAAAGTTGCATTTGTATGTGCGTGAAAGGATCGATAACAAACAAAGATTGATCAAACAAGTTAGTTTCAGGTGCGGAAACCCTAAAACTATCACAAAATAATAATCAAACAGATTCAAACACACAGATCATCATTTTCAAACGTTTTCATTAATAAAACACTTGTTTACACGTTGAAATATAGATACAATCAAGGTTTGAACGATAAACAGGTTTAACAAAACACTATAGAGAGTTTCTGAAAGTGGAGGGAATAATAATGATCAAAAGTTACATTCAAAAATCAAACTTGTCTATTTATAGACTGCACATTCGCCCAAACTGTTTGTGCGAATGTGCAGGTTCGCCCAAAACATAAGGTCGAACCAAGCTTTACTATAATCTAATTCTTCCTTCGTCCAAGCTGCTTCCTTCGCACCATATAATCTTCCTTCGCACCTTCTAATCAACTCCTTCGCACCTTCGATATCATCAAAACAAAATGTATTGTACAATCCAAAGCTTTAGTCGCACTTTTGCATCTACAAACTCCCCCTCGACTATTGCTTGGATTGTGTTCGTCGTTCTTCGTCCATCCTTTTGTTCATCAGTCTGATGTGTCTTTGAATTCTTTGTTCTCTTGTCAACACCGGTTCATGAAATAGCTTTTGCTTCTTCGTTTTCAGCTCTGGCACCTTTTGCTTCTCCACATACTTTCCCAACTTTTCATCATAGTCACATCCAGCATTGATATCAAACGCAAAGCATAGAAATACCACGCGTTGGTACTTTCCTGCTTGCTCAGCATCTTTTGCATCTGAATAAATCGGATTGTAGAATAGCATGATAATATCCTCATGTGAACAATTTATCAACCACATGGGATCAAAGATATGCACTTTCTTGTAATTCGTCTCTCCATCTTTCAACACAATTACGGCCTCTGCAATCTTCCAATCATAATACCACCAGATGAAGTCTTTGGCGAAGTGTTGTGGAATAGGCATCAAAGGAATCTTTTTCAACACTCGCGGTGGTTTGTATTTTAACGTCACCTTGGGCATACCAGTTATCAAATCAATATCCTTCTTATGAACAATTCGCTTTGGATATTGTGGTGTAAACAAGTCCCATTTGGTTCGGCTTTCTCTAGTCATCTTCTCAGCAAAGTACGTAATCTGACTATTTGACGCTCCCGTTAAACGGTGACGACAAATATCTCTGATTGCCCAATACGGAAGGGTCTTCAAGTGATGAAACTTGTCGAAATACAAGATCCCCTTCTCCCACTTTACTGCGAAACATCTCAACTCTTTAACAAACTTCCAGGCCAATGCACGACCTTTGAAAATCCTATTGTGAAGTTTGTAAAAGCTTCCTTGAATATCAGGTTTCGGACGATTGTTTTCCTTTTCTTTCAATTTCTTCAACAACTCTTTCAAGCTTTCTGACTGCTCGAATCGTGGCTTGTTATGCCCTTTAAAGATTTCATCTTCAAAGACTTTGCTCTTTTCTTTTGCTAGCTTCTCGGCATGATTTAGCAGTTCATCTGAGAAAGAAAATCCACAATCTTGATTTGTCCTGAAATATTGTGGATATTCTTCGCTCGTAATGTCTTCCATTTCAACTTCCTCGAATGCAGGAACGTCACGGTCATCAGAATGATTCCCGGCTTCCTTCTCAGGTATTTTAGGAATGAAGTTGTCAGCAAGTAATTCTTCTAAAGTCTTACCTACTTGCTTTGCTAAACCTTCAAGAATCTCTTTCGAAATAGCCGCAGAAACTTCCCCATCCTCAAGATCAGGGTCATCATACTCCAACTCGAATAGTTTATTGTTCGATTCAAATATTTCTGGAAACCTGCTAGTCATGTCGATCGTCCAGACTCGATCAGTGAGCATCTGGCGATACTTGTTCTTATCTTCTTCAGACAGTGACTGCAATTTCTCGTTCCAGAAAATATCATTGTCAACATTCTCACCAGGAGCCTTAGAGCTCGATTCACCACCCTTATCTGAATCACGCTTCTCATAAGTAAATTTGTCAGCGTCATCATCATCATCATCACTACTATCATCAAACGCAGAGCCGTCTCCATCACTCGAACCATCATCCGATCCTCCATCATCCTTATCATCCTTCCTCTTCTTCTTTGTATCGTTACCAGCATCTTCATCAAGTTCATCATCTTCTTCTTCATCAGACATTTCGTAATCAACTAGCTCTTCTTCTCTTTCTTTTTCTACTTCACCAGCTTGAAGTTGAGGAGCTTGAGAGTACAAGTTCTTGATCAGATCATCCATATGCTTGTTACTCTTTTTCAGCTGTTTATTCTCCTCCTTCAAGACTATGATCCTTCTGGTGCTACGTTGCTCATGCTTCAGCAACTTCATGTTTTCTCTCTTCAATCTCTTGATTGTCTTCTTCAAAGTCTCATTATCATCCGCTGATGTGACTACGACTTCCAACATCTTCTTGTCATTGGACTTTAACTGCTCAATCTCCGTTTGTTGTTTGTTAATCAGATTCATCATTTCAGACAGTCTCTGATTCACAGCAGTCATAATATCACTGTTCACCGATACTTTTGTCTTCTTTGGTGGTTCAACAACATCAGGTAATTTACCTTTTCTGATCTTCTTTAGCACATTATCCAATGCTTCATTAACATCATCCATCGGTATTTCTTCAATCTGTGGTGTGCTAGATGTTGTTGCAGTCTTCTGCTTCTTATGAACTGGTGCAGTAACCGGTGATTTAGAACTTGTAGCTGGTGGCAGTTTCTTACCAGCTATCAAAGATTCTATCTCTTTCTTCCTCTTAATGCTTGGCTTCTCCTGTTTCTTCTTCTCTTTTCTAGCAGCTTGCATAGGAGAACCAACAAACGTCTCTTCAACATTAAAACCCAGCTCTTCTACATCAACGGGAATAGGACTTTTGTTCCCTTGATCTTCAACATTTTGGCTAGCAGACGCACCAGCCTCAGTGGCCTTGGGCATGGTCGTCTCTACCGTCTCAGCATCAGAATTCCATTGTTCTTCCTCTATTGTCTCTTCTGAATCAATGGACGCTTCATCAACTAAATTCAATCCCTTTTTCGCCATTCTCTTATTTCTTCTCTGAGTACTTTTCTTCTTCTCTGGTTCAGAAACCTCTATCCTTATCTCTGGTTTCTTTGTCTTACCACTCTTCGCGCCTACATTCACAACTTGTCTCTTGCGCTTAGCGTCAGGATCAACATGATGTAAAGGATTATCCTGATCAGAATCACTGTTAACATTCCTTACCAGCCCCTCACCCGGATCTTTATAATCCACCCTAGCTAGGTGTCCAAACAAACGTCTAACAGGAAGACGTTCTTCAACAGACAAACCTTTATAAGCTTTCATCCTAGCTAGTGTGTTCAACGACATATGTTCCTGAACAACAATGTGTTTAGGATCTCTCTTCAGCTCTTTGTACTTGTGATCGAATATCATTTGGAGGAAACGAGGATAAAGTAAAAATTTGAGATTCCTCGTGCCGTTTACAGGCTCTAGTAAGTGAGACATCAGCATGCCAGAGACATTGAACGGTTTGTTCAATACTAAAGCAACCATCATAGAACTGATGCTCTTCCTCATTAAATCATAACCTCCTGCTGCAGATCCGAAAACATGAATTAAAACATGTGCCAGATACTTGAATTGTGGGCACAGTTTTCCCTTATGCAACGAACCGTCAGTGATTGGTCCGTTATATTTCATCCTGAGAAAGCACTTTCGTTGATCCATGAATGTAAACTCCTTTGGATCTTTCGGATCATCATTTAGATTCAATGCTTCTCTTAAATCCTCTTCGCACACAATTACTCGTTGTCCTTGAATTTTGCTTGTCAAGCAAGATTCGCACTTCCAGAAATCAAGTTTAGCATTCATCCAGAATTCCTGAATCATATCTTGGTAAATAACTGTCGGCGTAGCTATGGCATCAATCACCCTGCTTCTCTTCAGAAAATCAATGATGCCGACGAACTCTGTGTGCTTCTTCACATCTCCAAGATATGCACAGCAGTTGTGCGCATTCTCAAAATCTAGCTGTTTAGCAGGCTGTGATGAGGATCCTGCTTGTTCCGTCGTCTTCTGTTGTTCAGACATTGTTAGATCTGCAAAACAAACAAAAACACACGTTAAAAATCGACAAAATATCAAATTGAAAATTTTTGGTCAATGACTCCTCTTTCGCCCAAACGGGGGTACGAAGGTGTTTTTATAAAGGTACGAATGAAAAATATTAGGTACGAATGTATTGATTTTGAAAACATGTTTCATTCGCCCAAATAATCCTCTTTCGACCGTTTTTATTTCTTCCTTCGCCCATTCGATCTGGTCGAAGGAAACAGTTCATGTTTTTGAAATTTCAATTTTGAAATCTAATGATTCTGAACATGTCCATTTGATTGTATTCAAGCCTAATAATGCCGATAAACATTTGTAAACTAACAGTTTCATCAATTATTTATTGTGTTTGTGTTTTCACCCAAAAACTAGGGTTTAAACAATGATTGATCAATCAGACCTGTTTTAAACCATGTTTTTGGTTCTATCTCCCCCTAAAACACACACACAATAAACCCTACACATCAATTGTGATAATTATGATGATTTAAAACATTTTTGGACTATTAGGGCTTCGAAATGTAAAACAGAGATTAAACACTGAATCCGTGATGATAACCTGTAAAAATTATGGCAAAAGGATCAGTATATGATGCCGAACACAATGAGATGATGTAAAAGAAACGAGCAATAAGGTGAGTTTAAGTATAAAAATCTGGAAAAAATATAACTGAGGTTCGAATGAAGAGATGGATATATATAGGCATGTCCCTTCGTCCGTTTTAGACATACGAAGGAGAAACTTTTGTCTCCTTCGACCCTATTGAAAGGGTACGAATGAGGCTAAAAGGGTTCGAATGAGAAAAATTCATGAACACTCTCCTTCGCCCAACCAAAACATACGAATGAACCTGTGAAATCCCACATTCGACCAAACGAATGGGCGAATGAGAATTGGGATTTATGAAAATTTTCCAAATCTCAAAAACGAGTCCCGATCCAATTATATTCCAATTTTTAAGCATCCAACATTTATGTTTTCACATTTTAAAAGTTACAAAGCTCAACTGATGTATCAAGGTTTAGAAAATCGACATCAACCACCATCAGTTATCAAAAATAAAATGAAAAAGAAAAATCTTTTTGGATTTTCTAAAGTTTATGCTAAAACATACCTAAAATTTTTTTTGAGTTTTGTAATTTTTGACGATAAAATAAAAAGCAGAAATGTAATGAAAAACTGTAAATATTTTTGGGATTTCCGGTAAAGGGATCATATCAGTTTTTGAGAAATCTGATCACACCGTTGATCCTTTTGAAATTATTATCATTAAAGACAATGTGTGATCTGGCAATTGCTGATATTGTGATCCACATAAACTCACATGCAGACTTTTGTGCAGTGCTTTATACTGATACTGATATTTATAGTATAAACGCAATTGTCTGTGGTTCCCACGCACACGACATACTCCCGTATCAAGAAGTAAATGCACAAAGACTCATTGTAAAGCGTGATTATGCTTTCGTTGTCTGTAATTGTACAAGATATAATGCATAGAGGTATACAGGTCAGCAAATTAATGCAGCAAAGTAACATATGCACTATACCAGGTTGAGGACTGATATTAATCATGATTTGCATCAATGATCAATACGATGTAATAGATAATCTTTGATCATCATATAACATGGAAAGTTCCTCAATTCGGTAACTTCAGGATTTGGCATATAGCTCTTTTATAAAGACACCCTGTCTGATCTAGGTCCGTAATGACTTACAGCAGAAGATCAGAGAGGCTATCCCCAGACAACTTAATAACATAACGACCCTAAACCTCCGAGTTTTGTATAAATACCCTATCAAACGAAATTACGGTACTAAGACCATATGCCCATGAGGAGTTCATCCACACAACAATTCGTTTGATATGTATGTATCAGGCACGCAGTAATAGGTATACGAAGCCTATCAGCACATCGCACAGACTCAGACACACGCCCTATATAGCATTACATTATTTAGAATGTGTCAGATCCCCACTGATGTACTATCATTTCCCTTTATATTCCAGGAAATCATTTTAAAATTTTCTGATTTTTATAGGTTTTCGAATTTACTGTTCCCAAGGATAAGCTGGAGCATTTCAAATATGTGACTGCCCAGATATCGTTTGTTCACAGAAATCTGATGGCATCAATCTAAGGGAAGAAGATATAGCAGTCAGCAAAGAAATTTTTCAATTTTTATGGATTTTGAAATTTTTCAACGTTTTTGGATTTTCGAAATTTTTCTGAAAAACAGTAAAAATTTAAACTAAAAAGTGATAGACTGAGGTGGTGATCAGTCCTGTTTTTCTTTAATACCATTAGCTTTTAAAAGATAATCAAATCTGGATTTGTCAAAAGCTTTGGTAAAAAGATCTGCGCGTTGATAATCAGTGTGGATTTTGACCATATCGATCAACTCTTTAGCATAACAATCTCGGATAAAATGATATTTAATCCGGATATGTTTAGCCTTTGAGTGATTTACTAAGTCTTTTGTTAATGCGATTGCGGCCTCATTATCACAGTAAATAGGGGTTTTAAGAAATTGCAAACCGTAATCCACCATCTGCTGTTGGATCCAAAGAACCTGTGAGCAACAGCTCGATGCTGAAACGTATTCTGCTTCACATGTGGATAGTGCAACTGCGGTTTGTTTCTTGCATTGCCAGGTCACGAGCCTGCTCCCCATAAACTGACATCCAGCCGTTGTGGATTTGCTGTCTTTGTCACAGCCGCCCAAATCTGCATCACTAAAAGCGATTAGGTCAAAATTATCATCATGAGGGTACCAAAGTCCTTTCGATGGACAACCCTTCAGATATCTAAGGATACGCTTGACAGCTGCAAGATGACTCTGTTTCGGCTTCGATTGATATCGCGCACAAAGACATGTCGCAAACATTATATCAGGTCTTGACGCTGTGAGATACATCAGAGATCCGACGATTGCTCTGTATGTAAAGGATCAGTCAGCTCCCCCTTAAGTTCAACTCCAATCCCGTGATTGGGCTGTATCGGGGTATCCATCGGCTTCGAATCATCCATCTGGAATCGGCTCAAGACTTCAGAAACGTATTTTGTCTGGTGAATAAAGATCCCCGTTGGTCTTTGCTCCACCTGCAAGCCGAGGAAAAACTGCATTTCTCCCATTGCGCTCATTTCGAACTTTTCCTGCATAACTTGTTCAAATTCCCTGCACAGAAGTTCGTTAGTTGACCCGAAAATAATATCATCAACATAAATTTGTACGAGAAGCAAATCATCTCCTGCTCGTTTCGTGAACAGTGTGCAGTCTACCAGTCCGCGTTTGAATCCTTTCGAGAGAAGATACGTGCTCAGCTCCTCATACCATTGTCTCGGAGCCTGGTGCAACCCGTAGAGAGCTTTGTTTAACACATAAACCTTATCCCGGTGAATAGGGTCCTCAAAGCCTGGCGGTTGACCTACGTAAACTTCCTCTTTGACCACACCGTAAAGAAAAGCGCTCTTTACATCCATCTGATACACCTTAAATTTCTTCCATGATGCAAACGCTAGGAACATTCTGATAGCTTCCAAGCGTGCAACCGGTGCATAGATTTCGTTGTAGTCGATTCCTTCAACCTGATGAAAACCTTGAACGACCAAACGAGCTTTGTTTCGCACTATGACTCCTCTGTCATCCTTCTTGCACTTAAACACCCATTTGGTTCCAATTTTCTTTCTTCTGGGGGGCAAATCTGTCAGGGTCCATACACCAAGTTTCTGGAATTGTAATAACTCCTCCTGCATTGCTTCCACCCAGGCGTCATCCGAAAGAGCATCCTTGTATGTCCGCGGCTCGACCTGCGAAACATAACAAGCAAATGACCAGTCATTTTGAAAACCAGATTTCTGAATTTTGGCATATAAAGCAAGGTTGCCAATGTTTTCTGGTGCTTGAGCATTTCTCAGCTGCCCTCTTGTCATTACACTGCTACCAAGATCACCAATAACCTGTTCAAGCGGGTGTATCCGATGCATCCGAGATTCCGGATAATCAGGTACTTGTACTCCCGTTTGAGTTGTCAAATTCTCTGTAGAAACCAGATCATTACCCACATTCGATGTTGAAGCATCAGTATTAGATGGGTTCACTGGTGGTGTCACTGTAGCGTTGTCCAAAATAGCTTCACTTGTTGCATCATCGTCTTCGTATTTTGATTCGGATGAATTAAGCGATGTAGAAGCCTCTTGGAACACCTCTTCTTCTAATACAGGAGCAGTGGTATCATTAGAAGCTGTTTGGGGGTTTACCTTGATCGGACGCACTAACGGTGAAGTTATGGCGTTTTCGACCTCGTAATATAAGTGAAGTACAACTTCTTCAACCATGCTATCTAGATTGAATGATTCAAAGAAGTCTTTGTAATAAAACATCCAATCTGGTCCTCCACCCTGTACATTTTGTGTATATCTTTGAACTTCGACATTAGTCCACTCCTCGACTTTTCTAGTTCTTTTGTTGAATACCCGTTTTAATGGGGTTGCATATCCAACAAAATAACCTTCTTCAGCCTTTGGTGCAAACTTCTCCGAAGGATTCAGCATTGTACATGGGGCACCAAATGGTTTTAGATACTCCAGATTCGGCTTGCGTCTGTTCAACAGCTCATAAGAAGTCTTGCCAAACTTCTTCACTGTCAAAACACGGTTAAGAGTATAACATGCCGCGTAAATAGCTTCGTTCCAGAACATGACTGGAAGATTTGAATCCGCAAGCATAGTTCTCGCCGTCTCTATTAGAGTCCTGTTCTTTCTCTCTGCGACACCGTTCTGTTGGGATGTATACGGAGCGCTATATTCATGATGAATTCCTTTGTTTGCACAAAGTTCCTCCATCTGAGCGTTTTTGAACTCCGTCCCATTGTCACTCCGGATTCGTTTGATCTTCAGACCATATATATTCTCCAGACGTGTAAACAGAACCTTCAAGTTATCAAAAGTGTCGCTTTTCTGATGCAAACACATTACCCATGAAAATCTTGAATAATCATCAGTCACCACAAGACAGTATAACTCCCCGGCATGACTTTTACGTCTGACTGGACCGAATAAATCCATATGCAAACGTTCAAGTGGCAGCTCAACGGAATTAACTTTCTTTGGTCTATGGGATTGTTTGTGCTGCTTTCCCTTCTTGCAACTGATACACTTGTCATTCAGATGGAAGTGTTTTACATTAACTCCCGTGACAAGTTCATTTTTCACAAGCTGATTCATCTTTCGCAAATGGATGTGTCCCATTCTCCTGTGCCACATAATCGATTCTTTTTCTGTAGCCTTGGAAAGAAAACACGTGACTTGGCCATGGGTGGTCATTGCTTTGGACATGTCGAGAATATACAAGTTGTTAACTCTCGGTGCCTTCAGCATCACCCACTCTTTCGGTAGTTCAAACCCAGGTTTCAAGATGTAGCAGGATTTGTCATCAAAATACACAGAAAATTGTTTATCACAAATTTGACTAACACTGAGCAAATTATAGTCTATCTGTTGCACATATGAAATCCGCTCAAATGTTACGACCCCATTGCTTACACTACCCTCCATAGTAATGTAGCCTCCCTTATTACCAGCAAATGCCACATAACCTCCGTTAATGTTTTTGATGTCAAAGAGTAACGTGAGGTCCCCTGTCATGTGACGAGAAGCTCCACTGTCAACAATCCATAGGCTGCTAACAGGGCCAGCTGGAGCTCCCTGCACATTTAAAGTAAAGCAGTTAGTTCTTTCGGGGGACCCAAGCCTGTTTGGTCTTGGGTCTTTGAACGGGTTGTTTCAAAGAATTTTTCAACTCACAAACATCTTGGGTTACTTCAACCCCTGTCTTCTCACTCACAATTTTCTTTTTCTCACTCTTCTCATTCTGTGAAGTAGAGGCTCCTTCAGATTCCTTAGATGACCAAGATTGCTCAGATCTTTTCAAGATCCGTACCTGAGATTTTGAAGTCTCAGTCGGTTTCTTTACTTCATCTTTAAAAGCGACCTTCTTGGTTACCTTCTCTGATTTAACAGAGACAGGTCCAACTGCTTGTTTTCCATTAGGTTTAGGAGCAACCTTTTTGTTATCAGCAGTTGAGTTCATCATAGGTTTCTTAGCAGATTTATCAGTGGTCATCCGGTTGCGCTTATCATACGTCATCGGACGGTTTTCCCTCTTGTTGTAAAAATTGTTTTGATTAAAATATGGTTCTTGCTGAGGGTAATACCGTCTTTGTTGATAACCGTAGTTGTCAGCCGGATAATCATGATGTTGCCTCATCTCCACCTCGTGCCTTTTGTGTCGTACGTACGGGCAAGCGGCAAGTAAATGTCCCCGTTCCCCGCACTTATAACACGCATGGTATTCTTCATAATTTTCCTTGATCGGCGACTTGGAAAAGCTAGCAATGGGATATCGATCAACCATGCATTGTTTCCTTAAACTCTCAGGAGCTGGGTCCTTCGAGTAAGTCGGTTCAATAAAACTGTTTTCTTTATGAACAGGCAAAACAAATTGTGTGACATTGACCTTAGCCTCTTTATCCGAATAAATTTTGTCTAAAATTTCTTGAGGAATGTCATTGGTTCTTTCAAATTTTGGAAACCAAATCGTACTTTCCTGCCAGATCTTTTCAATTTTTGAATAATTGACAAACTTAATCGGATATTCATCATCGGATAAAATCTTATCGGAGCCTTGCATCCGATAGAAGATTTTGACAGGTTTGTCACACGATTCGTTTTTCACATCATTGGTTTTCTCAGATTTAAGCTCATTTTTCTTTTCTACCGGTTTAACCACATTTTTCTCAGTTTTAGTTTCAACTTTCTTTTCAACCGGTTTTCTCACATTTTTCTCAACCTTCTTTACCTCTTTCTTTTCAAAACTCTTACAAACAGATTTTTCATTTTTCTTAACCTCATTTTTACGATGAGCATTTGCCATTGGATGAATGATCTGAGACGGTGAGACTGGCTCAGTAGTGATTATATGATTTTCATCAGGGATATCACTATCACTTTCAACCGTCTCAGATGGCTCATCTTCTTCATCTGAATCATCAGTAGCGACCACACCCTGACTATTTCCCAGTACTGGTCTCACATCAGAATATGGATCCCCGACACTGGAAGTGTTAGGCTCATTTTCTGATGTAGAATCAGAATTGATTAAAGTCTCCGGTGGTATTGCATGTAAAGTGTGATTCTCAAACAATACCGGAGATGGGACCGACTTATAGTTTGCACTATTCGACTGGGAGGGTTCTTCAATGATATGGTCGACTACATATGCTATGTGCTTGCAACTTTTTAATTTCTTGTTAACTTTTTCCGCAAAGCACTTGATGGTTGCCATTTCCAATTTAGTGTTTTCCATTTCATTGATGTAATTATTAATGGCAAGTTGTTTGATTGATAATGTCTTTTTAAGTTCAGACACATCCTTTTTATAACCATCAAGAACTTTGTTGAAATCTTTTAAGTCCTTTTGATAAATCTGACAGTTGATTTTTGCACTCTCAAGTTGGACCTTGAGAAGCTTATTTTCATCAGTCAGTTTTTCAAAATCAGCACATTTATCACATTTAACACACGCTTGAGATTGAGTTTCAGAACTTACCGGCTTAGGAGGTTCTGTCATGGCCATCAAAGCGAAGTGAGCTTCCTTCCCTGCGAAGAATTTGGAATAGTCAATCTTGGTGCATGCATCATCCACCATACATGACTTGCGAGTCATCAGGAAATCAGCTTCAGCTAACAGTTGGTCAATGTCATCATCTAGTGAATTCACACTAGCCTCTGAATCAGATTCACTCTCCATGTCCGAGTAAGCTGAATCGTCTTGGTCTCCAACATCAGTGACAGAATCAAGAATCATCCCCGATCTCTTGTCTTCACTCTCAGCAATCACATCCTCATTCACTTCCTCAATCTTCAACTCTGACACTTTTTCAATCACAACCTCTTCTTCAATCTCCTCATTCTCATCCAAACTCATCTGCTGTGCCACACATGCCACATTCCCAGCAGTGATTTCCTCCACCCCCAATTGCATACCAGTCCAATCAAAACCTTCATCCTTTTGGATCACAAGTGCTTGGTTTTGATTGTCAGTTTGATTTTGGTTTGGTGTGTTAGGTGTAGTGATAGGAACAATATTTCGGTTCGGATTTTGTTGAGGTTGGTTTTGAGTTGTAGATTGTCTGTTGTTGTTGTTTTGTTGACGGTTCTGATAAGTGTTTTGTGGTTGAAAGCTTGAGATGTTTGGACTGTTGTATGACACTTGATTTTGGTTTTGGTTTTGTCTATTTTGGTATGTTGAATTGAAAGGGTTTCGGTTACCTTGTTGTGCTGGCTGTGTGCACTCTCTTTTAAAATGTCCCTTCTCACCACAGTTAAAGCATGTAACCTTTGCTTTGTTGAATCCGTATGTGGTGTTGGGAGAGGTTGAGAGATCAGTTCTGCCAGTCTTTTGAATAAAGTCAGTGGCTCTCCTCATAATGCTTACAAAAGCCCACTGAATGTCCATCAACTCCATTTCCTCTTTGTCGATTTGAGCATAGTCCTCATTGGTGAGATTATTGTTACCAATTTGACTCGCTACCAAACCATTGTAAGAAGCAACCATAGCAGATACAAGAGCAACATGCTGTTGAGCAATTTCAACAGTCACATTGTTAAGGTTTGAGGTCTCTAACACAATCGGGTTTTGACTTGACTGTGCTTGAGTAATCTGCATCTGATTCATTTGAGGAGGATATTGTTGTTGTTGTTGAGGTTGACTTGATGTGTAGCATGCGGCTTGTTGTAAGGGTGAAAAAGGTGGAATATAGTTTGGTGTTTGATAAGGTTGTTGTGTGTATGATGGTGTGTAGGAAGAAGATTGAGCAAGGTAGTTAATGGGTGCTTTTGTTGGTTCAACAACGTTCGACACACATGCTATGTGAGGTGCAACATTAGAGGTGGTGCTTGAAGCAGAAAGAGAGTTAGATGTACCACTCACATATAAATCAGGATTCTGTGGAATCTGAGCTCTCTTAGCTTTTCTCTTTTCCTCCATCTCTTTGTTTTCCAACTTTTGAATGAACTTGTTAATAGTCCAATACTGGTAAGCATCCTTCTCCTTTAACACTTCGATGTGTTGGTTCCAGTAGGGTGGTAAAGCATCAACAAATTTATCTACTAATTCCGACATTGGAATGCTGATCTCATAGCTCGACAATTCAGTGAGCAAATGGCAGTACCGTGGAACCAACTCTTTTAGGGTCTCATTACCCATATAACTGAAGTTTTCAAACTCCTTCCGAAGCTCTTCCATCCTTAGCTTCCTGATCTTCTCATTTCCATCATGTCGATTTCTCAGCATATCCCATAGTTGTTTGGATGTTGTGCACGATCCAAATTGATGCAATAGATCAGTGTTGATTGCCTGGGATAGCTGTGAGAATGCCTTCTTCTCTATCGCAAACCTTTTCTTCTCGTCATCCGCCAAATTCTCCAACGGGATCGGTTCTCCAGTATTCTCCAGAATAGGAGCAACGTAACCCTTCACAATCATTTGCCATGCCTCGGCTCCCTCAAGTCCTTGTCCCTCAACATGGATCTTGAACTTCGTCTTCCAAGTATTATACTCCTTCATGTCCATTAGCTTTGGTGGACGATTGCCGCTTCCAGAAGATAGATCATGAATAAGAGTGGATATAGCGTTGGTCGTCTGCGAATGAACTGCTGCTGCTGCGACTCCCCAATAGTTGTCAATCGGTTGTGGTAATGGTTGAACAACTTGTTGTGGAGCCGAACTAGTCATTGCCATATAATTGATCGGCTGTGATGGTTGACTAGTCTTCTGAGCTGCAATGGACCACGGATCTTGTGTTGTCTGCTGTTGTGGTGCTTGAGTAGGTCTAGGCGTTGTTGGAAAGTTCCACATCTTGTCCTGCAAACGATTAAACACGAAAAGATTAAAAATGTTTTAAAAACAGGATGCTCCTTCGTATAAACGGACGTGCGAATGAGAAGTATAGTTCTCCTTCGACCGTTTTTAATGGATACGAATGTGAACTAAACAATAAAATCTCCTTCGACCACTTTAGTCTCTCTTTCGACCGTTTTTCTGGCTCCTTCGACCGTTCGATCAGACGAAGGTGAAATAAATGGACGAATGTGAAAAATAAGCAATCAAAGTCTTCCTTCGACCACTAAAACACCTCCTTCGTACACAAAATCCTTCTTTCGACCCAAATGATTTCCACTTTCGACCAAACTCTCTCGTTCGACCCCTGTGATTTCAAAAACGGTTATTCTTTGAAAATCAGTTAATTTTGATCATGTTTATCAAATGTTGATGGATTTTGATGATCTTAATCAGGTTTTGAATCGGAATTGATTTGGAACAACTTTAATAAAGAGAATTATCCGATTTAAACTCGAAATCAAGGTGTAATCGATCAAAATCTTATCACATCAGTTTGTTCATTGAAAACAGAAACTTTTTGACCAAAATTGGGTCCAAATCAACTGAGAGATTATTAATTTGTGGTTGTTTGATCCGAAATGGCTCTGATACCACTTTGTATGTGCGTGAAAGGATCGATAACAAACAAAGATTGATCAAACAAGTTAGTTTCAGGTGCGGAAACCCTAAAACTATCACAAAATAATAATCAAACAGATTCAAACACACAGATCATCATTTTCAAACGTTTTCATTAATAAAACACTTGTTTACACGTTGAAATATAGATACAATCAAGGTTTGAACGATAAACAGGTTTAACAAAACACTAGAGAGAGTTTCTGAAAGTGGAGGGAATAATAATGATCAAAAGTTACATTCAAAAATCAAACTTGTCTATTTATAGACTGCAAATTCGCCCAAACTGTTTGTGCGAATGTGCAGGTTCGCCCAAAACATACGGTCGAACCAAGCTTTACTATAATCTAATTCTTCCTTCGTCCAAGCTGCTTCCTTCGCACCATATAATCTTCCTTCGCACCTTCTAATCAACTCCTTCGCACCTTCGATATCATCAAAACAAAATGTATTGTACAATCCAAAGCTTTAGTCGCACTTTTGCATCTACAGCATTCGCGTCTTTGGGTTCGATACTCGGTCTTATCTGTCTACTGCTTTGCGACCGGTACACTTGCTGTGCGTGTGTAGTTTTTAGGTGAGTCGTTTTAATTAAAGCTTGTGTTATTTTTAGATATACATTTACACACATCAAGTTTTTGGCGCTGTTGCCGGGGACGCAATTGGCATTCTTGATTACTTCCCAAACCGTTTGTCTAGTCTTTTACTTTGTAAATAGTTTTTGCTTTTACTTGTTATTATTATTAATTATTTTTTATTTCTTTTTATTCGTAATATATATATTCTTTTTAACATGTGTGAGATCTGTGGAGGACCCCACTTCACTATCAAATGCCCAAATTCATCGGGGTATTCCGCAGATTACTATGCTAACACGTATTTGCAGCCGCAGCCATATCAGTCATACCAGCCTTCATACCCACAGGCTAACCGGTGGTTTAACCCTGCAACATCTGAGTCACTAGATAGAATAAAAAGTCGGCCTGATCGTCTACAAGCTGAGATGTATGAGGAAAGGCATGGTGGTAGCTCGTCAGAGTATCCACCTAGCCAACATTTGTATCCACATCTCGATTATCGAGATGTCTCGTCTCACACTAGGCCCGACTTTGCCGCCCTTCTTGCTAAGCGTGACACCTTCCTTGCTAATCAAGAACTCATGCTCGAGGAAATGCGTTCTTTGCTATCCGAGCGCACCGACTATTTGAGGGAACAAGATGCGGCACTTGAGAGGCTACAGGCTCAGGTGGATGAACTGAAGACCATAATGGACGTTGAAGTCCCACC
Organism: Ambrosia trifida; assembly: GCA_028751855.1. NCBI lineage: Eukaryota > Viridiplantae > Streptophyta > Magnoliopsida > Asterales > Asteraceae > Ambrosia > Ambrosia trifida. Next base: position 73,371,601 of record CM054129.1, read on the forward strand.
TTCAGTTCAGCAGGTTTATTTCACATATGATGACCCAGACGAGATGGTAACACTTACATTACCTAATTGTATTAGTCCCGTTGCTGAAACTGTTTGTCCTTACTTATCTGATTCTGTGCATGATTTAACTGACCCATATGATTCTTTACACTTGTCTTGTGAGGATGATATTTTGCAGGATTCAGGGTTAGAGCCAGAGACCACAATGGACGCCTTAGTCCCACCTTTGGTTCAGCAGGATGAGCAGTCATGCCAGATATCTAGTTCAGCAGCATATCCTTGGGGGGCAGATGTCTGGAGGGAGGCTGAGGAAGATATGGATTTTTCAGAATCCACAGGTTGGCTGTTTGAGGAAGAAGTGGTGGAAGAGGAAGACACCACTGACCTGCTTGAAGAAGCAGCTGATGGGGAAGCAGAGTTTGGTGACAAGTTGGTTGATTTGACAGCTCCAGAAGTAGACAAAGATTTTGAACAAGTGTCACCAAACAAGGAAGATGAGAAAGAAGCAGTGGTGGAAGAAGAAGAACACCACAGCCGGCCCGTGCAGGTATTGGATATTACACTGCTAGTAGTGCCACCACCATGGCCACCACTACGGGAGAAGGCGAAGAGGCACCTGGACCGACACATGGTGAGGGTCAGGAGTTGTAGAGACAACAAATCCCCACATTACATGCCAAGAATCAGGTTTGGTCCAGGAAAATTTAAATATTGGTGGCCCAACCCATTTAAAGTCGATAAAATATTTTTAATTTCCACTAATGTAATTTTTCTAAATAATATGGACCGGGTGGAATTAAACGAGTTGGATCGGGTCCAGATAAAAGAGAAGCCCCCTGATTAAGTTTAAGTGTGGGGAGGCTCTGTAGAGTTTGTAAATTTATATTTTTACCTATTTTTTTCTAGCTTTTCATTTTTTTATTTGTGGTCCGTCAATCGGTAGTGGTTCATAGGTTTTTATCTTTCTATTTTATCTTTGTTTTTGTGTCTTTGATTCTGTTTGCAAGTTTGCGTGTTTGTGTAGGTGGAGGAAATTTCGCCATGAGCGGATCCCATGTATTTATCTCTATATATATTTTATGACTGGGAGTTTTGGTAGAGGTTTGGGTAATAAAAGATATTTTTTCTTAAAATTTTTTTTTTAATTAACTTTCTCTGAAAAAAGACTTTTCACGTAATGTGAGGAGTCTGGGCTGACCTGTTCGCCTCATGCGACCAGCTATTACCCCGGAAAGTTATATTTTTTTCACTTGCAACGCGTGTTGTGATCACCAGTGTCCTTCACGTTGAGCGAGAATCATAATTTTTTTTCTCTACCCATTTGGTTCTACCACCATTCACCGCCATTTTGCCAAGCAGGTACGTCTTCTTGTTTGTTGTTATATTATGAGTCTAAGTTAGTAGCTTGAGTATTTTATTTTTGTGTGGTTCAGTATAATGCTCGGGTTTTGTTTGTTTCATTTTGTGCAGGTTTGGATTGTACCGCTCGTACTCAATCTCCATTCGGGCGATTCTGGAGCTGTACGTTATATTGAAGCAACCCGAGAGTTTACCATGTGTCAGAGCCGATCGCGAATGAAATGCTATACGATCGAGCTGGACTGGACTAGTGTTTTGGAGCTTACGAAGAAAAAAAATTAACTAGCTAAGTCCTTTCCAAGTTGCCCTCATCTTTTTATTTTGTATTCGGAATTTATTTTTTGTTTTGAGTCGTTTTCTCTTCCTACATTGAGGGCAATGTAGAGTTTAAGTGTGGGGATGGGAAACTGTCGTTTAGTTTGTATATAAAGCCATTTGAGTCAAAAAAAAATGAAAAAAAAAAACAAATGTCCCTGATTTTGAAGTTTGCATTATAAAATATGGGAAATGATAGATAAAATCAAGTGTCTGGTTTTCAAATATTATATGTATTAGAAGAATAAATAATCGAAAGCGTGTTGACTTGGGATGTGTGGGTAGGCCCAGCCGGTAGAAAAGTTTCCTTTGAGCTAATACACCTAAATATATTAGGATACCTTGTGGGTTCTAATCTAGGAAAAAAATGGGGAAGCTGAAACCGCCAATAATGGTATAAGAAGCACCGTTATAAGTAGAAAACCGTTATAATTTCTAGTCACTTAAAAAAAAATTAGAAATCAAAGCAAAAATGCTGAAGCTTAAGGTGCCTGGCCACTGGGATAGCGACTTGGATTGGTCACACCCTCTGAGTTAAGTATGCTGAGATAAAAAAAAAACAACAAATGATTTTAAATTCTCTCGGTTTTCTATATAAAACGGTTAGGAATAGTCAATTGGTTGTTCCTTTTGTTTCATAAGCTTGAGGCGAGATTAGGTGAAACTGTGGCTTCTTTAGTGTGAGACCCTAGGTAGACTAAATGAACTTAAAATTAAATTAACATGATAAGGGGCTTAGAAACCGGCGGTTGGGTTTAAGAGGACAAGTATACCTGCAATCGCAGTTGGCACGTGATTAGATTTTTAAAAGTAAAGTAACCTATGTTTTGAGGCCAGATTATTTGATTGTGATCCCATTGCATAATTCTTTTTCAGGGACGAAAAAGGTTCACGTGTGGGGATGTTTGATGTGTCGTAAAACACATCTATTCTCCTATGTATTTTGAGTTATAATTGAGTCTTTTGTATATAGTTTTTAGTAGTTTTAGGCGTGTATTCGTTTGTTTGTCTATTTTTATCATTGTATAGTTTTTATTAGTTTTTAGTACTTATTTATTAATTTTATTATTTTATAGGTGTTCGTGGAAAATGAGCTCAAAACGAAAAATTTTTAATTGAGACACAAACACTTGAGAGCATGTGTTCAAGGACGTTGGAGCGTAAACGAGCAACTTTGGTTGAGTCAAGAACACCCGAGTCAAGAGCACGGAGTTATAATACTATAAATAATAATAATAATAATAAAAAAGAAAAAAAAAGAATAGCTTGGGCTCGTGGCCCAAGCATAAAAAACAAAACAAGTGAAAGGGCGCATATTAGATATGGATATATTGCATCTTTGGACGGCAGATTTATTCTTTAGATATACATTCGACTTCGACAATTATTCGGAGGGATTTATATTATCATAGGACTTCGACATTCAACACAGAAGGTGATCGATTGGAGAATTTTTGGAGACGGAGAAGGTAGCAGGTGCACTAAAGATAAATTATTCGAAGACCCGGTGGTTTGTTTTATCCTTTTTATATTTTTAGAGACATGTTTATTATTGTTTTTCGAGACTCTATGACTATGTTTCTAATTATAATGATGAACTAGACTTCCATGGTTGCTTAGGTTTATGAACTAGACACGTTTTATGCGGTATTTAATGATTTTTGGTATTTAATTTTGATGTGTAGGATTACATGATTTTTAATTTTATTGTTGGATTTGATATATGTGTGTTAGTGTTAATTTTATTTGAAGTTTGTTTATTGGTTTTGTGGAGCTAGGCATGTAGAGATACCCCCTAGGTCTTGAAATCAATCTAGTTCGTCAACTTAGGTTAGCGTGCTAGTATTTGGAGTTGGAGTACGACACAAGTATAACAAACTAATATAATAAATTAACTAAGACGTGCAGTCCATTCTTGAGGGTGAGAAATCTAACTCGAGATTGCTAGGTAACTAACTAGGCATTGTTCGGTAGTTGACTAGCGCTAGGGCGGGAGTCGCTACTTGTCCGTGTTTAGAGTTTTCCTAGGTTTTCTTCAGTAGAGTTTAAGTCTGCTTCATGGTTTGAAGGTTTTAATCCAGGAGAGATTGTAACTTGATTTCTGTGGGATTTTGGTACGCTAGGGCGATCCGGATCCATTTTAGCATTTCTACACTTGTCCCGCCTTGAGTCTAGTGAGCTATCCTTGACAGGAGGTTTATTAGATAAGAATAGGGTCTCAAGTTAATTACCAGATTCAAGATTTATTGTTAGTGTCTAGGGATTTTACCTAAGTAACCAGCCTTCTTCCTATCTGATTTCTCCAGTTCCTTAAGTTGGTATTAGCTGTCGAGTTAAGTTAAGTTCATCTATTTAGTTTCTTTTAAGTTTTTAATCATTAGTTTAACCCCCCACATAAGTATATATTTATTTAGGCTAGTATTCGGTATAGGTTGTGATCTAGAGTTGCATTCGCGTCTTTGGGTTCGATACTCGGTCTTATCTAGTTTACTGCTTTGCGACCGGTACACTTGCCGTGCGTGTGTAGTTTTTAGGTGAGTCGTTTTAATTAGAACTTGTGTTATTTATATATATACATTTACACACATCAACACCACAACAACAAACACCGATGAATCCTTGGGCTGTAGCAGTAGAGGGGGGTAAACCACAACCACGACCAATGACGAATTACTGGGCAGTTTCTGGTCCAACACAACCCGTTGTGAGAACTCCTCCTCAACCAATGCCAGATTATTGGGGAGTTGCCGCAGCCGTTCAAAACTAAACAACTACTACTATTACAACTTTGATGAATGATCTATCAACCGGAAACGGGAACCAACCACCAAAGTTGTTAAATACGATTGAATATCCATCTTGGCAGAAATGGTTTAGGATTCATTTAGGGGGATTAGATGGTGGAGAATACTTGGCAGATGTTGCAGAAAGGATATGTGCAACTGATGATTGAGAACTCGAACACACCAGTTGCACTTGATGATTTACCCGACACTGATAAGAAGAAGTATGCAGCTGAAAAGAAAGCTTATTCTCAGTTATCTCAAGCTTTGTCCACAGGCTTACTTCATCAGTTCGGTCCATGTACAACCTCAAAGCAACTGTGAGAAGCATTGAAGAGCAGGAATAATGGCAACGAGAAGACGAGGAAGCTCAGGATGGATAAGCTAAAGAAGGAATTTGAGAATTTTAGCTTTGTCAGGAATGAAAGTTTGAAAGAATTAACTGCATGTTTCTTTCATTTATTGTATGAACTTTCTAACTATGAAATTGTTTATCCTATGTCGGAATGTGTTGAAAAGTTTGCAGATGCATTGCCAGTTTATTGGAGTCAACATGTGGAGATACTGAGGGAGAAAGACTCGTTTCCATTCTGGACACTGAATGAGTTCACTCAAAGGTTGGAAAACAAAGAGATAGAGGAAAGAAGGAAGGCGAAGAGAGCACAGATACCTCAGAATCCGAAGCTGTATTATGCAAGTTCCTCATCTTTGAATGTTCCAAGTGTTGGTATGAGTTTAGCACCACAAACCGCATTTGTTTCGAGTGTTGAACCAACCAATACTGCTAGCTATTATGGTGTGTTTTCAGCTTCATCTTACACACCCACTCAACCTCCAATGCAATCTACTAGTTATTATGGTGCTCCAGCGGTGAACATGACTCAACAATCATCACCTAATGTTGGACAAGCTCCATCAGGCTCAAGTTTTATTGTGTTAGAAACATCTAACATGGATGATGTGACTGTGGAAGTAGCACAAAAGCATGTTGCTTTAGTTTCAGCTATGGTTGCTTCTTATAATGGACTTGTAGCAAGTCAAATTGGTAACAACAATTTGACAAATGAGGATTACTCTCAGATTGATAAGGAAGAGATGGAACTTATTGACATTCAGTGGACGTTTGCAAGTGTGGTGAAGAGAGCGACTGAGTTTATGGAAAGAAGTGGTAGAAATGATCTTGCTACATCACCTAACACTACTTATGGTTTCAACAAAGCAAAGGTGACATGTTACAATTGTGGGACAAAAGGCCACTTTGCTCGAGAATGCACCAAACCCAAACAACGAGGAAACCGATATCCTTTCAATTCCAACTACCAAAACTTTCAAAACCAAAACAACTTCCAAAACCAAAACCGACAAATCACCTCAAATAATTCCAACCAAAGAGAAACATCAACACCTAACTAAAATCAAACCACACCAAACCATGAAAGGAAACATTGTTCCAATAACCACTCCCACCAACTAAAACCAAAATGAGAACCAAGCGTTAGTGATACAGTAAGATGAGGGATTTAATTGGAACGACATGCAGTTGGGTGTCGAGGAGATTTCTGGAGGTAATGTTGCATGTTTCGCACAAGAGGTTGTGAAGGAGGAACCGGTGAAAGTTGAAGAGTTGGTGAAAGAAAAAGTTGTTGAAGAAATTGTGACTGAAAAGGTGGTAGAGCCAGTGGTGGAAGAGACCGTGTCTGAGACGGTTGTTGAAAAAGTAGGTGGAGTTTCTGATGTACAGGATTCTGATTATTCCGATTCCGAGAGTGAAACTGATTCTAAGGCAAGTGTTAATTCACGTGATGATGATGTGGAGCAACTTCTTGCAGAGGCCGACTTTCTTATCAGTACGAAGTCGTGTATGGTAGATGATGCATTAACCAAAGTTGACTACTCAAAATTCTTCTCGGGAAAGGAAGCTCACTTTGCTCTAATGGCTATGACAGACTCGACGAATCTGGTAAGTTCTGATCAACTTCCTAGTTGGAAAGATTGCGTTACTTTGTTAGGTAGATGTGATAGATCAGAAGAACAAATTCTGAACTTGCAATCTGAATTGTCCAGTGCGAGAACCGCGATCAAAACATATAGGAAAAATGAAAGAGCTTTGAACAAAACTTTGGATGACTATAAAAAGGATGTATCTGAATTAACTAAAACTCTTTCAAACAAACAAATTGCCATTAACAATTACATCAATGAAATTGAAGATACTAAACTTGTGACACCAGTCAATGATCCACGTCAACATCCGTATGCATTTTTACTTATTATTGTCTTGCATGTGCATAATTGGACATTTTGCATGTAACATTTCACGTTTAATAATTGTACGTTACGTATAATTTGAATAAAAACGTTAAGTTCCTCATCATTATTTACCTTTTTAAAAATATTATTGCAATGCATTTGGAACCCTAATATTATATTATTGATATATAATATATATATGTATATAATAAATTGTCAAAAAAATTAACGCTTGGGCCGGGAATCGAACCCGCGCCCCAAGCCGGGTCAACCTCAAACAAACAAACCCAACCAACTGGGCTGCATAGCCTAAGTGATAATTCCTCAACCCGTTTTAAATTTAAGGCAACTTGGAATCATCAGCAGTTGACTTCAGGAAGTCAACTGTGACGAGCGGGTCTCCAAAAACAAAGCCAATTAACGCGTAATTGTTCCGGGATTGGTATGTCGTCGTGATTTCCGGCCTATTACAAGTCAAACCTTCGTGCAATCATCATCAATTTGCCTCAATTATAACCAATTCATCACGTCAACGTCTTTATGAAGGTCAAACATACCAATTCTTTCATCCAGGCCATACCACTATAAATTGGGCATCCCAAAACACTCACAACTCGCCGAATACCCTTTTCCAACCCCCAATTTCTGTATTGAATCTGTTATTCTTGTATTTTTGATCGCGTTTTGACTTTGAGCTTTGACTGACCAATTCGTATCATATCGCGTTTGTAAGTAAAGTTTTTCTTATGGGTTTTGATCTTCGGCAATCACACAACAATAACCCTATGCTTAATTGGGTTATTGTTGTGTGAATCAGTTAATTACAAAAGCTAGGGCACGAAACGATTAATTTGGGGAAGAACACTGATTTCACATATGTTTTATATTTTAAGTAAACTGGAATCAAACACAACCCTGATCTAGATCAGATGGTTGTGTCTAATGATGTTTAACCCAGCCACGCGGGTTCGAGTCCCCTCTCAACCCGTTTTTATTCTTTTCTTTTATATTGATAATAATCAGTTTCTTATTATATATAATTATAATAATCAGAGATTAAACGTTCTCAGGGTCCAGACCAGTTGGTCTGGGCTTGTGATTTAAAACACACGAACCGGCCAAAGGTCCGGGTTCGAACCTCGGCATCAACAAACATATTTTTTTAACTTATATATATATATATATATATATATTCCTTTATACTTTTAAAATTCATTTTAAAATACCAAAACTCTTTTAAAAATTCTACCAAAATTATATTATGTTAATCTAATGAAAAAGTTTAACATACAATTTTTAGTTTTCAAAAATTTATTTATTTAATATATATAATAAATAAATCAAGTTTATTTCATTTTATTTATAAAATTCTATAAAAATATCAAAACGATCTTATAAATTTCCACAAAAATTATTCTGTGTTTTTATAACAATAAACTTTTCTGAAATGATTTTTATTTCTGAAAAATCATTTATTTAATATTTTTAATCAATTTTTGTTAGTTTTAATCATAAAAAATCATAATAAATTCATTTTTCAATATTTTTGCACCAAAATTTGATATAAATTATTTCTGATTATTTGGAACAGAAATATAATTTTTAATCTAATAATTCTTTAATTTTAGTATTTTTAAATATTAAAGTTAAATTTTGACTATTTGAAATAAATAGATTTAATATTCTATTTTTAAGAAAATAATTTTATAAAAATTATTTTTTATACTTTAAATTCATTATTGTGACCATCTTTGATTCAAATTTTATAAAAAGACTTTTGTCTATTTATTTATCAAATTTCTCTCAATTATCAAACATTTTAATTATTAATCAAATGAGCACTTATCCCCAATTCGAAGCCCTAGAATATAATTGTAGACTAGATAGACTTAGACATATTTATTACCTTGATTATAGGGTAATACTTGGCATTGTTTGGGCAACACACTATTCTATTTTTCAAGAGATATAACATTTTGCTAAGGTGAGTTTTACATAGCCCCTTTTTTATTTATCACCATTTTTGGGGTGAAACATGTTACAACATTCTATATGCAATTCAATCATCAAAGTGTCTATGTGTTTTTCTATGTTGCATTATGTCTTAAACATGATAGGGTAAGCACAATATTCTAGCATAATCATTAACATTGATCAGCCGACGGTATACAATGATAGATCTATTGGACTGACAATCCCACCCGGATACGTGCCTCCTACAAAGGTTGCGTGGGTGATTGTTATCGCAACAAAAACGAGTGAACCATGAGCGTATGGGATGTACCACAATACAACAGTCACAAGGGTTGATTATGCACTCGATTTACTTCTAGTATGTTTTCACATGTGGACTAGACTTGCCATGACACTTGAATTGTACAACATTTTTATTCAATTATCAAAACCTATGTAACTCTCACCAACTTTTGTTGACCCAAAATATTTTCAAACTTAACATGTTTCAGGTTCAACTTGTCTGAAGATTTGAGTTAATGCTTGAAGATGTGTGCATAGTATTATTCATTTTGATGTACAAACTCTTGTAGAACAAATGTATGTAATTTATTTAAATCATTTAATGAAATTTATTATTCACCATGAGCTACTGAACAATCATCAATACGTGACATCCCGATGTTTCCGCCATCGGTTGGGGTGTTACATTGCACACACAATACCCCTAGTCTGGTGAAGCACAAGTTATTGAGAAAACTCAATGAATCACCCGTTTATGCATACAAGACCCAGACTATACAAAACAATTGGCGTTGAACAATCGAGCCAATCACCTGCTCAACAGGGAGCAACCGTATACCGTCTACCATACAATACGAAACAACAATACACGTGGCAGTGCCTAAGTGGAAAGTTACACAATCCACCCAAGCCCGAATAATCACAGAGTGTTTCATGAGATTTCCATCCACACAACTCATGAAACGTGGCCAAAGAACATACACACGTTATCATTTAGCATTAAAGCCCCCTAACATATGATAACACCCTATTAACACATGTATACATATTGGTATAACAACCAAATAACTTGTGACTCATTGACACAAAAACCTAAAGAAGTAATACATGTTAATATCGTCATCGATCACCAAGTAACCTAGTCGAACACATGACATATGGTCGCTCAAATAGATGTTCCTACATCTAAGATGACTGGAGTTTATCAAACAAATCACTTATGTGTTCCTAAAAATGTATAATCGGTCACTTACATCTACCCGACTCCACGATTCCACAACCTTTTCTTCCACAAACACACACATACTTAGATATGAGGAATGAGTTATATCTTAATAACAAGTGAACATATCCTCGATCTAGACAACACAATGACTACATATACATACACATATACGACATATATATACACACATGCATACCTCAAAGTCATGACTAACTTATACACAAAAACGGATCCTTTTTCCCTTGTCTTATCTTCGGCCGAACTTAACCCAAAGCAACCTCATGTCATTATCAACTTGGTTGTCAAACTTTGCACCAAAATGACAAGAACAACTATCCTTCTTACCCTTTCCAAGTCAATAACCTTCCACATTTATCAACTACCAATCGAAAATGAGGAAGCATGAGGAGCTATCACCATCAGCAGGTACAAGACAATTGTGCCACAATGAGTAGTCTCTAATCTCTATCATTCCTTCTAGACACTAATCAATCGGCCGAAACCCTCTAAGCCTTGTATGCATGATGTAATCAATCCAACATCATCATGATGTGATGATAACTTATACTAAAAGATGCATAAGTCCCTATCATAAACTATGCCCCAAGCATGCTCTTATACCCAATTTCCTTTGATCCCTTTTGTCCTCATTTCGGCCGAAGCATAAGGAAACACCCAAGGCATGTAACTTTCATATAATATTGCCCTATTTGGTTAATATGACACAAGCTACACCTCCCACAAGTCCACCATTTCCACTATTAGCTTAAAACAACATCACCTCTGTTTCCTATCCCTATCTCGGCCAAAAACCATCAATCACCATCAACATTCTTTCAATTCTTAGCATTACATTGCATACATGAAAATAAGAGACAAAATACCTCACTTACACCCTTACATAACATTGCCGTTCAACCCAATCATCTCTACACTTGATCCCTACCAAAAATAGATGATCTTGATTATAACCTCTCGGCCGATCCCATGGAAAGCTACCAATCAGCTTGTCAAGCTCATGCACTAATAAGGTAAGAGTACTAATCAATGAATACAAGAAATCAAGTGTGGAAGTTGCCATATTATCCCCTATATAAAGAAGTCCCACAAAGTGATTACTCATACCAAAAACACTTCCTTTGCCTCTTTGTTTTTTGGGCCGAACCCTTTCACCACAACACCATAACTAATTTCTTGGTCCAAGCATTAAGAACACAAGATTTGGAGCTCAAGTGGAGATTAGAAGGCCCCATCGTTCTGTGTTCACCACCATTCAACTAGGTAAGCCATTTGTCTACAAACTCGTCTTCTATTCACCTTGTATCAATCGACTTACCTTACTAAATCTGACTCCCTTCAACCCATGATTCCATCTAATCGGCCATTCACATGTTTAAGTTTCATACACATTGCTATTTAAGATCACATTATCAAGTTACCACGTCCATATGCGTGTTAACAATCGGCCCTTATATTACAACCAAAGCTTGGGAAATGTTTTTGAAACAAAACACAACTTAAGGAACCGATTTTTATAATCAAAACTTAATTGATACGTGTTCGAAGCTAAATTTTATACTAGAGTAAATTATAATTGGCTTTTACACAAAACACACATTGTAATGTTGCAATGGTACCTTGATAAGCATAGATCGACCAATTTTGATTCGCTAAACAATCAAATTCGAGGCCTATGTTGTGTATTATTTTCGGCTACATTATACTAACATATGTTAAGTGGACTGAAACATATGTTAATACGATTTTGGACGTTAAAATTCATAAACTTATGTTAAAATGCATATTTTTCCAAAAACCAACCACACATGACGAGTTGGTGTCAATTTACAAACCATAAGGACGTGTGGGGTCCACTTTGTTTACAATAAAAACTATCTTACGACAAAACTCCCGGGATTTCCAAAACCGTACCCTTTATAAGTACATTTAAAGCAGTTATAAACCGTCACGTGCACAAAAACATGGCCCACATACACTGAAACCAAGGTCCACAAATGTCGGGAGAATAACTTGTATGATAAACAACAAGAACGTACAATTTACCGTGCTCTTGATAATCATAGGGCAATCATTGTCTGGACGGTAGTTATCTCACATTCCAGCTTCACTAGACCACACGTGCCATTATCAGGTGAGTTTTACGGCCCAATTTTACCATTTTTACATTGTGGGGGACAAACATGCTACAAATCTAGTACAAACTTCATTTTATGTGTTATTCTATCATGACTACCATGTGGAACATGAGACATTCGGTTCATGAGCTCTACAGATTTCGTACTTACATTATACTGTAACCATTAGCTATCAAAAGCCATGGAACACTTTAATAGATCTATTGGGTTGACGCCCCCACTCTTGATTAGTCGCTCTAACTGGTTACATTCAAAAGAGTGTTAGTATTCTACTATACATACATTGTCTTTAGTGTACAATGCGCGAGGCACAACAGTCAAAAGGTTTAGTTATGAGACTCATGATTTGCACAGTAATCATACGCTTAGCTAGCCTATGATTAGTCATACATGAATTACATGAGCACTTTATATAGTACATTAAAACCTGTGAACTCACAGACATTATTGTTGACCAATCTTTTATGCATGTTTTTCAGGTAATTGATGATGAGGAGCGGGGACTTGGGAGAGGGTTTTGAGCTTGCACAAAATGGTACCATCATGGATCGGGTCTTGTCAGTCCCATGTTATTTTAGTATTTGAGTCATGAGTTTCCAGACAATTTACTAATTTCGAACAATGTTATGTTAATTTAAATAATTTATGACATCATCCATCCTTAGATGGTATCTATTTTAAATAAATCTGTGTGTTGCTCGAACCTTGTGCTTGAAAACCTTTTGAATCACATCGTTTCCGCCTTGGCGGGGTGTGACAAAACTCGAAATGGCCAAGGTCAGATGTCTGTATGAGAAGATGAACAAGAAGTTGGAGAGCTACCTCAATGTGGCTTATGTCTTGGACCACATTTTGGAAATGCCAAACAAAGAAGGCATTCCAACCAGTATCAGTTACAAGTCTGTTCCATCTCTGGTACTCTTTGAAAATCACAATCTTGATGTTGTGACACCGGAGAGTTCAGAAAATTCTGATTCCATGTCGGAAAACGAATCAAACCCCTTTCGTGTGGGTGATCCGCATTCTGATGTGAGACTGGTACTGGGCATGAATCATGAGAATGTGGTCGCTGTTTCTGATGATGAATCTGATTCTGAGGAAGATGAACCTAAAAAGAATGTTGATATTCCTCCGGAAAATCACATTGAGTGCGATCCGGCACCTAAGGTTCAACTTCCTCCTAAGGCTGAAATTAAACCGATATCATCAGAAAAGAAGAGTGATGGAAAAGAATCAGATGACAAACCGACGAAAATATTTTATCGGATGCAAGGATCTGATCAGATATTTGCTGATTCAAAGTACCCAATATAGTTTGAGTCATTCAATCTAGAAAGCTTGGTTGAAGAAGCTGTTTTACGTTTATATTACGAGTGTGAGAACACAGTCACTTCACCATTGGTGCGTAGGATCACCGTAACTCCTCGTGCAACAGTTTCTAATGATACCAATGCTCTTGTCACTACATCAACAAAAGAGGAAGTATTTCAAGATGTTTCCGATACGTTTGATTCTTCTAAGTCGAAAGACGATGATGAAGTTACCAGTGAAGCAGTCTTGAATCAGACTACAGTATCACCACCAGTGAACCCAAATCCATATGTATAACCAGATGTACCTTCTACATCAAATGAGAGTAATGATCTGGATTCAGCAGAAAACGTGAATGTTCAAATGGTGATTCCTATTCCAGCACATCCGAAATCTTGGATCAACAAATTCCATTCGTTGGAACAAGTCATTGGTGATCCTGGTAGCAATGTGATGACACGTGGACAGTTGAGTCGTGCATCATTAAATGAAAACATTGGAGCCCTAGCCCTTTATTCTAAAATTCAAAAATCAGGTGAACAAAATGACTAGTCGTTTGCTTGTTATGGTTCGCAGGTAGGACCGAAGTCTTACAAAGAAGCATTGAACGATGAATCACGGGTGGGCGTGATGCAACAGGAACTTCAGCAGTTTCAGAAACTAGGAATGTGGACTTTGACTGATTTACCAGCAGATACGAAGAATATTGGTATGAAATGGGTATTCAAATGCAAGAAAGATGATAGAGGAGTGATCGTAAGGAACAAAGCTCGATTGGTCGTTCAAGGTTTTCGTCAAACTAAAGGAATTAACTACAAGGAAGTCTATGCACTGGTTGCACGTATAGAAGCTATACGAATGTTTCTTGTGTACGCATCTTATATGAAATTCAAGGTGTATCATATGGACGTTAAAAGTTCTTTTCTTTACGGTGTGGTCAAGGAAGAAGTATATGTAGGGCAACCACCGGGTTTTGAGGATCCTATCCACCGGGATAAGGTCTGCAAACTGAACAAAGCGTTGTACGGTTTGCACCAAGCCCCTCGATAGTGGTATGAAGAGCTCAGCACATACTTTCTTTCCAGAGGTTTCAAACGAGGACAAGTTGACTGTACCCTGTTCATGAAAAGAACAGAGGGTGATTTGCTCCTGGTACAGATTTACGCATATGATATTATATTTGGTTCGACTAACGAAAGTCTTTGCAGGGAATTTGAAAAGGTCATGCAGGAAAAGTTTGAGATGAGCTATATGGGAGAAATGCAATTCTTTCATGGATTGCAAGTGGATCAATTCCCGTCAGGGATTTTTATCCACCAGACAAAGTATGTTTCCGAAGTCTTGAGCCGATTTCAGATGGAGGATTCAACACCGATTTCCACTCCCATACAAGCTAATCACGGGATTGGAGTTGATGATAAGGGGGAGCTTATTGATCCTTACATTTATCGAGCCATCGTTGGATCATTGATGTATTTGACCGCTTCCTGACTAGATATAATGTTCGTTAGTTGCCTCTGTGCACGATACCAGTCGAAGCCGAAACAATCTCACCTTATGGCAATTAAACGAATCCTACGTTATCTGAAGGGTTGTCCGTCACGAGGTTTATGGTATCCTAATGATGATAATTTTGACCTCATTACTTTTAGTGATGCAGATTTTGGTGGCTGTGATATTGACGCTAAATCCACAACGGCTGGATGTCAATTTCTGGGGAGCAGGCTAACCACCTGGAAATGCAAGAAACAGATGTCAGTTTCCCTATCAACATGTGAATCTGAATATGTGGCATCCTCGAAGTGTTGCTCACAAGTGCTTTTGATTCAACAACAAATGCAAGACTATGGTTTGCAATTTCTTAAAACCCCCATTCATTATGATAATGAAGCAGCCATTGCACCCACAAAAGACACCATTCATCATTCCAAGGCTAAGCTTATTCGAATCCGTTACCACTTTATACGGGATTGCTATACCAAAGGATTGATTAATATGGTTAAAATCCACACTGCCTATCAAAGAGCCGATCTTTTTACCAAAGCTTTTGACAAATAAAGATTCGAATTTTATTAAAAGCTAATTGTATTAAAGAAAATCAATATTAGACTCCTCATCGGTTTATCAAAATTTCTTTTGTTTTTCTCTTTTCAAAAATTAAAAATCCAAATATATGTTTTAAATTTTAGGGGGAATTTCTTATCAGAAAAAGCAAAAACATTGAAAAATATGAAAAGCCATAATAATAAGAAAATCCCAAAATGATTTTTCCTGAAGAAAAAAAGGAAATGATAGTACATCAGTGAGGATTTTTCACATGCTAAAGAATTGAAAAGTCAATTTGACATGTGATGACTTTGTGTGATGTGTTATTAGGCTTCGTAGACCTATTAATGTGTGCATTAGTGATACAAACATAACGAACTGCTTGCTATATGGCTGAACACCTCATAGGCATATGGTCTTGGTACCGTAATTTCGTTTGATAGGGTTGCCAAAATCGGAGGTTTCGGTGTAACACCCCAACCGATGGCGAAAACATCGAGGTGTCACGTAGTGACGATTGTTCAATAGCTCATGGTACTAATGTGTAAATATTGATACATTGATTAAATAGTTTATTACATTGAAATGAGATACAAAGATACAATGATTCAAACTTTAATCTAAACTGAAATACAATGAATCCAAAATCTAAGTATAAATTCCAAAAGCTTATAAAGCGTCTCAAGAATAACCTGAAACATGTACGAAAATAGTATGGGTCAATAAAAAAATGTATTGGTGAGCATACCCTGTTTTGAATACATATAGTATAAAAACATTTCGCAATTCATGTGTTGTATACTGTTTGCAATTATGTATTTAAGCAGTATTAGTCAAAACCAACCCTAAGACAATAGAAAAAGAGAACACTTTGAAAACCATTTTTGAGTATAATGAATCACAAGACAATGACCAAGGTCTCTCAACAGAGTCACAAGGGGTATATACCATAGTACTATTCATTGAAATGTCAGGCCACAACGGTTAAGGATTTTGACAGTCATAGATACACACAAATCATAAAACAAACACATATGAGAATTGCAATAGTAAAAGGATAACATTTTGTCATAATGTACATGAATAGGTCCCAAAAGAGTTAAACATGAAAAAGGGGAAAGATATACTCACAATTTTGCTAAATGGTAAATCCAACAAAGTTCGTCACAAAAGGCTAGGGAATTCCAAAGAACTCAACCTATATGTATAAGAATACTAATGAGGAAAGTGACTTAAAACGTCTAAGGCATCTAGAATCTAAGGCAATAGGGTTTTGCTAATCTTAAATAGGGAAAATGAAGTTTTATAATAACTCGAATTTCAAAATAATTTTGAATAAAATATATCATGATTTAAGATCAAATATGTGACTAAGAAAATATAAGCACTTATGTTTTCTACACTTAGGAATACTTCTGTTATATATAAAAGAATGTTCGTAAACAGATTTTATAATTTATATTTAATTAAATAATTTATTATGACCAATTAAATATGAATAAGTTCGAAATACAAGATATGGTCCAAAAATAATATTTTTATGAAAAATGATTATTTTCTGATGTAAAATTGTGAAAATAATTTTTTCATAATTTTTCTCAATTTATTTGCATTTAAAACGGATTTAATGAATTTAAATAGTATTTTAATGATTAAAAATGGTAAAAACGGCAAACATAACTATTTTCTAAGGAAATAAATTTTATTTCAGTTTATCATACTCAGAAATAATTTACCAGAAATTTTTAGATTAAAATCATTAAAACGAATTTTTAATCAATTAATTATGATTAAAACAGTTTAAATCAAAAAAATATGAAAATAACTTATTTTCCAGAAAATAAAAATGCGATAATTTTCTTTAGGGTGTCAAGATGTTACACCTAATTTTTCATAATTTTAGAGCAAAAATGAATTTATTATGATTTATTTGGTTTCTATAGTTTATATAAATAAAGAATTTAAAGAGTATAGTGTATAAAAAAAAATTGAAATAAAAGTTGGGGGTGGCAGACTCGAACCCATGGTCCGAGCATTCTAACATCTCAGTTTCAACCACGCAACCACTAGACTACTAAGGATCCCTGATGAAAAAGTTCGAAGGAATAAATATTTAACAAATTTATAAAAGTATCATCTTCTTCCCCAAATATACCTTAAAAACCCTAACCCTAATTCAAAATCCAAACGACCCAATTCGTTGAGTTAACAACCTGATATCATAGGGCTATTATGGAAACACTTATAAAGAACAAAACGGCAAAATTAATTTCGTCTTACAATGTCGATTGATAATAAAAAATGAAGAACAAGGGCCGAAACTTTGTACACCGATTTGGTAACCTTCTGGACGTGATTTGCTATGTTTTTTAGTGGTTTTGGAATGTGGAAAGGTGTAGAAAACTAATGCTATCGATGGTTTTTATAATGAACGAGTAAACGATGAGTTTTAAGTCGTTTAAAAAATTCCGTTGTACACTCTTTAAACCCGAATTAAAGTCCAGTTATTGTCGCGTTTAAGGCTTGATTATTGATAGGAAATCAAAATAAAAGAGTGGATGAAACGCATGGAATTCAAAATCGATTGTTTAAGTGCATTAAAATGATTAAAACACTCGTCGGAGAGCCGGCTGGATTCCGGCCAGAAAAACCGCAGGAAAAACGTGAGAGCAGGGAGGGAACAATAGAGTTTTTAAAACTTTCATGTTTTGTCATAATCAGTCCCTCAACCTTAACTAGGTTTATTTTCCTTATTATTTCGCTAGGTTTTCTTTTAGAAAATTAACCAAGTTAAGTTAAACTAACTTTAAAACTTTTAAACTAAATTAAAAAAATAGAACTTTTATAAGATAACATGATTATACGATTATCGTACGTTTTATATGTCAACATGTGCGTATACAAAATGTATACATACATCATTTTAAAAGAAAAGTTAAAATAAAATAAAATAATAATTGATGAGGACTAAAGGTGAAGCTTCAAAATAGACAAATGGCTAAAATTGACAACTTGCTAAAAGATGAGGGTGACGGTTGTCACAGTCTCCCTTACTTTTAAAAATTTCGTCTCAAAATTTCTTTGAGGTGGAGGTTTCTATGAAACAAAAGGCATTGTAAAAGTCAAGTAGGCTTTTTTTTTTAAAAAAAATTGCATCAGTCATGTTTTGACAAAATTTAAAGTAGTTGTCTAATATCCAAAGTAAAAGTTTCAAAATCATTGTCAGTTGACCCGAGGTTAGGAAGTTGAGAGTTTAAATGAGAAAGGTTTTGGGAATGTGTAACTGGTCAGGGCAGAGGCACTGATGAAGCAGTCTCCCCTACTTTAGAAAGGTTCCTGACTGAACTATATTAGGGTATGCATCAAGAATCCAAATAACCGAGAGTGTAAGAGCACACAAGGTTTGAGTTTTCTGTGTGGGTGGTCAAAAGAAAGACTCCAGGAAGACGAATTAAAGCTTGTGTAAAAGCGTTCTTATCAGAGATAATAGCCGTTGGTCAACGACCTATTAAAGAAGTCGGACCCAACGCTATTAAATAGCCCAAATTCAATAGAAAATAATGGGTAGGTTCTCGGTCAGACTCCTAGTCCGCCCTCATAGTATCATTCATGCTTATATATAGGGTGTACCGCAGCTAACCCACCACACTACCGATACTTTGGACTCATACTGATTGTCTACCAATAGCCTAAGTAGAATCACACACCACCCTCGTGTACCTGTAAACCCACATTTACGTTCCGGACCGTAATCACCGGTTTACCTTACACTAGGGTGTTATGCTCTTTCACGACACTAACATAAATGATATAAAAAAACAATGCGTGCAATCAAAAGGTGTTAAATAATAGATACTATGATGAAATAATGTGTAAACATGACATGGTTAGAGGTGCTTCCCCTCTCGAGTTCACCTGTTAACCGAAATGAGAATAATGTGTAAATATAAGGCACATTTAGAGGTCCCTTCCCTTCCGGGTTCTCCCTTAAGTAACCGGTCAATTTCTGTTCAGGTCACTAGGCTCTAAACACCCACATTGATAGACTCTGAGGATTTCACCGTTCCCCTCAGGTTGGAGGAGTACTCTGCCTCGAGTTGTACGTGGCACTGGCTTAGATCTCATACGAGTTATCAATTGGTATGTTCATTGACCATAGTGCTGAGCAAAGTAATGAGAAAGTATAACAGGGTCTTGCTCAAAACAGGAAAATATGCGTACAAAATATGTGTTCAAAATATATAAGTATAGAATAAAATTTCGATTCGAAAGAACAATATAACATAAATCGAGTAAATCGCACAATTGCACAAAATGAAAGTAAACAAATTGAATTAATGCTCAAAATCAGTGATGTAAGAATAACTGCTAATAAATAGTGCGAGACTAACCGCAAATAACGACTAAGAATAACCACCAATAAAAGAATAATGCGAGAATAATCATAAATAAGATAATGCGTGAACATAACTATAAATAAAATGATGTAAGAATAAAAATGAATTTTTCTGCAAAATGAGGGTGCGTAGAACAGGCGTATAGCCTACTGGCAAGCGGGTTTTAAATTTAGTACTTTTGTATATATGCACTGAATGACAACAGTCATCTAACCACATCTCGATTGAGCAATATCCAGCTATTTTGTTAAAACAAAAGTTTTGTTATTGAGAGTACAAGTGTACAAAGATAATTTTTCGTTTATAGAACATAAATTAACCAAACATCGCGATAAAGTTGAAAGAATAGTAGTAATGCAGCATGAAAATAACTTTTTTAAGATCGAAGAATGTTTTTAGAATCAAAACAAGTTCGCATAAAAGGACTTCGCAGGTACACATTTTCATGTGTTTACGAGAAGTCTAGTTGAAAATCGTTATAAGGCATACTATTAGTCGCAATTTTCCTCACTTCTTTTTTCCTGATAACATGCATTGGATCTGTTATATGAAAATAAGATGGTTTACACTTGACTTGTAAATATGCAAAACTAATATAAAACGCAATAGGAAACAATTTCATGAAGTATAAATCAAATATGCTTTCAAAAGACCATTGTTTTTTTTAAATAACATGGATAAAAATAACCAACGTTTGCGATACGAATAGATATCCAAAAAATTTAAAAAATTTCGAGGCTTTGAAATGACGTGAATGTAAAAAACTTATAAACATAACATTTCTGAAAACAGACTTTAAATAAGATCGAAACACAGCAAGGGAAATGAGAAGTTTCAAGTCTCAAGTGTCAGACGGTGACCTAGCTTCAAAAACTCAATTAACGTTGAAAGTCCACAGCACATAATTTCTCGTGCTGCGTTGATTGAGTGAATCAGCTTGGTATTTTGATAATATGGTATAAGTTTATGAGTTGCTTGAAGGAAATGGAGAATCTGGTTTAGGTTGATTCTCCTTGATATTGTTTGAAAGGTGTGGGCAGAACAGGTATGAGGTTGTTAATGATCCCGAATGCCTTGACGAATTTTGGAAAATAGGATTTTAAACATTTCTTTAACTTGTAAGTTAAAATTTCATTAAAGTTGAAAATTTTCAATTTGTATGAAATGTTTGAGAAAAATCTAAGTGTTACCCGTTAGGATTGGGTAAACTTGAAACCTTTAATTGTCAAACTTTTACAAAAATTATACATTGAAAGACTGTTTGTTTGTAAGGATCGTTAAGGCATCTCATAGTGTGCTATCGGTTTCAAGACACAAGGTGTATACAAGGTGTGTATTAATCTGGTGAATAGGCTTCTCTAAAACCGGGTATTTGGGTTTTGTGCTCTAGTGAAAGGACAACACAAGAAATAGATTGATACGGCGTGTTTATGGTCAGTATGGGGTAAATAAGGATATGTTGTGTTGTGAGATTTGTGGATACATATGAGGAAACAAAAAGGTCATAGTTTAGTGATATACTGTGACGTCGATCAAACGAGTTTGTAAATATGAGGACATAAAACAAGTTGATTAATAGGTTTTGAAACCACGTCTGTTTTAACTGTGTGTGAAGACGCATCGTTCCAACATTAGGATGTGATCAAAGTTAAACATAAAGTTTAAAATTTTGAGTCATGGGAAAAATGTTTTAGCACAAGAGAAGTGATGCTTTATAGTGTAAAATTAACAAAGCATAAGTGAAATAGTGTAAGTTTTATTGCGATAATATAGCAGACAAAGTTTTAATAATGATGATGAAAAAATCCCAAAAGCGAATGATCAATGAATAATAGCATATGAAACAACAAGCAATGAAATTAAGTCTTCAAATGATAAACAAAACATAAATATTAATAACATAAAACATTAAGATTGTTTCCATAGGAAACTTTGACTAACCCAAGTATTTGAAATTTCCTAGTGACCTGTGGGGGTGTACTTTAGCCAATAAGCGAATGCTCATCCCAAGAGTTCCCAGGTAGGTATATGGGTCACTCGTCTGATTGGAATTTAAACGAAAAACCAGGCCTAAACAGAAAACTCAGGATACAGGTGCTCACCCTTTCAGATTGCACGTGCCCCATCACTAGTGAATTCCAAAACTTTAGCGAGATTAAAGATGAGGTGTAGAAATAGATCCTTGAGATGTGGATTTCACTGCTAACTCAAAGATGTATTTCAAATTTGAAAACTACGGTGGGGTGAAACTAATCACCAAGATAAGGATATCATTCCCACCTTAGTGGTTAAGTTTCTTTTTGGAGGAAATACTCTTTGAGGTGTGGATGTCACTGCTATCCCAAAGATATATTCCGAAGATGTATAACATATAGAGAAGTGAAACTAATCACCAAGGTATGGATGCCACTCCTAACTTGGTGATATCGTTTCGTATGTGAAATTCGAGTGTCTTCTTCTCCAAGCAAAATACCGAAAGAATAACGAGAAAGAATCATAACGAAAATATCTTGAAAGAAAATATAATAAAGAGAAATATACACAAGAGGACTCGTGAATGTAAGCTTAGTTATAGACTAGGCTAAAAGGCATTCTAATAACCTAATTCCCTATAACCATGGCTCTGATACCAATCTGTAACACCCCAACCGATGGCGGAAACATTGAGGTGTCACTTAGTGACGATTGTTCAATAGCTCATGGTACTAAAGTGTAAATATTGATACATTGATTAAATAGTTTATTACAATGAAATGAGATGCAAAGATACAATGATTCAAACTGATAATCTAAACTGAAATACAATGAATCCAAAATCTAAGTATAAATTCCAAAAGCTTAAAAGGCGTCTCAAGAATAACCTGAAACATGTATGAAAATAGTATAGGTCAATACAAAAATGTATTGGTGAGCATACCCTGTTTTGAATACATCTAGTATTAAAACATTTCGCAATTCATGTTTTGTATACTGTTTGCAATTATGTATTTAAGCAGTATCAGTCAAAACCAACCCTAAGACAATAGAATAAGACAACACTTTGAAATCCATTTTTGAGTATACTGAATCACAAGACAATGACCAATGTCTCTCAACAGAGTCACAAGGGGTATATACCATAGTACTATTCATTGAAATGTCAGGCCACAACGGTTAATGATTTTGACAGTCATAGATACACACAAATCATATAGCAAACACATATGAGAATTGCAGTAGTAAAAGGATAACATTTTGTCATAATGTACATGAATAGGTCCCAAAAGAGTAAAACATGAAAAAGGGGAAAGATATACTCACAGTTTTGCTAAGTGGTAAATCCAACAAAGTTCATCACAAAAGGCTTGGGAATTCCGAAGAACTCAACCTATATGTATAAGAATACTAATGAGGAAAGTGACTTAAAAAGTCTAAGGCATCTAGAATATAAGGCATTAGGGTTTTGCTAATCTTAAATAGGGAAAATGAAGTTTTATAATAACTCGAATTTGATAATAATTTTGAATAAAATATATCATGATTTAAGATCAAATATGTGACTAAGAAAATATAAGCACTTATGTTTTCTACACTTAGGAATACTTCTGTTATATATAAAAGAATGTTCTTAAACAGATTTTATAATTTATATTTAATTAAATAATTTATTATGACCAACTAAATATGAATAAGTTAGAAATACAAGATATGGTCCAAAAATAATATTTTGTGAAAAATGATTATTTTCTAATGTAAAATAGTGAAAATAATTTTTTCATAATTTTTCTCAATTTATTTGCATTTAAAACGGATCTAATGAACTTTAATAGTATTTTAATGATTAAAAATGGTAAAAACACTAAAAATAACTATTTTCTGAGAAAATAACTTTTATTTCAGTTTATCATACTTAGAAATAATTTCCTAGAAATTTCGAGATTAAAATCATTAAAACGAATTTTTAATCAATTAATTATGATTAAAATAAATTAAATCAATAAATATTCGAAAATAACTTATATTCCAGAAAATAAAAAGCGATAATTTTCTTTAGGGTGTCAAGTGTAACACCCCAACCGATGGCGGAATCATCGAGGTGTCACGTAGTGACGATTGTTCAAAAGCGCATGGTACTAAAATGTAAATATATTATTGAATAATTTAAATTGTCTTACATAGATGAAATGGGAAAAATACAAAAGTCTGAACGAAACATGAAAATTGAAATAACTTATTAAAAGCAAGCACTAAAATCCAATGCAATGGAACTAAGATCAAACTACACCTGAAACATGTACAAAATAGGTTTTGTCAACATAAGAAATGTTGGTGAGCATTCCTAGTTTTAATACATATAGTAAGTTGGAAAAATGGTATACAATTCAAGTGCAAAGCTACAGTGCATTTATGTAAACTATGTATCATACAAATGAGCGAAATCAATCCTGTGACTGTATAAATGTACTAAAATGAACGACAGTGTACTTATCCAATAAATGGATAATAACTTAGCAATGACCACGGATTCTCCGATGAAAAGGGGGAGAATCAACCTAGGCGGGTTGTCAATCCAATAGCGCTATCCAATGTTAAGGTCGCTTGTACCATGTTAATGATTTCACTAAGTACAAATGTATTCTACATGTATTTTCTAAGCATAAAGCACGTTGTAAGCAAATGCACATAGTACTAGAATTGTATTGTAAAAATGTAAACTTGTATTTGTAATTTGTAATAGTGTACATGTAACACCCCAAAAATGAATAAAAGCAAAAAGTGGATAGGAAATACTCACTTTCGCCAAATGACTAGATGACTAAGCGAGCGTGAATATGCGAGCAATCCAAAGATTCAACAACGAAACTAGTCCAATTTAGAAGAAAAGAAACCGAATAGGAAAAATATCAAGCTTCCAGTTCGCCAATTACAAGATCTTATAATCAAAGCTTCAAATGTAGAAGTAATATACTCTAGAAGAAAGGAATGAGGGAGAGTTTAATCGAATTGAAACAATCGATTTAGAGGTGCAAAGTGTAATGGGTCATAGGTGGGTTTTTATACTAGTTTTGGATTCAATTAGGCTTTAAAATTGGTCAACACAATAAAGTAAGGTTTTAAGATGAATTGACTATTTGACTAGGACTTTGACTAGGATTTTGACTGAGACTTTGACTAGGACTTTTGACTAGGACTTTGACTATAACTTTGACTAGGACTTTGACTAAGACTGTCTCAGCGGACCGCGAGGGCTAAAAAAAATAATTTTTCTAATTTAATCAATTTTAAGTTCTAGACTTGTTTCCTTCTGTTTCTAAGTTGTTTTAGGACCAAAAATTAAGGGCTTTGAGTATCAAGGTCTGAAACATACGTGCTCGGGTGTAGATGTGAGTATAAAATGTGCATACCTTTACTTATAAATTATAAGTTTTATTAAATTGTGAATTTTGGTCCTATTAAAATACGAGGGTTAAAAATGAAAATTTTAAAATAGTTGAGGAACCAATTATTTACATTTATGAAAAGTGAAGGGTGCAGATTGTCACAGTCTCCCATACTTTAGAAAATTTCGTCCCGAAATTACTTTCAAGTGAAGGTTTCCGTGAAACAAAAGACATTTGTAAAAAGGCAAGTAGATTTTAAGAAATGCATCAGCCATGATTTGACAAAGTTTGAAGTAGTTATATAATACCCAAGATAAGAGTTTGAAAATCCTTAAAGTTTGACCCAAGGTTAGAGAATTAAGAGTTTATAATGAGCAAGGTTTGGGAAAAGTATGTAACTGGTGAGGGCAGGGCAGTGTTATAGTAGCTTCCCTTACTTTAGAGAAGTTTCTGACCGAACTTTATTAAGGACATGCAACAGGATTTAGACTAACAGAGAGTGTAAGAGTATACAAAGTTTGTGTTTTCTGTGTGGATGGTCCAGGGAAAGACTCTAGGAAGTCGAATTAAAGCTCGTGTAAGAACATTCTTATCGAAAATGCTAGCTATTAGTCAACGATCTAATAAAGAGATAGTAATGGGTAGGTTCTTGGTCAGACTCCTAGTCCGCTCCCGCAGTATCGCTCGTGCTTATATATAGGGTGTACCGCAGCTAACCCACCACACTACTAATACTTTGGACTCGTACTGATTGTCTACCAATAGCCTAAGTAGAATCACACACCACCCCCATGTACCTGTAAATCCATGATTGCGTTCCAGACCGAAATCATCGATTTACCTTACACTAGGGTGCTATGCTTTTCCATAACACTAACATAAGTAATACAAGAAACAATGTGTGCAACCAAAATGTGTTAGGTAGTAGATACTGCTCAAGTATAAGATGCGGTTAGAGGTTCTTCCCCTTTCAGGTTCACCTTTTAACCGTAATGAGATTAATGTGTAAGTATAAGACATGATTAGGGGTTCTTCACCTTTCGGGTTCACCCTTAACCGGTAAATTTTTGTTCACATCATTGGGCTCTAAACAACCATATTGATAAACTCTGAGGATTACACCGTTCCCCTTGGGTTGGAGGAATACTCTGAACCGAGTCGTACATGGGAACTGGCTTAGATCTCATATGAGCTATCAATTAGTATGTTCGTTGGTCATGATGATGAACAAAATAATGTAAAGTATAACATGGTTTTACTCGCAACAAAAAAATAATATGCATACCAAATATGCGTTCATGTAAGTATATTAGTATAGCATAAAATTTCGATTGAAAGAATAGCATAACGTAAATCGAGTAAATCGCACAATTTGCACAAAATGGAAGTAAACGAGTTAAATTAATGCTCAAAACTAGTGTTGTAAGAATAACTACTAATAACTAGTGCGAGAATAGTTGCGAATAACGCGTGAAAATAACTAACAAAAGAATAATACAAAAATAATAAGATAATGTACAAACGTAACTATAAATAGAATGGTGTAAAAAAAATAATGAAATTTACTGTAAATGAAAGTGTGCAGAATAGACGTATAGTCTACTGGTATGAGGATAACTTTTTGGAAACCGAAGAATGTTTTAAGTTCA
Organism: Ambrosia trifida; assembly: GCA_028751855.1. Taxonomy (NCBI): domain Eukaryota; kingdom Viridiplantae; phylum Streptophyta; class Magnoliopsida; order Asterales; family Asteraceae; genus Ambrosia; species Ambrosia trifida. Next base: position 73,398,429 of record CM054129.1, read on the forward strand.
AAACAGGTTCACTTGAAAAGATTTCGTAGGTACACATTTTCATGTGTTTACGAGAAGTCGAGTTTGAAAAGTGTTATAAGGTATATTATTAGTTGCAAATTCCTCCCGAAAACATATATTGGATACGTTATATGAAAACATGCAAATTTACATTTGATTTGTAAAATATGCAATGCAAGTTTATAAAATGCAAGATGAAACCATTTCATGAAGTGTGTGTAAATCTAATGTGTTTCGAAAGAACAAGATTAAAAATGATGTGAAGGTTGTGAATGATCCCAGATGCCTTGACGAATTTTGGAAAATAAAATTTTCTGTATTTAAACATTTCTTTAACTTGTGGGTTGAAAAGTCAGAACTTTTTAATTGTTATGAAATGTTGAGAAAATCGAAGTGTTACCCGTTAAGAATGGGTAAACTTGAAACCTTTTAAATTTTCAAAATTTTACGAAATTTATACATTGAAAGATCATTTATTTGCAGGATCGTTAAGGAGTCTCTTTGGGCTCATAGGGGGCTATTTGTTTCAAGGCACAAGGTGTATGAAAAGTGTGTTCTAATTTGGCGAATAGGCTTTGTGAAAAGACTTATAGAATAAGTTGTCAAATTAATCGTTTTAGAGAGTAGTGTACTAGTGCGTATCGTGTAGGTAGGCATTTATGTATGAGTTTAGTCTGACTAAGAAGTTCTAACTAATGGTAGTTGGCTATGGCTTAGGAGACTGGGTGCAGCAATATTAGTATTAGGTATATGAGGATATACTGTGACTTCGATCAAGTAAGTTTGTAAACATGAAGGTATAAAACAGGTTGAAATAATAAGTTTGAAAAAAACCATGTTCATTTTTAACTGTATGATGACGCAACATTCCTAAAATCAGGATGTGATCAAAGTTAAACACGGAGTTTAAAACTTAAGTCGTGGGTAAAAATGTTTGAACGCAAAACGAGTAATACCTTATAGTGTAAAAATCATGAGCATAAGTGAAATAAGCTTTAATGCGATAATATATTGAACAAAAGTTTTAGTAATGATGATAAGGGATTTAAAAGCGAATGATCAATGAATAATGGCATATGAAACATCAAGTGATTAAATGGAATCTACAAATGATAAACAAACATAAATATCAATGATATAAAACATTGGAATTATTTCCATAGGAAGCTTTGACAAACTCAAGTATTTGAAATTTCCTAGTGACTTGTGGGGGCGTACTTTAGCCTATAAGTGAATGCTCATCCCAAGAGTTCCCAGGTAGGTATACGGGTCCCTCGTCTGATTGGGATTTATGCGAAATGCCAGGCCTAGACAGAAAACTCAGGATACAGGCGCTCACCCTTCCAGATTGCACGTGCCCCATCACTAGTGAATTCCAAAACTTTAGCGAGATTAAAAACGAGATGCAAAAATAGATCCTTGAGATTTGGATTTCACTCCTAACTCAAAGATGTATTTCAAAATTGAAAACGATTGTGGAATGAAACCAATCACTAAGTTAAGGATATCACTCCCAGCTTAGTGGTTAAGTTCCTTTTTGAAAGAAATACTCTTTGAGGTGTGGATGTCACTCCTATCTCAAAGATATATTCCTAAGTTAAATAACATATAGAGGAGTGAAACTAATCACCAAGGTATGGATGTCACTCATAACTTGGTGATATCGTTCCGTTTGTGAAATACGAGTATCTTCTTCTTTAAACAACACACCGAAAGAATAACGAGAAAGAATCATAGCGAAAATATCTTGAAAGAAAATAATAGGATAAAGAGAAATAAACACGAGAGGACTTGTGAATGTAAGCTTGGTTATAGACTAGGCTAAAAGACATTCTAATAACCTAATTCCCTATAACCATGGCTCTGATACCAATCTGTAACACCCCAACCGATGGCGTAATCATCGAGGTGTCACGTAGTGACGATTGTTCAAAAGCGCATGGTACTAAAATGTAAATATATTATTGAATAATTTAAATTGTCTTACATAGATGAAATGGGAAAAATACAAAAGTCTGAACGAAACATGAAAATTGAAATAACTTATTAAAAGCAAGCACTAAAATCTAATGCAATGGAACTAAGATCAAACTGCACCTGAAACATGTACAAAATAGGTTTTGTCAACATAAGAAATGTTGGTGAGCATTCCTAGTTTTAATACATATAGTAAGTTGGAAAAATGGTATACAATTCAAGTGCAAAGCTACAGTGCATTTATGTAAACTATGTATCATACAAATGAGCGAAATCAATCCTGTGACTCTATAAATGTACTAAAATGAACGGCGGTGTACTTATCCAATAAATGGATAATAACTTAGCAATGACCACGGATTCTCCGATGAAAAAGGGGGAGAATCAACCTAGGCGGGTTGTCAATCCAATAGCGCTATCCAATGTTAAGGTCGCTTGTACCATGTTAATGATTTCACTAAGTACAAATGTATTCTACATGTATTTTCTAAGCATAAAGCACGTTGTAAGCAAATGCACATAGTACTAGAATTGTATTGTAAATTTGTATTTGTAATTTGTAATAGTGTACATGTAACACCCCAAAAATGAAAAAAAGCAAAAATGGGATAGGAAATACTCACTTTCGCCAAATGACTAGATGACTAAGCGAGCGTGAAAATTCGAGCAATCCAAAGATTCAACAACGAAACTAGTCCAATTTAGAAGAAAAGAAACCGAATAGGAAAAATATCAAGCTTCCAGTGCGCCAATTACAAGAGCTTATAATCAAAGCTTCAAATGTAGAAGTAATATACTCTAGAAGAAAGGTATGAAGGAGAGTTTAATCGAATTGAAACAATCGATTTAGAGGTGCAAAGTGTAATGGATCATAGTTGGGTTTTTATACTAGTTTTGGATTCAATTAGGCTTTAAAATTGGTCAACACAATAAAGTAAGGATTTAAGATGAATTGACTATTTGACTAGGACTTTGACTAGGATTTTGACTGAGACTTTGACTAGGACTTTTGACTAGGACTTTGACTGAGACTTTGACTAAGACTGTCTCAGCGGACCGCGAGGGCTAAAAAAGTAATTTTTCTAATTTAATCAATTTTAAGTTCTAGACTTGTTTCCTTCTGTTTCTAAGTTGTTTTAGGACCGAAAATTAAGGGCTTTGAGTATCAAGGTCTGAAACATACGTGCTCAGGTGTAGATGTGAGTATAAAACGTGCATACTTTTACTTATAAATTATAAGTTTTATTAAATTGTGAATTTTGGTCCTATTAAAATACGAGGGTTAAAAATGAAAATTTTGAAATAGTTGAGGAACTAATTATGCACATTTATGAAAAGTGAAGGGTGCAGATTGTCACATCAAGATATTACACCTAAATTTTCATAATTTTTGGAGCAAAAAAGAATTTATTATGATTTATTTGGTTTCTATAGTTTATATAAATAAAGAATTTAAAGAGTATAGTGTATAAAAAAATTGAAATAAAAGTTGGGGGTGGCAGACTCGAACCCATGGTCTGAGCATTCCATCATCTTAGTTTCAACCAAGCAATCACTAAACTACTAAGGATCTCTGATGAAAAAGTTCGAAGGAATAAATATTTAACAAATTTATAAAAGTATCATCTTCTTCCCCAAATATACCGTAAAAACCCTAACCCTAATTCAAAATCCAATCGACCCAATTCATTGAGTTAACAACCTAATATCATAGGGCTATTATGGAAACACTTATAAAGAATAAAACGGCAAAATTAAATTTGTCTTACAATGTCGATTGATAATCGAAAATGAAGAACAAGGGCTGAAACTTTGTACACCAATTTGGCTCGCTTATTGATAGGAAATCCAGAAAAAATATTGGAGAAACGCATGGAATTCAAAATCAATTGTTTAAGTGCATTAAAATGATTAAAACGCTCGCCGGATTCCGACCGGAAAAACCGCCGAAAAAACATGAGAGCAGGGATGGAACAAAAGAGTTTTTAAAATTTTCATGTTTTGTCATAATCAGTCCCTCAACATTAACTAGATCTATTTGCCTTATGATTTCGCTAGTTTTTCTTTTAGAAACTTTACCAAGTTACGTTAAACTAACTTTAAAACTTTTAAGCTAAACTTTTTTTTTTAAAAAATAAGTAGAACTTTTATAAGATAACATGATTATACGATTATTGTACATTTTATATGTCAACATGTGCGTATACTAAATGTGATGAGAACTAAAGGTGAAACTTAAAAATAGACGAAGGGCTAAAATTGACAACTTGCTAAAAGATGAGCATGACGGTTGTCACATTCGGGTTGTTATGTTGATTGTTATCTGGGGGTAGCCTGACTGATCTTCTGTCGTATTGATTTACGGACCTAGATTCAATTTAGGTATCTTACAAGATCTTAAATGCCAAAACCCAAAGTTATCGAATGAGAAACTTAAAATGTATGAAGATGATCAAAGATTATCTAATGCATTGTATCATATCTATGATGAAAATCATGATTGATATAAGTCTCACCCTGGTAGAGTGCACATGTAACTCTGTAGCATTGATTTTCTGACCTGTTTACCTCTGTGCCTCATACCTTGTAACATACGAATAACAACGGCATAATCACGTGTAACAATGAATCTTTGTGCGAATTCCTTGATACGGGAGTATTTCGTGTGTGTGGAAACCACATGTGAGTTAGTTATTAATACACCATAAGCGTATCATTTTAAAGCACTTTATAACGGTTTGCATGTGAGCTTATGTGGACAACAATATCAGCAATTGCCGGGTCACACGGTCAGTAAAGTTAAAATGAAAAAGAATAACGGTGTGATTAGATTTCTTGTAAACTGATATGATCCTCTTACCAGAAAATCACAAAAAGTTTATTGCTTTCTATTTATTTTCTTAATTATATGCAAAACTCAAAAAGATTTTTGGTGTGCTTTAGCATAAACTTAATTCAAAAGATTTTACATTTCTACGTTATTTTCGATAACCGATGTTGGATGATGATAATTTTCTAGAAGTTTGACAAACCAATCAGAGTTTTGTATCTTCAAATTAGAAGTTTGGAAAGTTTGAAAGTTAAATGATTGAAAGTGACATAACGAATTGGACATTTTGGTAAAAAAAATCTGAATTTCAAAATTTCCATTCGCCCTTTGATAGGTCGAATGAAAATTTTGGCTTTGATTCTTGCTCATTGGTTTGGTAGAATGAAATTTGGTTTACTTATACATTTCATTCGAACTAAAATTTTGAAAGTCCATTCAACCTTACTATAAATCGAACCAAAAAGTATTATATATACCCATATGTTCATTCGAACCCCACACATTTCATTCGAACCCCACACATTTCATTCGACAGCACTGTTTCTTAACAACGATTCTCTTTACCAGATACTTCGAATTTGATTTTCAGATCTTATAATCTTATTCCTTGATATCACAGGTACATAATGGTGGATTTTGACTAGGGTTGTACACGAACCGAGTCGAGCCGAGCCAGGCTAAGCTCGAGCTCGAGCTAGAACTTAATCGAGCCAGCTCGGCTCGTAAATGTTCGAGCCGAGCTCGAGCCAGCTCATTAATTTTTTATTATTTTCTTATAAATATTTATTAAATAAAAAACAAACAATAATATAAATTATCAGAAAAATAAAATTACACATATACATGTATATTTTTTTTATTTTCCTATTTATTTTCCTAAAATTACACATATTCTTCAACCCCCTCTGGCATATTTTTTAATTTAAAGACTTAAAAATAAAATTAATACATATAAATAAAATAATTCGAGCTAGCTCGCGAGCCGAGACAGGCCTAGCTCGAGCTTGAGCTCGTTAACAATGGAGCCGAGCCGGCTCGTTTTTTTAGAGCTTTTTTCGAGTGAGTTTTGAGCGAGCTTCGAGTTGCGAGCTTTATGTACACCCTTAATTTTGACAAGCTTTTGACCGTGTAATCGATCAGAAATTGGGTTTCTAAGAACCGAACCCTAGATTGTTTAATTGGACCATGATTCACAAACCTGGACATGATTTGATATTCCTAATCACTTAATCGACTGTTTTATGGGGAGAATGAACCAAAATTAGGGATTTAACTTCATTAATTAACTGTTTGATTGTTTTAAACCCTATTTTTTGATGAAAACATTCGATTAAGGCTTTTTAATAACAATTGATGATTGAGGATTGTTTTTCGGTGTTGCTAGAAGAAAATGCAACAAGTTTTCTCGTTGAAATCAATCAATATCAACAAATTGAAAATTCAAAATTTGACAGTTTTCATTCGAAACAATTTTAGGTCGAATGAGAATTTTCATGATTGATTCGTGCTATCTAAACTTGATTCAACCCCCTAAAAGGTCGAACGAGTATCAAATTGTCATTTTCATTATCCGTCTAATGTGTTTGTGCAATTGTTTTTTAACACGGAGAAATGGAAGAAGTTAAAGAACTCAAGTTTGAGAAAAAAGCATAACAATTGTGCTTACATTGGAGAGGTGGAAGACAGATACGAGGAATTCAGAGGGATTATTGGCTTTCTAAGGAGATCTTGTATTGTGTATGCCATTACACAACTTCACACTATATACAAAGACCATTAGGAAGAATTATGGATAAATGCAAGATTGGATTTCTTTGATGGGAAGACAGTCATACATAGCAAAGTTCAGGACAACACGATGCTTGTTGTTGAAGAAGACTTTCGACGTGTCTTGAGGTTGACTGATGAAGAGACATATCCAATAACTTTACCGTGGACTGTTCAAAGGGGATGCTTTTTGAGAATGAAGTACTTGAGGAAGATCACCGATTGCCAATTGTTTAAAGCAAATGTTTGTCTCACATTCAAATATTTGCTACATATGATCATACACATCTTTGCCCTTATTAGAGGGGGATTTGATGTCTTACGAGATACCACATGTTCCATGGCGGAGCTCTAATCCTCAAAAAGTTGTTTAATGTTTCCGGATTGTTGTTTAAACACATGAAAGAAGTGTTTGATGGAACTAAAACTGCAAATTTCTCATGTACCCTAGATTCCTTCAAATGATCTTCGATGACAAGTACCCATACTTGGTTAAAGATCAAACACTCATCCTAAACCAAGAACACATGAATGCTATGACCTTGAACAGGATGACTACTTACAAAGGGAAAGAAGAGAAACCTCCAATAAGAAGGTTATTTGGTCATCTGATTACCCCTGGTTTCCAAGCTCTTGACGATGATGGGTGGAGACACAAAGAGAGTGATTCTGATTCAGATTCGACATTAGTTACAATGTTAAAGGGAGAGAAAGTGAAATGTCAAGTTGTTAAGAAATGTGCTAAGTCTAAGAAAGGGAAAGAGATTGAGGGTTCATCTGTGACAAAGAAGAAAGGTAAGACGAAAACATTGTTGATTGATGAAGATACGGAGACAGAAGAGGAGTGGATTTTTAGGATTCTGACAACGAAACAGAAACCACGACCACTGGTACTTCTGTTAATCCAGTTGATGAATTAGTTGCTGAACAATTGCAAAAAGGGTATGTTGAAGCGATTGAGAATTTGATTATAGAAGGAGATTTTGATATTCTTGGTTCTCCAGTTGTTGTACAATCTATTAAGCGTGGACGCATAAAGTCTATGTCAAAGAAAAAAGAACAAAAGGACAGAAAGAGATGGATGTTTTATTGAAAGGCAAGAAAGTTCCAAAAACTTCAACACCACCTACAAGCAGCAAATCCCTAAGCAAAGAACCCGGAAAAAAGAAAAGGAAAGTTACTGAAGAGATAGAAGTTACAAAGAAGAAAACCACAACATCAACCACTCAACATAACCCAACTAATGTTTCCAAATCATTGAAGAATTTATTACACAACTTTGAGAAAACTACTTCATCTTCCCAACCATAACCCGAAACTGTTTCACAACCTAGTATCACTGTATCTGATGCTGCATTGAATCTGATGTAACAACAGATTTCTAGGTTGGTGAGGTCATTCGATTTACAGAAATCTGCACTGTCAAAGGATGATAGTTAGATTAAACAGATGATGGAGAATGAAAAAGATATGCTTCAGATTATAGCTAAATCTAAAGAGAAGCGATACAAGTTGGAGGAAGAAGTTGCAAGTCTTCAACTTAAGAATTCGAAGTTACAATTGTCGAATATGAGCAATGAAAAGAGGATTGTGGCTGTAGAAAAGGAGAATGAGAAGTTAAAGAATATAATAGAGAGTTTGTATCAGAAAGCACCACAACTCAAAGGAGCTGATGAATCTGATGAAGAAGATGATGACGAGGATGAAGATGATGAGGAAAAGGTTGATTATGATGGTTTTGATGAAGATGATTCTGATAGTGATGGTGATAATGATGATAAGGATAAAGATACTGAAGGATCGATGGATTCTGATGATAATGATGATGATGTTGCTAAGTATTCGTATGAAGCTATAGAGAAAGCAAAGGAAGATAAGTCAGCAGGACTAAGTGCTAGTGGTAAAGTTGAAATGACTGATTCTGACAAAGAGCGATTAAAGAAGATGTTAAAGCGTGGATATGTCTTAACTAGATTCAGGGATATCTTCATAAATGATATGAAGTATTGTATCGAATATCCTGAACCTGAATTGGAAGATGGTGAAGTAAACGCCAAAATTGCAAGAGAAATTCTAGAAGGCGTAGCTCAACAAGCTAGTATGACTCTTGAAAAGTTAGTTCAAAAGAAAGAGATTCCAAATATACCAGTTGTTGAACTAGGACATCATTCAGATGATTCAAACGTGGACTTTCATGAAGTGGAGATTGAGGATATTTCACATGAAGAGTATCCGGAATATTACAATGTGAAAGACAATACTAGTGTCCCATTTGTTGGTGAATTTGTTCTAAAAGAAGCTGAGAAGGTTGCAGACGAGAAAGGAAAGAAAACAGTTGATGAGATATTATCTGAAGGTGAGAAAGAAGATGTGAGTAAGAAGTCTGATGCTTTAATGAACTATCTTAGAAGGTTACGTGAAGAAGATGCTAATAGACCAAAGCCACCAATACAGGGAGATTTATATTGCTATCACACTCAGGTGTTCAAAGGATATGCGATAGCTTGGAAATTCTTTCCTCAGCTCAGGTGTGTCGGTATCAAGTGGGAAAGAAGGATTCTCTATTTTAGTCACTTTCACGACATTAGAATTCTTCCTTACTGGGCCGTACGTGATGTGTGTCGTCATAAGCTGGTTGGTGCGTATGGATTGTTAGAGTATATGGCAGAAAAGATGACAAGAGAAAGCCTGAAGAAATGGGTTATGTTCAAGCCACAGTATCCTCACCGCATAGTTCACAAGAAGATAAACCCAGCAAACAATCTACCGTATGTGACGTTGAACTATAAGCCACCTACTTGCATGAAGAAACTTCCCTTAATGCCAATGGAACAAGATATAAGCAAGAATTTTGCTTTTTGGTATTATGATTGGGGTGCGGCTGAAGCGGTTATTGTTATGGACAACGAAGATAAGACGAGTTGTGCAGAAAGTTTGGGATTTTTGATCCTATGTGGTTGATTAACTGTTCAAAGAATGATATTGAGACGTTATACTTCAATCCAAACATACAACAAGCCTGGAGATTTCAAGCAGTTGTCAAGTTTTGCTTTGCGTTTGAAGTAAATGCTGGATTTGATTACAAGGGGTTGCTTGGTAAGTATGCATTGAAGTTGAAGAAACCATTACAAGTGAAAGAAGCCAGAAAGACGAAGATGGAAAAAGCAAAGCTTAAGTTTGTGAAGAGGGAAAACAAGAACAATTAATCCGAGCTACAGACAAGGGGGAGTTTGTAGATACATATTTTATATATGTGTCTGTAGCTTTCGGATTGTCAAAGACGATATTGTTGAAGTTTTGAAGATTATGTGCATATTATGATTTTGGTTCCTGAGATCGTGAGGTTGAACGAGTTCTTATTAGAGTTCTTATTAGGTCGAATGAAGTTATTTGTTTTGATTTGAACTATGCTTTGATCGAATAAGTTGGTTCGGACCCACGATAGGTCGAACCAAGTTTGTCTCTATGTATGTGGTAGTTGGTGACGGTTATAGAGTTTTGGTCAGTTGTGAGTCAGTCCAGTGTGTGATCAATTAAACTTTTAAGTTTGTGTTTTTGTTAATTTGAGTCTGTAACAGTTATAACCTTTCTAAAGTTGATGAAAACATATTGAAAATGAATCTTATTGTGTTTTAATTACATTGATTATCATTTTGCATGATTATTAGGGTTTCCGCACCTAATACATTAGTACTCATGTGATTCAAACGTTTCTTTGTCTTAAACCGATCCAACAATAGTTCACATAATGCACGTATGAGTCATAACACATGTTACGAGGTTCCTAGACATGCCACAGGGCTTACAATATGTTACTAGGTGTCAAAACATGCTACGGGGTTTCAAAGCACATTTTTTTTGGAAGGCTTCAAAACACACTTTCGGCATCAAAACACACTTTCGGCATCAAAACACATAACTGGCCACTAAAACACATAACTGGCATCAAAACAGGCGACTAGCTAGGCTAGTCGCCCCCAAGCACACGACTAGCTAGGCCAGTCACATCTTGACAGGCGACTAGCTGCTGATAACTATTTCGAGCGCGAAACCCTTGAAATCATATCCGAAACATATTGGGACAACCCAAATCAATACACAATCATCAAACAACCCAAATATATCATTAAACCCCTAATTACCGTCCGTTTATCTTGTTTATTGCAAGTTTTTCCCAAAATGGTTAATATTATGGGTAAGTCACATCAATGCATGTAAATGTTACCCTAAATGGCGAATAACCTGATTTAATCACATAATCACGTTCCAATCAGCATCAAGCTGTAGTAGGATTATTCTAACATAAACCATAACACGTTATAAGCATTAAATCATCATATCACATCCTAAATCCTTCTAAAATCCTCAAACGGGTTAAAAGTCATAACAACCATACAACACATCAAACAATCATCAAAACCTTAGATAATCACCCTAACAACTTCCCTAAATCATTAACATAACCAAAACACAAGAATCCCCATGTTTTTGATCATCAAAAACCATTTCAAGCTTGTATTTTTATCAAAAACTCATTTGATTGTTTAGATCTGGTTAGAAACTATTTTTCAAAGGTTTTCACTGATAGAAACACATTAAAAACAGGTCTGGACCTTTATGGTTCAAAATAATAACTTAACAAAGGTTTAGGATGAATAACACACCTTAGATCTTTGCTTGTAAAGGTTGTTTAGCTGGAAAATGATGGATTTAGGGGAAAAACGGGTGTACAGAGGTTAAGGATAAAGAGAGAGCACTTTGGGGTGAGTTAGGGTTGCACAAATGATGTTTAACAAGTCAAATATGGTATTTATAGCTGCTGCTAGTCGTCTGGAACCCTACAGGCGACTAGCTCCTGCTGGAGGCGACTAGCTCCTACTGGAGGCGACTAGCTAGGCTAGTAGCCTCCTGATACACACCACTAGCAAGCTAGTAGCCTCCTGATGCACACCACTAGCTAAGCTAGTAGCCTCCTGAAACACCCCACTAGCTAAACTAGTAGCCTCCTAAAACAAACCACTAGCTAAGCTAGTAGCCTCCTAAAACACACCACTTGATAAGCTAGTAGCCTCCTAAGTACACCACTAGCTAAACTAGTGGCCTCCTAAACACACCACTAGCTATGCTAGTAGCCTCCATAAAGTCGTTTGCTATACTAACACATAATTTCACGTATACACATATCGGCACGTTATATAATGGTTGTAAAACATTTATTATTCCATAATTAACACGTTTATGTTAATTCACCAACTTACGGGACTCAAGACTCGTGTGTGTGCGCTTTTACCCAATGATCCTCCAAATCACCAACCCTTGAACATATGCGTGTAACCGACTCCCGGTGATCCCCGGATCATCAAACCGACTCCCGATGATTCCCTGAACCATCGAACCGACTTCTGATGATCCCCCGAATCATCGAACCGACTCCTGATGATTCCCCCAATCATCGAATTGACTCCCGATGATCCCCCAGGCCATTAAACCGACTCCCGATGATTCCTCGAATCATCGAATTGACTCAACAAGCCTAGTTAAGTATGTTTTATAAATGTTTTGCTAAGGTAGACTTGTAAGTTTGATAAAAGTATTAACCTAGGTTTGCCGGGTGTCACATCATCCCCTGTTGAAAGAATTTTCGTCCCGAAAATTGCCCGAAGTCGAAAGGAGAGAAAGATAAAAAATTCCGGTTGCGAAAGAAAGAAATTTTTTTCCGGTTGCTACATCATCCCCCTGTTTAAAGAATTTCGTCCCGAAATTCAGTTTGTTTCAATGGTAATAGTTAGTTCGGTGCAAAGCGAGTTTCAAAAGGGATAGTCAATTGTTTTGTATAGTCTAGGTGTCGTATGCATAAACGGAAAATCTATCGAGTTTCCTTAATAACTCATGCTTTACCAGACTTGGGGGTATAGTGTGTGCAAAATGTCTAATTATGCACATGAAATGACAATAATAAGTAAAATGTGTATGGATGTTGACCGGGACCATTGACGGGTGTCACACTACCAGAGAAAGGTGCCAGTACAGCGGGCTCAGAAACAACAATGGGCTCAGGAACTACCATGGGCTCAGGAACTACTATGGGTGCTACTACGGGCTCTACAACAACGGGTGCAACTACCATGGGCTCAACCATAGCGGGTGATACCACCACCTCATCATCTTCTCGCTCTACCAACCAACCTACTCCAGGCACATCATCCTCGTTAGCCACGGGGGCCGATGGTCTAATCACCGGTATGTGTGGAGCATGCGGGGGCTTGCTAGAGTCATTGGATGAATACGACATAGGGGGAGTCTCCGGCTCACTCTCAGAACTAGACAGGTTGATGTACAAAGAAACCATGATCTGTGACAAGAAGTATCCACACTTAATAAATATTTAATTATATACATAATTAATCACATAAGCACAAACAATAGTATATCATAAGAACATAACTATTCTTAATACTATTCCAATGTACTCTAGATGATGCATACTAGGACTTAAAATATTTAACAAAATATTTGAGAGCGTTTATGGTTATAGTATGGACCTAAAATGTTTTTAATTATCTATAAACATCGCTCTGATACCAACTTCTGTCACACCCCGACAACGCACAACGAAAAGCAAGTCATGAGGTAACGGAGGTTGTTACCACATATGTTTAGCAATCACACAATAATTACATATGGACATCTTGCAACCATCCTCTAGTCAAACACATTTAAGTTTCAAGGTCCAAGAAACTTTAAAAGCATGTTCGACCAAGATGAAGCGAAAATAAAACAAAATATTGTTTTACAAAACAATAGTCTTAAAAGTTTTATGGTCTTATTATCATGTCCATAAGTAGTGCGTGCTAAACCAACACTCTCGACCCTTATGCATCAGTACCTGAAAAACATGCTTAAAAATATCAACAAAATGTTATGTTAGTGAGTTCACAAGTTTTAAGGCAAATACACATATTTCCTTGTTTAAAAACGTATGATCGAGTACCGATTAAACTGAGAACCAAGTAGACTATCTAGGTCATACAAGCATGATCGCAACCTAAGGCTCTTAATCAAACCACAACCTTTCTTCCCAAACTTGACCTCCCAAAGGAACTTTTAACATAATATGTTTTCCCACAAGACCCAGTCCAAGTGGTCAGGGAGCGGGCGTCAACCCAATAGATATACTAACATAATCCACGACTCTAAACCAAGAGCTAATGATTAAGAAGTTCAGGGAAGCATCCTCCCGAAAGGATAAACGGGCATCCCACGCACACGTCGTGCACCTACCAAAGGCCATCATATGTTCTATATTGTCATAGTCTACCCATCATACAAGCATGTTAATCCCCCCGATTATAAAATGTTCAAAAACATTTAAAAATAAAAGGGTCCTTGAAACTCACCTCAAGCGTAGTATGACACCCCAGGAAAATCCCACATCGGCCGTGGCCAGGAGAGATCCTTGGTTCATAAGTAATGTCTTGTATCTTAAATCACCAACGCGTTTTGGGGCCTAATGTTAGTGGATGAGAGGAGATATCCACAGTAAGCGTGCTCAGGTGGGAGCACTACCAGGATGGGTGACCTCCTGGGAAGTCTCCACTTGGGCAACCAAAAACAAATCCGTGAGCTCTAGATGGGCAAAGCAGACAATATTGGTCGTGAGAGGGGCGGGGTGTTACAGATGGTATTAGAGCCACACCTGTGCCGTTCGGGATGGTGGGTGCATACCTCATCAGGGACGATGAGACTCTAACAGGGGGTGAATGTGACACCCCAGGAAAATCCCACATCGGCCATGGCCAGGAGAGATCCTTGGTTCATAAGTAATCTCTTGTATCTTAAATCACCAACTCGTTTTGGGGCTTAATGTTAGTGGATGAGAGGAGAACATCACAGTTAAGCGTGCTTAGGTGAGAGCACTCCCAGGATGGGTGACCTCCTGGGAAGTCTCCACTTGGGCAACCAAAAACAAATCCGTGAGCTCTGGATGGGCAAAGCGGACAATATTGGTGGTGAGAGGGGCGGGGTGTTACAAATGGTATCAGAGCCACTCCTGTGCCATTCGGGATGGTGGGTGCATACCTCATCAGGGACGATGAGACTCTAACAGGGGGTGAATGTGACACCCCAGGAAAATCCCACATCGGCCGTGGCCAGGAGAGATCCTTGGTTCATAAGTAATCTCTTGCATCTTAAATCACCAACTCGTTTTGGGGCTTAATGTTAGTGGATGAGATGAGAACTCCACAGTTAAGCGTGCTCAGGTGGAAGCACTACCAAGATGGGTGACATCCTGGGAAGTCTTCACTTGGCAACCAAAAACAAATCCGTGAGCTCTGGATGGTCAAAGCGGACAATATTAGTGGTGAGAGGGGCGGGGTGTTACACGTAGCAACAAGCAATTCCTAGTGAAACCATAATCCGTTTCTAACAATACCCTATTATTTAAAGCCTATTTTAGCAAACATTCTAAGTCTGTCAAAGTTATTCATCAAACTTCCGACGACTTAGTTTAATAAAAAAGATTTGAATTTTCATGAACCTTACCCCCATGGACCCATTGGTGACCTTGACGAATGGTTAAGTTTTAGACCTCACGTACATGCATATCGCGTCTAATTACTCGACCCTTAGGTTTACAGTTATATGTTCACACATATATCATTTCAAGTCAAATTACACATAACTCGACTTAGTAAACCATATTAGTCCATCATAATCAAATATACAGATGTAGCACATACCTTCACATAGTCACTACATTTAAGTCTCGTTTTCCATACAAAGCCATTTTCTACCAAAAACGCGGCCATTCTTAGTAAACCTCAAGTTACCTAAAGAATGCCTAAGCTTTATAAAAATCATTCAAGTAATCAACTTACGAGTCACATATCACATAGATTCACATAATCTATCCAAATTATCCACATATGCTAGCACATCGTCTTAACACCTAATAAAACATGTTCTAGCCATTTCCATCGCATACAAGCTCCTAATGTCACATATCAACCTATGTACATTATATGAACTTAATTTCCATCCTAGGACCCGCATATAAACCACAAAACAGGACCAAATTTGCTGTTCTAAAACAATCACACATTTTAGCCTTTACGTGCCTCAAAATCCTCATTTCGGTGACTTTTAATTCATAGTTTTGCACTGTAAGCATCCGTTAAAATGGAAAACCTATTATAAATCCTAAATGATAACTTTTATACACATTTTAACACTAATCAAGCTGTTTTACATCAGACCTGGAAATAAGTGTTTTTAATGCATAAAACATGTCGAAAACGTGCGTTTTCGCGCATTTTTGCAAAGACATTTAGGTTTTTACATTAGGACTTTCATGAACACTTAATCTCATATTATTTTCCATCAAAATAAGTCATGAAAACCTGATTAAAACCTATTTTGAAATATCCGTTTCAAAAGCTTATATTTTCGCGCTTTAAGCCGAAAACGCGTCTTGATCGTACATGCAAGGTTTCCCAAGTGTGTAGATCCTTGTTAAGTTTAATAATATATATTTTAAACTTATAAAAAACCCTTAAAATCACAATAATGGTCAGACCTGTCATAACTCAAAATAACCCAAATTCCATCATCAAGCAAGGCACAAAACATGAACATATTGATCATTTTAGCCACATTTCATCAAACGCAACCCTATACCATTTATCTAGATCAACATAAGAATCCAAATACCCTTTTACATCAGATCCTAAACCATCAAAAAAACCCTCTTGCATGTTATTAAATCTGATGATCTAAGCATAAACAATCATCTTATGAACAAAACAATCTATCCTACACACATACATACATACATACATACATACACGGCTCACATACACACATATATACACCATCTTTTTAACCATTGTCTCATTCCCATCCTTTCTTTTATAAAATCACTAGGTTATACACTGGGAACGTCTTGGTGTTGAGAAATCTAATATGACATATTGATGAGCCGGTCGTCACGGGTCATGCAAAACCTAAATAACGTATGTAGTTAGGGTAAATAGGGTATCGAATCCAAGGACATGTGGTTAGCGAAATAGATTTTAGTTGATAAAGAAAACAGAGTTACTTATGAAGTTTGCAGTTTTGTGTTATATTCAAGAATTGTTCGATTAAAAATTGGGAACCACAATGGATTCAAAATTGATTGTGAATGAAAGACAAAGTAATTGATTGTAGTTGTAACAATAATAAATAAAGAATTCACACTCAGGTTTCAACAAATGATTACTAAGGCTCTAACAAATGGGTCAATTATAATTATTGCAAATGATGTACGCGGGTGGGTTGTCTCATTAGGTGTAGGTATCAAGAATCATCAACATCTATGATGGACGATAATATACTTTATAACTCTAGAACATACAACCCTAGATTTGTGTTGAAGCAAGGAACCATGTTCATGAAACTAGAAATTGATACAAGATCAATTAACTAAAATGGCTTCAACGTAAGATTAATCGCAATTCAACACAATTTTGTTTCACATTCTAAAGCAAATATAAAATAGAAAATACCTAAATGTTTAGAACCCTAGAATCAATGTTTACACCCGGATATGAATAGATGTTTAGCCAAGCATGACCATGAAAATCTTCAAATGTTGTGTTCTTGGCTCTTCAATCTTCAATAGGATGATGGAGAAAATGATTCTTGTATGGATGTAATGATTTGGAGTGGTTAGTAATGATGAAGATGATCCTACAGATCCAAAAAATCTGGTTTTTATCAAGTCCCACAAGAATCCTTGGTCAAACCCCCCATAAAAACCATTAAAATTTGCATTAAAATTGATTTTGACCAAGTCTTGTCAGGTGGCGCCGTCAGAGACGGCCGAGCACCTCCAAATGCCAAATGTGGTGGAAGACGCCATGCCAGATGGCTCTTCTATTCCAAACGCCTAAAGTGGCGGCAGACGGTGGCCCCGACGGCTGGAAAACTTGTTTTCTTCATAACTTTTCCGTTTCAACTCCGTTTTCGTCCGTTTTCACGGCCACGTCTTCGTATTTCAAAGACCTTTCACATCATAAAATAATATCTTCATTTCAAATCCATGTATTTCTTCCAAAACTCATTCAATCTTCCTGTTTAACCTACAAAACATCAATTTCGTATAGTTATCCACTTTCTTACATATCAACACATCCAAACACATAAGATTTAACATTTAAATACTAAAAGCATCGTACTTTCAACCACGTATCACATATCAATTTTACATATGAAATAAAATGCCTAAAAAAGCTGACGTGTCCAAACCTTAGATATGCCTAAAAAAGCTGACGTGTCCAAACCTTAGATATGCCAACAATGCCTTGCTGATGATAAATGTGTGTCATTAATCAGCTTAAAATATTCAACAAAACATGTGGGTCACTTCAATTTACCACTGTTGAGGTTAAAAGCATCTGTTTGGTAGCCTCGATTTACGAACAGCCGTTGAGACCAATAATTGATCCATGTTATGCATCTGTTTGCTATAAGCAGTTGTTATGAACATCTGCTTAGTACATATTCAGCCCTTAACTTTGAAGATTTAAGAGGGAAATTTTAAATTAGCATAGGGAAGTGTGATTTTTGCAGGTATATAATCATTACCCATATGCTTTCCTATGCATAACCATTTTCTTTTAGAAATTAATTCATAAATTCACCTTTCAAATTCTTTGTTTAAATCATCTCAATGGACGTTGATAACAAAATTTATAGTTTTGTTTGTGATCTGAACCCATCCAAAGATATCTGGTTTCTCAAGGTTTGTATCATACGAAATTGGAAAGAAAGTTTTAAGATGGAAATGATATTGATTGATGAGTAGGTAATGTAATTTTTACCTAAGGTTATTTTATGTTGTTATTGATGATAAATATTCTTTATGTCATGTTTTTCGTTTGCTTTATGCTACTTAAGTTGTTGTCATTGATGTTTAGTGTAAAGAAAGTTTTAAGATGGAAATGATATTGATTGATGAACAGGTAATGTAATTTTTCTCTAAGGTTATTTATGTTCTTATTGATGATATAAATATAAATATTCTTTGTGTCATGATTTTCGTTTACTTTATGTTATTTAAGGGTGATAAGATTCAGGCGTTCATAAAGAGTCCTTTGATCCACGTTTTTGACCATCAACTTGAAGAGGATGATGTCGTTATTCTATCTAAGTTTGGGGTCGCTGAAAACAAGGACCCATAAAAAGTTATAGCACATGATTATAAAATCAACTTTTATCGTTGTACCACTGTTAACCATATTGTTGGTTGGGAAGGTGTTGAGTATGGTATTAATTCATGCCTTTTAAATATATTCTTAAAGGCGAAGTGAAGGAACTTTTGTCTGTTGGTTTGTTTCTTGCTTTATCTTCAATATGTAGTATATTTTGATTTTAGGTTTCATATTTTGAGTTATATGCCATTTTATAGATGTTGCTGTTAGTGTCATTTGGTGTGGAGGTCTGGACGTGTTTGGACGAATTCCAAAAGAAACTAAAAGGATGAATTTTGATATTCAAGACTTGGAGTAAGCGTTTCTCTGATTTTTGTTTGTAAAGTATTGTTGTTACTTTGAATTTTTTTTTGTGTACGTCATTTAGTCATCTAATAAATCAACCAAATCATTATTGAGTTTTTATATTTTTCTATATATATTTAGCTATGTTTATATATTGATTTTATGTAGTGGTATAATTTTGCGATGTACTATGTGGAATGGTTATGCAGAACAGTTTAACAAATTCATTTATCAAAACACTGCTAATGACCATATAACGGCTGTTATATAGCATGGCAAGGTTAAGCAGTCAAAAGGTAATTTCTTTTACACTCCTCTTATTAATAGTGTTGTTATTAACAGTCTGTCAGTTGATTGGAGTTCAATATCTATAATCTATATTATCTTATTAAGTAGGAGTGATGGCTAAGATAGTCATTTTCATTTTCGTACAACTTAACAAACAAGATGTACAACATGTTTAAGCAAAAATATTAAGGGTATTATTGGTATACTTGTGACTATTAAGACACTTAGGAGGGTAGATTAGTAAATTTAACATAATCCAATACCTCACATCCTAAAATCTTATCCCAATTATGCCCTTATGTCCAACTTTTAAAACACAAAATACAACCTAACCTATGATGCATCTTAAATGTGAGACCTTTCAACCCTCCCTCTATATTATTATATATACTTCATTATAATCAATTTCATGAATGCTAATAGTCTTTTCATAACCCCAAATAAAATCTTAGAGCTAATTTCATGTTTTGAAACATTGTTTTGTCCAAAAAAAACTATGTCTTCATTAGATGAGAAGAGAAAAAAATCAATGAGAAGTTAATCTATATCTATATTATCTTATTAAGGAGGAGTGATGGCTAAGATAGTCATTTTCATTTTCGTACAACTTAACAAACAAGATGTACAACATGATTAAGCAAAAAAATTAAGGGTATTATTGGCATACTTGTGACTATTAAGACACTTAGGAGGTTAGATTAGTAAATTTAACATAATCCAATACCTCACATCCTAAAATCTTATCCCAATTATGCCCTTATATCCAACTTTTAAAACAC
The DNA here is from genome assembly GCA_028751855.1 of Ambrosia trifida. NCBI lineage: Eukaryota > Viridiplantae > Streptophyta > Magnoliopsida > Asterales > Asteraceae > Ambrosia > Ambrosia trifida. The sequence goes on from CM054129.1 coordinate 73,418,609, forward strand.
AAAATACAACCTAACCTATGATGCATCTTAAATGTGAGACCTTTCAACCCCCCCCCCCCTCTATATTATTATATATACTTCATTATAATCAATTTCATGAATGCTAATTGTCTTTTCATTACTCCAAACAAAATCTTAAAGTTAATTTCATGTTTTGAAACATTGTTTTGTCCAAAAAAACTATGTCTTCATTAGATGAAAAGAGAAAAAAATCAATGAGAAGTTAATCTATATCTATAATACATTATAAAGGAGGAGTGATGTACCATATTGGAATTTTGACATGGGTACAATTTTTAAAGCAACAAGTACAACATATTTAAGCAAGAAATTTAAGGGTATTATGGGGATAGTTGTGACAATTAAGACACTTAAGAGGGTAAAATAGACATTTTACCCACCTCATCCTTTACAATATCAAAATAAAATTACACTACTAACCTTCATTTCCCATCCATATACCAAATTATCCATTCTTCCTTAGTTTCATGAACCGTTGTCATCAAGGTAGGGCAATGAAGCGTTCACATCATCAACCATCACATCCCCTCATTACCCTCATCAATTGAAGGCAATCAGTTGCCCCCAATAAATTCACCCTTTCAATCAGCATATTCATCTTTAACCCACCACCTACCTTTAACACTCTGTTCCAGAGTTTCATTAAAGGATGGAAAGGAAAGGATTGGGAAGGAAGTGGGGAAAAAAATGTGTTCCAGAGTTTTTTGTAGGAGGGAAAGGGAGGGAATGAGAGGGATAATAGAAAGGTTTTTAGAGTGATTTTAAATCTTTCCAATTTGGAAGGAAGAGGAAGGAAAGGAAGGGGAGGAAGAGAGGTTTTAATGAAACTCTAGAACAGAGTGTAACCGGTTGAATTGCTAAAGAAATCGCAGGGCTCAACACCTATAGAAAAAGAAATAATGTGCTATCGTTAAATTAAGGTCTCAGGTTTTGTTTATTATTTTTTTAGTTAATTTTTACTTATTCAAGTAATATGGTTGCTTTTGCAGCACACTATTGAAGAAAGAATGTGACATGAAGATTTGAGAGAAAAGGTAAAAATGGCATTCCTTGAGCTTTTGAATGCCATGTAATATGTATGGTCTAACTTAAAAGAAACTTTTGTAGGTGCTGTCTGGATTAAAAGAAGACCATCACCGATTTGGATGCACAACAAGAACTGGTATAATCTTACACTATTTTTAGTTATGATTTTTAAAGAGTGCAATTTCTTTTTCATTTTTCATTTGATCGTGACGGCAAGACTCACTCAGTATCCAAGCATATTCCATTGTTGAGTCAACTTTTATTTATTTCTGTGTACTCGGATTTGAGACAATGAGTCCAAGGCTTTAAATCCTACAAAACTTTTTCGTATGTTTTTGTTAAGTATAACCATTTGACCCGTTAGATGCAAAACACTTGACGGGTTTGTCATCTTGGTTTCTTTATTTTTTTTTTTTGAATTCATGGCTGGCTTTTGATCGTGTTGTTGCCGTTGGCTTTCGATTTGTCTATGGAGACGATATTCATAGGGGTTAGTAAACTGTCGCCGTCGGCGACGGTTTTGAACTGTTTTTTATGGCGGTTTTTGTGAAGCCCTATGTATTTGATTTTAATGATTGTTATGATAATTATGAGCCTTGGTTTGTAATCTGATGTTCTTGCCTTTGAATCTGACTGATGATGATGGCGTTTAGGTGTAGTACGGTTGCTTTGAAGAGGGTTAATAAAATTTTGGCCTCTGTCTTGGTTTGGTTGGGTGTGTGTTCCGGGCCACTCTTGATGTATCACTTGTTTATTTTGTGATCTTTGAGGTTGAATGGCCGCTCCACCGGCTAGGGCATAACCAGATTATGATTATATCATTAAGGTCCTTTTGATTGGAGATAGCGGTGACTTTTAATTTTCTCCTTTTGAGATTAACTTTGCCGACTAACTATAACTATGAGTTTAGTGCTTGATATGATATTGGTTACTAATTTGTGGTGGATGATTGTGTTGACTTGTTTTCTTCTATTGGTATGATAAAGTTTTAAACTTAAGGTGTTTTATTGTACAAATCTAGGTTTGATTTGGTACCTTTTTATCATCGCACTTCCTGTTAAGAACCTCAAAGTGGAGGTCACCACCAACCACATCTCAGTCCTTGGTTAGCTTTTTCCAATAAGGTAAAAACCATATCCCCTTTTTGCTGTGATTCTCATTTACCAAGGTTATTGAAATAATCTGTCTCATTTATTTGAATTTGAATTTTAAATTGTTTTTACTTTAATAGGGGTGATGCAAAAATACCATGTTGTCATTGCCTGAGTTCTGATATGCATACATCAGTGTTCATTTACTAAAAAAAGGTTCGTGGAATTATAGTTGATCTGGTATGAGTGTTCTGATTATACCTATTGATGCATTAATATTTCCACAGTGTTGCTTTGTGTTCTGATTATAACTTAATCTTTATTGTTATTTCTTGAGAACAACATCTCTTCTCTTATGCACAGCCTAAAAAAGCCTGTAGAGGTTGATAATAATTAGAAATCGGTGCCTTCAAGAAGCATATGAGACGACGAATTTCAGGATTAGCAAAGGTTTAACTAACTTTTTAACCTTTTATTACAGCATGCAGAAAGGAAAAGTTATATGTTCAAAAGCCATATTTCAATACCATATTTACTCTTTTTTTAGTGCACCTCAGTTGTTTGCAACATTTGTTGTTAAGTGATTCAAGAAGCTTTATCTTTTATTAGCTTTTCAAATTGACTGTTCATGTTTTGATGTGCTAATGTGCTTAACATATGCAAACAAGAGAGAAAGATCAGGTTCAACACGACAAGAAAGTCAACAATATTTCATCACCCGCATCTTGGTTTCTTGCTTGGCGGTTAAGGTAACCACTTTTTCCATATGATAGTTGATTTTTTGTTATCGTTATGTCATTCAAATTATTTATGAAGGGTAAGCTATTCTAAAACAACGTACTCTGGGTACAATAGTATTATGGGCAAATGGGTCGCAACTATATAACTCTTAAAGCCAATCAAACATGTTCTCCTTGTTTGGGAGGGACCATATATATATATATATATATATATATATATATATATATATATATTCCTTGTAAAAAAGTATTTGCATGTTGTCACATTTCATGATTGTACATTGTATCATAGGTGAGGTGATAAAGGTAACCATTGCACCTACTCTTCCTATTTTCTTTCAAGTATCCTTATTTAGTTTTAATCATGTTCTCGTGGTTTGGTTACTTAAACCCAATTGAACTAGGTAACTCAATATCATATTTGTATGTTAAGATAGTGTATTTTACTTAAGAGGGATTAAATACATTAGACGTATACAAGGCCGAATACCGATCCCGTCCCGTCCCGATACCGTGTGAGCGTTGGATTTTATCTAAAACAGGATATTATGATCATACAAGTCACAAATCTAGGTGCGGAATCCCTAGATCTGAACAAATTGATAAGATGATAATCACGACACAATCAAGATCATTTTCAACTTCATTTTCATAGATTAACTTTCAATTAATAAGCAATTACAACGTTTATGTTAATCTAGAAACACAATGACACTTTCTCAAAACACTACTGAACCTGCACAGAACCTGGACACAAAATGATAACTCTCTTACATAATCAAAAACTCAAAACCTATATATAATGTCTGCACATTCGCCCCTTTCTGTAGGTCGAATGTGAGAGTTTTCCACATTCGCCCACTTGAAGTGGTCGAATGTGGTCTTCTGTCCACATCAAAACTTCATTCGTCCAGTCATGTTCTACCTTCGCCCAGTTCTATCTTCATTCGCCCGTTTATCTTACCTTCGCCCATATCCATCTACATTCGGCCCATCAGAATCACTTTCGGCTACTTATTAACATATGTTAGTAATATCATATCCAATCCTTAGTCGCAAATGCATCAACAAACTCCCCCTCGACTATTGATTGGATAGTCTTCTTTGATAATCCATCGTCCTGTTCATCAGCTTAATTCTGAGCTGCTTCTTTTGTTCATCAGTCATAGGCGGCTCGAATGTTTTCTTCACAGGCTTTGAAACATTGGCGATCTTCACAGTTTTGCCAAGTTTCCCCTCCAAGTTGCTTCCAGCGTTTATGTCATACGCAAAACAAACTCCCACAACTTGAGTGTACTTCCTCGCCTGAGCAAAGTCGTTCGGTTCATAATAGATTGGATTATAAAACAACATGATGATGTCTTCGAAGGTGCAATTTATCAACCACATAGGATCAAATACATGTACATGCTTGTATTTGTCCTTTCCATCCCTCAATACAATCACTGCTTCTGCCTTCCTCCAATCGTAATACCAGAATATGAAATCAGCACTGAAATGCTGTGGCATTGGCATCAATGGTATCTTTCTCATCACATTTGGTGCTTTGTATATCAACGTCACACGCTTCATGTTGGTTTGAGGATCAATATCCCTATGAACTTTTCTGCGGGGATATTGAGGTTGAAATCTCTTCCATCGTGTACGACTTTCCCAAACCAACTTGTCCGCGCACCAACCGACATGCGAACCATTTACCTCGGCACCTGACATAGGAAACCTGCATAAATCTCTCACCGCCCAGTACGGTAGAGTAAGCAAATCACAGAATCTGTTGAAATACAGAATTCCGGTTTCCCATTTCGCTGCTATACACTTCAGTCTGCCAAGATACGTCCACCCGAGAGCTCTGCCTTTGAACTTGGCATTATGAAAACGATAAAAGTTACCTTGAGCTTCAGGTTTAGGTCGGTTCTCATCCATCTCCTTCAACTTCTTCAGATAATTCTTCAACTCATCAGACTGGTTGGAAGAATCTATCTTTTCATCTCCAAACACCTTCTCAACAAACTCTTCGCTTCTTCTCTTCGCTTTCTGTTTCGCTGACTTGTTTGGTATTTCTGTGAAGTCAGGAAATACTTTGTTTTCATCTTCCTTTCTGAAATATTGGGGAAATTCCTCATGAGTGATATCTTCAATCTCAACTTCATTGTTTTCTGGAGTTTGCACATCATCAGAATGATTTCCCATATCCTTTTCAGGAATATCAGGAATCGATTCATCCATCATGAACTCCTCAAACGTCTTACCTACCCTCTGTGCGAGACCATCTAAAATCTCTTTCGCCACAGATGCAGGTAGTTCCCCTTCTTCTAGATCTGGATCTTCATATTCCAGCTCGTATCTCAGATCATCAGTCTGGAATATTTCAGTGAAGCATCCAGTGAACTCAATGGTCCACTCCCTCTTCTCCAACATGTTCTTGTATATCAGCTTAGCGTCATCAGAAAGAGATCTCACCTTTTCGTTCCAAAAGATACTTTCATCTACATCCTCACCTTTCTTCTTGGAACTAGATTCTCCAGTATCTTTCTTCTTCTGTGATTTTCTCTTCTCATAAGTATATTTAGAAGTATCATCTCCTCCTTCATGATCACTTCCACTGCTAAGCTCATCACCCTTCTTTCCTGTACCCTCAGCACCATCATCATCATCATTGTTGTCATCATCATCATCATTGTTGTCATCATCACTTTTATCCGAACCCTCATCATCCTCTTCATCATCATCATCTTCTTTCTCTGATTCGGAATACTCATAATCAATTTTCTGTTCATCATCTTCTTCATCTTCCTCACCCTCTTTCAATTGGGGTGCTCTACTATATAACTCTTCAATCAAACCACAAAGCCGTTTGTTTTCCTTCTTCAATTCTTTGTTGTCGGCCTTGATCAGTTTGATCTTGTTCTTGTTTCTATCACATCTCCTCTCAAGCTTTTCATTCTTAGCTTCTAACAACTGAATCTTTTCATTAATATCATCCTGATTCGCTTTTGAAGCAACTACAATCTGGAGCATCTTCTCCTCATTTTGCTTGAATTTAGTGATTTCAGCTTGTTGAGCAATCAGCATTTTCATCATATCCTCCATCTTCTTATTGACTTGTTTCATCACATCATCATCAACAGTCATTTTCTTTGACTTTGATCTGGAGGGCTCAACTTCAACAGCTTTCTCTTTCTGAGGCTTCCTAAACATATCGAGCACTTTATCCATATCGATATTAAACTGATCGATTGGTAAAGTCTCTGCCTCCTTTCCTTTCTTCTGCTTCTTAGCAACTGGCGAAGATAGCTTGGAAGGTGTTCCAGCATCAGGCAATCTCTTACCTTTCAACAACTGAGCTAACTCCTTCTCTCTCAGTTCTTTCACACTTGATTTCTTTGCCATCGTCTTTTGTTTCTTTGACTTCTTAGGCAAATTAACAACTACAGTGTCACCAACACTCAGCTCAGCCAAATCAACTCCCAAACCTTCATCTTCAACCGATTTCCTTCTCCTCTCAGACTCTTCTATCGACTGGTTCAATAATTCAGACTCACCAACCATAGTGGCCTTACGTTTGGTGGTCCTTACGTTCTCGTCATCCGAATCCCACTGTTCATCAACCTCAGTTTCCTCCGAATCCACAGACTCTTCATCCACCAAACTCGAACCTTTCTTCGCAGTCGATTTCTTTCTTGCAGACTGTTGCTTTGTGCTTCCCTGATCAATAGCCTTTCCTTTGCCCTTCCCTTTGGCTCCAGGATTGACTACTTGACGCTTCCGCTTAGTGCTTGAATCAGCATACACTAAGGGATCGTCGTTATCTGAGTCACTATCATCATGTCTAGCTTTGTTCTTGCCTGGATCAGTGTAATCCGGACGAGCCAAAGCGCCAAACAATCTCCTGTTGGGTGGTTTCTCATTGTCAGCTACACCCTTGTATCCTTTCATTCTCATCAAGGTTCTAATATTCATGTGATCCTGACCTAGAATCATTGTCGGATCCTTCTTCAGCATTGGATTCTTGTGGTCAAAGATCATCATTAAAAATCTTGGATACAACATAAACTTCTTGAACTTTATACCCTTCAGCATCTCCAACATGTGGTCAAGTATCATCCCCGAAACATTAAATGGTTTGTTGAGTGTCAACGCAACCATTAATGAACTCAAACTCTTCCTCATCACGTCATAACCACCACTAACACATCCAAAAACATGGATCAGAACGTGTGCAAAGTACTTGTACTGCACTCCCAGCTTCCCTTTATACATCGATCCGTCAGTGATAGGACCTTTGTATTTCATCCTTAAGAAGCACGCCTTCTGTTCAGTCCACGACAACTCCCTGGGATCTTCTCTATCCTCAAACTTAATCTGTAAAGCTTCCCGGATGTCGGCTTCAGTCAAGAACATGTCAATCTCCTGAATCTTGCTCTTGATAATGGTTTGATTATCCCAGTAGTCGTACTTAGCGTTCTGGTAGAAATCTTCTATAATGTCCTTGTAAATGATAGTAGGTGTGGCTAGAGCGTGTACAATCCTGCTCCTCTTCAAAAACTCAATAATACCAGTGAATTCTGTGTTCTTCTCCACATCTCCTAGATACGCGCAGCAATTGTGCGATCTTTCGAAAGACCAAATGCTTGGTGTAGATGTTTCAGCTGTGGGGACTGGATCTTGAACAGCTATCTCTGCTGGAGTCTCAACATTCACTGCTGGAGCGTCAATATTCTCTGGTTGTTCAGCCATCTGCACATAAGAATCAATAAAACGCGTCAAAACACAAAAACGACAAAAATATAAAATTTTGGTCAAAACTGATCTGCACATTCGCCCATATCAAAGTGGTCGAATGTGAGTTTTTGTTGGTCGAATGTGAATTTGTATGGACGAAAGTGAAAATGATTTTGATAAAAATCACATTCGCCCGTTTTTGAGTACATTCGCCCACAAATTATCACCTTCGCCCGGTTTATGAACCGAAGGTGGAATCTGTTTACCCCCAAAAATTTAAAAATTTGCCATTGTTGTTTTTAATCCGTATTTTTGATTCTAAAACGTTCTAACAGGGCCGACTAACACTTGTTAATAACCAATTTTATCAACACATCATTTTACATGGGTTTTCAATTTGAATTAGGGTTCGTCATGTTCAATTGATCAAATCTGTCATGTAAACATGTTATTACCCTAATTCCTTTCACACTCTCCCCCTAAAACCTATGTATAATGATCGTTGATCAAGATCAGACACTAAACAACATCAAAAATCCCAAAATATAAAACCCTAGGTCCGTTATAAAAATCCGACGATTAAAGACTGAAAACTTGTCCAATACCTGCACAATTAGGCTTAAAATGATCAGGAAGAGATAAGAAATCAAAAGCACAAGCACAGAGAATAAGATCAACAAGGTCTGGTTATGAGATAAATTTTGAAAAAAATTTCAGAATGAGGAAACGAATGTGACAGGCATATATATAATGGGCCACCTTCGACCGTTTCTGATGGACGAATGTGGATAATATTCACATTCGCCCGTTTTAAAGACACGAATGTGATAAATGTTTCACCTTCGCCCCTAATGAAAGACACGAAGGTAAAATTGAGATCCGGAAGTGAAAAAGTCACCCGGAAGTAAAAATACCACCTTCGCCCAAATCTAAAACGGTCGAAAGAGAGAGTTTTTCCACATTCGACCCAATTAAGGGGCGAATGTGAAATGGAAAAACTGAAAATTTCGCCAAATCACGAATTCGAATCCCGTTCAACATTTTTCAATCCGTTAAGCTTCCAAAATCCAAATTTTCACATTTTGACTGTTACAAAGACCAGATGGTGTTATCAAATCTCAGAAATTGACCATCAAGCATCCCCGGATATCAAAAATAAAGCAGAAATGCAAATCTTTTGGATTTTCTGAAATTTATATCAAAACACACCTAAAATCTTTTTGGATTTTGTAACTTTTTGACAATAAAAAGTAAAATGCAACAAAGTAAAATGCATCAAAGTAAATGAAAGCAGTAAACATTTTGTGATTTCCGGTAAGAGGATCATATCAGTTTTCTGAGAAATCTGAACACAGCGTTGATCTGATTCAATATTATCATTATGAAAACAATATGTGATACAGCAATTGCTGATATTGTTGTCCACATAAGCTCACATGCAGACAATTACGCAATGCTTTAAAATGATACGAATTAGATGTATTAGACTAACACATTGTGGTTCCCACACACACGACATACTCCCGTATCAAGAAGTAATCTGCACAAAGACTCATTGTAAAGCGTGATTATGCTTTCGTCGTCTGTAATTGTACAAGATATAATGCATAGAGGTATACAGGTCAGCAAATTAATGCAGCAAAGTAACATATGCACCATACCAGGTTGAGGACTGATATTAATCATGATTCGCATCAATGATCAATACGATATTATAGATAATCTTTGATCATCATATAACATGGAAAGTTCCTCAATTCGGTAACTTTAGGTTTTGGCATAAAGCTCTTTTATAAAGACATCCTGTCTGATCTAGGTCCGTAATGACTTACAGCAGAAGATCAGATAGGCTATCCCCAGACAACTAATAACATAACGACCCTAAACCTCCGAGTTTTGTACAAACACCCTATCAAACGAAATTACGGTACTAAGACCATATGCCCATGAGGTGTTCATCCACAAACGCGTAGTTTGTTATGTTTGTATCACTAATGCACGCAATATAAAGTCTACGAAGCCTATCAGCATATCACACGTGATCAACATACGTCTCATTAAAACTATACAATTCTTTAGCCTGTGTCAGATCCCCACTGATGTACTATCATTTCCTCTTTTTATCCAGGAAATCATTTTGGGTTTTTCTAATTTTTAGGTATTTTGAAAATTTTTCAATGTTTTTGGTTTTTCTGATAAAATGACTCCCCCTAAAAATAAAGAACATATTTTTGGGTTTTTAATTTTCTGAAAAACAAAACAAAAATTTGAAAGAAACAATCCACTCGAAAGCATCAACTTCTTTGAGGATTAAACAACCCCCTCGAAAGCATCAACTTCTTTGAGGATTATGATAGTAAAGAGAAATTCCCAATTAGCAAAGAGAAATTCCCAATTAGCAAAAATTTAAAACTAAAACTAAAAACGAAAAATGATAAACCGAGGAGCCGATTAGTCCTGTTTTTCCTTTATGTTGTTTACTTTCAAAAGATATTCAAAGCGGGATCTGTCAAAAGCTTTTGTAAACAAATCTGCACGTTGGTAGTCAGTATGGATTTTGACCATGTCAATCAATTCCTTAGCATAACAGTCACGGATAAAATGATATTTAATCCGGATATGTTTAGCTTTAGAATGATTTTCAGTATTTTTAGTTAACGCAATTGCGGCTTCGTTGTCACAGTGTATAGGGGTTTTAAGAAACTGCAAACCGTAATCGACCATCTGTTGTTGGATCCAGAGCACTTGCGAACAGCAACTCGAGGCTGAAATGTACTCGGCTTCACATGTAGACAGTGCGACGGAAGTCTGTTTCTTGCATTGCCAGGTGATTAACCTGCTCCCTAAAAACTGGCAACCGGCTGTTGTTGATTTGCTGTCTTTGTCACAGCCGCCCCAATCTGCATCACTAAAAGCAATAAAATCAAAATCATCATCATTAGGGTACCAAAGTCCTTTTGATGGACAACCCTTCAGATATCGAAGGATACGCTTGACCGCCGTCAGATGACTTTGTTTCGGCTTCGATTGATATCGCGCACAGAGACACGTTGCATACATAATATCTGGTCGAGAGGCTGTCAAATACATCAGAGATCCGATGATTGCTCTGTATGTAAATGGGTCTGTCAGCTCCCCCTTAGCGTCGACTCCAATCCCGTGATTGGGTTGTATCGGGGTATCCATCGGCTTAGAGTCCTCCATCTGGAATCGGCTCAAGATGTCGGCAACATATTTCGTCTGGTGAATGAAGATCCCGTCGGGTCTTTGATCCACCTGTAAGCCGAGGAAAAACTGCATTTCTCCCATAGCGCTCATTTCGAACTTCTCCTGCATAACAGTTTCAAATTCCCTGCACAAGAGTTCATTAGTTGAACCAAATATAATATCATCAACGTAAATCTGTACTAGAAGCAAGTCATCTCCCGTCTTTTTCGTAAAGAGGGTACAATCGACTAGGCCGCGCTTGAATCCTTTGGAGATGAGATATGTGCTTAGCTCCTCGTACCACTGTCTTGGAGCCTGGTGCAAACCATATAAAGCTTTGTTGAGCACGTAGACCTTGTCCCGGTGGATTGGGTCCTCAAAGCCCGGTGGTTGCCCGACATAAACCTCCTCTTTGACTTTACCATACAGAAATGCGCTCTTGACGTCCATTTGATAGACTTTAAATTTCTTATACGAAGCAAACGCAAGGAACATCCGAATAGCTTCCATTCGTGCTACTGGTGCATAGATTTCGTTGTAGTCAATTCCTTCAATCTGATGGAAACCCTGCACAACCAATCTGGCTTTGTTCCTTACAATAACTCCACGGTCATCTTTCTTGCACTTAAACACCCACTTAGTGCCAATTTTCTTTCGTCCCTGCGGCAAATCTGTGAGCGTCCAGACTCCTAATTTCTGGAATTGCAATAACTCTTCCTGCATTGCCTCAACCCAGGCATCTTCTTGCAAAGCATCTTTGTATGTCCTTGGCTCTACTTGGGACACGTAACATGCAAACGACCAATCATTTTGGTCACCAGATTTCTGAATTTTGGCATACAAAGCTAAAGCACCAAAACTCTCTGGCGTATTAACGCTTTTAAGCTGCCCTCTGGTCATCACTCCACTACCAGGATCTCCAATCACTTGCTCCAGCGGGTGAATACGATGAATCCGAGATTCCGGATTAACAGGTACAATCACTCCCGTCTGAGCAGTCAAGTTCTCTGTAGCATCCTGATCATTACCCGTGTTAGATGATGAAGCAACATCTGGATTTGGAGCTGGGTTCACAGTTTGCTCTTCTAATTCTTCTGCATTTTCAAGAACAGCTTCTTCAAATTGTTCATCTTCAGATTCTGAAGTGTCTAACGAAGTTGAAGCTTCTTGAAACAACTCTTCTTCTTGTGTAGGAACACTGGTATCACTAGAAGCTGGTGGGGGGTTTACGGTAATTGGACGCATCAACGGTGAAGTTGCCGCGTTTTCACATTCGTAAAGTAATCTGATCACAGCTTCTTCAACCAGGCTATCTAGATTGAATGACTCAAAGAAATCTTTGTAATCAAACATCCAATCAGGGCCCGTGCCTTGCAAATTTTGTGTGTATCGTTGAACTTCCACGTTTGCCCAATCCTCCACTTGACGAGTTCGCTTGTTGAATACCCGTTTGAGCGGGGTTGCATATCCAACAAAATATCCCTCTTCAGCTTTAGGACTAAACTTCTCGCTTGGATTCAACATCGTACATGGCGCCCCAAATGGTTCTAGATACTCTAAATTGGGCTTTCGTCGGTGTAACAGCTCATAAGATGTTTTTCCAAACTTCTTCACTGTTATAACCCGATTTAATGTATAGTTTGCTGCATAAATCGCCTCATTCCAGAACATTACCGGAAGATTTGAGTCAGCGAGCATTGTTCTTGCAGCCTCAATCAGAGTCCTATTCTTTCTCTCAGCAACACCGTTCTGTTGCGGGGTATACGGAGCTGAATATTCATGATGTATCCCTTTGCTTTCACAAAGTTCATCCATCTTTGCATTTTTAAACTCCGTCCCGTTGTCACTCCTGATCCTTTTGATCTTTAAGTTGTAGATATTTTCCAACCGAGTGAACAGAACTTGTAAGTTGGTAAAAGTGTCGCTTTTGTTCTTCAAACACATCACCCATGAGAATCGTGAATAGTCATCTGTGACGACTAAACAATAAAGCTCCCCAAGATGACTTTTGCGCTTGACCGGTCCAAAAAGGTCCATGTGCAATCGCTCAAGCGGCATCTCAACGGAGTTAACCTTCTTCAATTTATGGGATTGTCTGTGTTGTTTTCCTTTCATGCAACTCACACACTTGTCGTTCAGATGGAAATGTTTCACGTTAACTCCATCGACAAGTCCATTTCTCACTAACTGATTCATCTTTCTCAAATGAATGTGCCCCATCCTGCGGTGCCACATTATTGATTCTTTTTCGGTCGCCTTGGAAAGAAAGCATGTTATCTGTCCCTGTGGTGTCATTGCCTTAGACATATCAAGAATGTAAAGATTGTTGACTCGAGGTGCCATCAACATAACCCACTCCTTTGGAATCTTGAAGCCCGGTTTGAGGATGTAGCAGGATTTGTCATCAAAATGCACAGAAAATTGTTTGTCGCATATTTGACTGACGCTCAACAGATTATAGTCTATCTGTTTGACATATGATATCCGCTCGAAAGTCACAACCCCATTACTCACGCTTCCTTCCATCGTTATATAACCTCCTTTATTGCCCGCAAACGCAACATATCCACCATTAATATTCTTCACATCGAACAGCAACGCCAAATCCCCCGTCATGTGGCCTGAAGCTCCACTATCAACAATCCAGAGACTGCTAATAGGGCCAACTGAAGCTCCCTGCACACAGAAAATAGACAATTAGTTCTTTCGGGGGACCCAAGCCTGAGTCTTGGGCCTTTGAACTTTGGCTTTCAAAGAATCATTCTCAATGACTTTTTCAACAACTTTCTGTTTTGAATCAACCGTTTTCTGATTTTTCAAAACAGATTCATTCTTATCACTCACCTTTGATGTAGAGGCTCCTGGAGAACCATTAGGTGTCCAAGATTGTTCAGACCTTTTGAGAATACGGATTTGAGATTTTGGTTTCTCAATAGGTCTCTGAACATTGTTACTGAAAGTAACTTTCTTAGCAACCTTATCTGATTGAACAGACTTAGGTCCAACATTTGACTTGACAATTGGTTTTTGTGGAACCTTTTGTCTATCAGCTGTTGTGTTCACCACTGGTTTTCTCCAAGATTGTTCCATTGCCATCCGATTCCTCCGATCATAATGAAATGGACGGTTGTTCCTCATTTGAAAATTGTTTTGATTTTGAAAATGTTGTTGTTGAGGAACAGACCGTCTATGCGGTGGAATGTAATGATCAATCGGCTTTTTGATGGAATTCTTAACCTCAACTTCATGTCTCTTATGCCTTACATATGGACACTGAGCAAGTAAATGCCCGCGTTCTCCACATTTAAAGCACTTTCTATATTCCTCAAACACATAATGAGCATTTGGTGAAGCAAATGTTTTTACAGGAAATTGATCATTATATTGTTGATTTCTTAAACTCTCAGGAAGTGGTCCTTTCGAGTAAGAAGGTTCATGAAAACCATTTGCTTTATCATCAGGTCGAATAAACTCAGTGACATGTATTTTTGGCTCTTGAGGAGTTTCTGAAAACAGTTTCTTTAAGATTTCTGGTGGAATTTCATTGGTTCTTTCATGTTTTGGAAACCAAATTGTGCTTTCTTGCCAGATTTTATCAAGTTTAGAATAGTTAACGTTTTTAATCGGAAACTCCTCATCAGCAATGATTTTATCGGATCCTTCCATCCGATAAAATACCTTTACAGGTTTGTCACTGGTTTCATTCAGCTCATTCTTTTCAACATTCTTTTTGACCTCATTCTTAACAACATTCTTAACATCATTCTTTTTCTTAACATCAGGCTTTTTCGATTTCTTGTCATGAATAGCTTTTGCCATTGGATGAATATGATCAGATGGTGATACTGGTTCGGTAGTAATGATGTGATTTTCTTTTGGAATCTCACATTCATTATCAGATTCATCACTACCAGTATCATCATTATCTGATTCTGAACTATCACTCTCAGCATAAACTCCCTCATTGTTCAAGCCCAAAATCGGTCTCACATCTTCAGGATATGGTTCACCAATACTCGAGGTATTAGATTCCACATCTGATGATGAGTCTGATTTCACCGAACTCTCCGGTATAACTTGATGATAGTTATGGTTTTCAAAAAGAACCGGAGATGGTACAGACTTATAATTGGTGGTGTTATCATCAATTATATGATCCACGACATAAGCAACATTCTTATAGCTTTCTAACTTCTTGTTAACCTTTTCAGCAAAGCATTTAATGGCAGCCATTTCTAACTTGGTATTTTCAATTTCATTGATGTAATTATTTATGGCCAATTGTTTTAATGACAAAGTAGTTTTCAAGTCAGAAATGTCCTTTTTATAGCCATCTAATACTTTGTTAAAAGCATTTAACTCTTTGCGAGTAGCTTGACAGTTTTGAATAGCACTATCACGTGAAATTCGGAGTTGTTTATTCTCCTCTGTCAACCTATCACAAGTCCCACAGTATTTATCACTCATGACATCAGTGCTAGAATCAGAACTTACAGGTTTTGGCGGTTCGGTCATGGCCATCAAAGCAAAATGAGCTTCCTTCCCAGTGAAAAACTTTGAGTAGTCGATCTTGGTGAAAGCATCATCAGCTATGCACGACTTCCTCGTCATCAAGAAATCAGCTTCTGCCAGCAACTGGTCAATATCATCATCCAAAGAATCAACACTTCCCTCTGTGTCTGATTCACTCTCAGAGTCTGAATAGACTGATTTACACTCCTCGGGAACATCAGAGACTGAATCAATCACCATCCCAGATCTCTTCTCCTCAGCCTTAACCTCAACAGGTTCACTCTCCACTTCCATCTCTGTCTCAGAATCATCACTCTCGCTCTCCTCAGTTTCTTTCTTCTCATCAACTACCACCGACTCTTCCAGATCAACCTGATAAGCAACACAAGCTACATTCCCACCAGTAGTTACTTCTTCAACTCCTATCTGCATGCCCGACCAGTCAAACCTCTCATCCTGCTGAGTTACCAAAGCTTGGTTTTGACCCGCATTCTGTTGAGTCTCAGTAGGTGTAGTGATTGGTACAACTGTTCGGTTTGGGTGATTAGGAGATTGGTTTTGAATCTGGTTTTGAGTGTTTGGTTGTCTGTTT
This sequence comes from Ambrosia trifida, assembly GCA_028751855.1. Taxonomy (NCBI): domain Eukaryota; kingdom Viridiplantae; phylum Streptophyta; class Magnoliopsida; order Asterales; family Asteraceae; genus Ambrosia; species Ambrosia trifida. The sequence goes on from CM054129.1 coordinate 73,434,520, forward strand.
TGGTTGTTAAAGTTTCGGTTTTGGTAGTTGTTGTTTGATTGGTAAGAAACTTGGTTTTGTTGACGGTTCTGGTAGTTTGCATTGAAAGGGTTTCGGTTACCTTGTTTAGGTGGCTGAGTGCATTCCCGTTTGAAGTGTCCTTTCTCTCCACAATTGAAACATGTGACCTTCTCCTTATTGAAACCATAGGTCGTGTTGGGAGAAGTTGCCAAGTCAGTCCTTCCAGTTTTCTCTATAAACTCTGTTGCTCTCCTCATTATACTCGCAAAAGCCCATTGAATGTCTATGAGTTCCATCTCTTCTTTATCGATCTGTGCGTAGTCCTCGTTGGTCAAATTGTTGTTCCCGATCTGACTAGCAACCAATCCATTGTATGATGAAACCATAGCAGAGACTAATGCAATGTGTTGCTGAGCAACCTCCACAGTCACGTTTCCTAAGTTGGATGTGTCCAAAACCACCGGTTGTTTATGTTGAGTAATTTGGTTTGATGGTTGTTGTGTTTGGTTAGCGGTGTAAAAACTAGCTTGTTGCATTGGAGAGACTGGTGAAATGTAGGAAGTATATTGTGGTGGTGTGTATGATGGTTGTTGTGTGTAGGAGTTGTATTGTGGTGGTGTGTAGTTGGTGGTTGGTTTTGATGAATCCATGACATTGGAAATGCATGCAACATGTGGTGCAACACTTCCAGAGCTCGAGTTTCCAGCTGAAACTGAAGTACCTCCAAAATACAGACTTGGATTCTGAGGAATCTGCGACCTCCTTGCTTTCCTCCTATCCTCCAGCTCTTTGTTCTCCAACTTCTCAATAAATTCTGAAATGGTCCAGAATTGATAAGCATCCTTTTCTCTAAGTACCTCCACATGCTGATCCCACTGTGGTGGCAAAGCATCTGCAAACTTATCAACCTGCTTGGTCATGGGAATCTGTACACCATAGCTAGACAATTCAGACAATAAATGCATATATCTTGGTGTTAGTTCTTTCAAAGTTTCATTATTAATAAACGAAAAATTATCAAACTCCTTAACCAACTCCTCCATTCTCAAACTCCTGGTCTTTTCGTTTCCATCATGCTTCCTCTTCAGCTTATCCCAAAGCTGCTTCGACGTTGTACATGTCCCGAACTGATGCAACAGGTCACTTGTGATCGCCTGTGTCAGTTGAGAGAACGCCTTCTTCTCCACCACGTATTTCTTCTTTTCATCCTCTGCCAAACTCTCCAGAGGAATCAACTCACCGGTATTCTCCAGAATCGGTGCTGTATATCCTTTGACGATCATGCTCCACGCCTCAGCTCCTTCAACTCCCATGCCCTCCAGATGGATCTTGAACATGGTGTGCCACTGGTTGTACTCTTGCATATCCATGAGCTTAGGTGGCCGAGTTCCACTACCTGTAGACAGATCCTTAATCAAGGTAGAGATAGCGTTAGTGGTTTGAGTATTTACCGCCGCTGCAGCTACTCCCCAATAGTCTGATTGTAAAGCTGGATGTGCTACATTCTGAGGCATCGTGCTCGTTGTCGTCATGTAGTTCAGTGGTTGTGAGGACTGCGTGTTCGTCTTTTGAGCTGCAACAGTCCATGGGTCCATTGTCTGCTGTTGTGGTTGTGTTGGTGCTGATCCCTGAGTAGTCTGATAACGCCACATGATTAAAATCTGAAAATCACAACACTTAGAAAAATTTTTCAGCAAAAATTTTTGATTCGCCCGAAAATACTACTTTCGTCCAAAACTTTTCCAAGTTCGTCCAATTCTGTCACACTTTCGTCCCTTCTAACTCACGTTCGTCCAAAACTGTGCTACCCGAAGGTGATAAAGACCAGAATGTAACTCACACAATAACACTTTCCACTTTCGCCCAACCCAAAACGGTCGAAGGTGGAAAATACTACCCGAATGTGAAACTTTTCAACAAGAATTTCAGATTCGTCCACTCAAACTCTCAGGTTCGCCCCTTTTTCAGTCAGGTTCGCCCACTGACTCAGTCCAGGTTCCAGGTTCGCCCCATATCAGCAGATTTCACTTTTGAAAAACGGTTATTGTTTGAAAAACGGTTATTTTGATCTGAGATTTTCAAAAGTTCATGGAATTCAATGATCTTGATCAGGTTATGTTTCGGATTTGATTTGTAACAACTTTAAGTCTTGGAAAACTTGAATTTGACCACAAAATCACCTTTAAATTGATCAAAAACTATGTTTTATGAAAGTTTTTGTAAAAACAGATGATAATTGATCTAAAACATGTTCAAATCAACTCTGATCTTATCGAATTTGTTGTTGTATGATCCTCTATGCTCTGATACCACTTTGTGAGCGTTGGATTTTATCTAAAACAGGATATTATGATCATACAAGTCACAAATCTAGGTGCGGAATCCCTAGATCTGAACAAATTGATAAGATGATAATCACGACACAATCAAGATCATTTTCAACTTCATTTTCATAGATTAACTTTCAATTAATAAGCAATTACAACGTTTATGTTAATCTAGAAACACAATGACACTTTCTCAAAACACTACTGAACCTGCACAGAACCTGGACACAAAATGATAACTCTCTTACATAATCAAAAACTCAAAACCTATATATAATGTCTGCACATTCGCCCCTTTCTGTAGGTCGAATGTGAGAGTTTTCCACATTCGCCCACTTGAAGTGGTCGAATGTGGTCTTCTGTCCACATCAAAACTTCATTCGTCCAGTCATGTTCTACCTTCGCCCAGTTCTATTTTCATTCGCCCGTTTATCTTACCTTCGCCCATATCCATCTACATTCGGCCCATCAGAATCACTTTCGGCTACTTATTAACATATGTTAGTAATATCATATCCAATCCTTAGTCGCAAATGCATCAACATACCGTACCGAACCAAGGGGTTTCGGGATCGGTATCGGTACCCATATTTATGGATTTTCGGTTTCGGTATTATCGGTATCGGTACGGGATCGGTATGGTATCAGTATTTTAAGGCAAAATACCGATACCATACCGGTACTGTACCGATACCGAACCGTTACCGTACCGTACCGTACGTGTTCGGTATCGGTATCGGTATTGGTTTTTTGGACGTTTCGGTATCGGTATTGTCGGGATCGGTATCGGTTTGGTACCGATACCGTCCCGAGCTCATCCCTATATTACACTACATCAAATAGGTTCTAAAATAATAAATATATTATGCAAAGCCAATTACCTTGTAACGGTTAATATCATATCGACTTAACAAATTCAAATGTAACCAGATTATAAGTAATTTTTTAAGTAGAAAGGTCGTCATGAAACATAGTAGAAGTCAGAGTCTTTAGAAAATGGCACCCTTCTAGCGCAAGAATAGATAATGGCCCAACAACAAAAATAAATTCCTTTCAACCTAATAATCCACATATTTCTTTTCCTACATCTTTGCACCTACTTGCATGTTTTGTAGTTTATACATGGAACCTTTATCCATCAAGTAATTCACAGGGTGGAGAATGGGCCAATAAGCTTCAAGTCTTATCTAAAAAGATAAAGATAGATTGTTCAACACAAAGATGTTGTTAACTGGTCATATAGGTAACAGTCAAACGGGTCAAATTTGAAACATTAAACAAAACAAAGAGGTTTTCATTCTTTATGAACTTCAAATAGTTTGGTATCTATATTTTATTTATTTCGTAATGGAGTAATATAAACTCATTTCAACTTTGACCAGAGAAAGTCAAGAAGGGTCTTCCCTTAAACTTCTTTGTAAGGCGAAAATCATCAATTCAGTTTTAAACTTTATTTTTGTCATGATCAATTTCCACTGAGTAGAATAAGGTGAGTTGTAGACAGGTTAGAAACTAATCGGTTTTGTCCAATTTCAACCCGCTTTCTCTTAAACAGTTTATGGAGTAGTTTGTTTTGGTTTAAACGAAAGTTAGAGTCAAACGAGTCATCTGAAACTGGTCATCACTACTAGAGTATTAGACGAATTTTTTAAATTTTTTTGCAGATACCAAAGCCGATGCCCAAAACACCGAAAGTGATGAAGCAAATTCTTTGAAATCTGAAAGTCATGAGCCATCACTATTAGAACAGCCAACTAGGAAAAAAAAATACTCTTTTGCAACTAATACGAGATCCTCTTTCAAAATGAAGGATCCATATTATGTAATTATCCAATAGTAGACCTGTTATAGCTTACTTAATTTAGGCTTTTGTATTTAGGAATTATGGTTGCCACAAGAAACAATCCTATTTTGTAATGAATGATCATATTTATAATTATCCAATAGTATACCCGCTGATAATAACTACATTTGTGATTTTTGTGCTCCTTCGCCTCTTGCCTAGGTTCCGTGGACTCTATTGCCCCTCACGTTTTTCAAAACAACGTCCCTCCCTACATTGTGTTGATACGGTTTGTTCGTACCAACTTTTGACTGTTGGTTAACTTAGTTCCATTATAGTTTTATTTGGATTTTAAGGTGCGAAATTGCAAATGATCGACATGACGAATAAAAACAAGTTATTGGTGATGGAATTTATAATAAATTACAAATTAATCAAAACTGATTAACAAATTACTGAATAATTACAAAACATTAGACAATTACAACAAATGAGAATTAACAACTTGATGAGGATAATGATGAAATGGATGAGTTTCACTCAGATTCCGAAGATGAAAGCATATCGATAATTTAATGTTTGAATGAGATGAGAATATGGATCCAAACGACTAGAGCTCTAAGTAGATTTATACAGGTTTTATTTTTATATTTCATTACATGATATTCTTTTCGATACATGCTAATAAGAGGAGACCGTAATGAAAGACCGTTTTAGGCACTATGCTAAGCGTCTGTGGTCGGATTTTACAAACAAGACACACATGAACTAGAAAACACGAGAACATCGTATACTGTAGGTTTATAGATATCTTCTTTTCTGAGTTCTTTGTATAATGTTTGAAAGATCGAGATCATAAAAACTTGAAACATTTTCTCAATGGATGCTTCTATACAACTCATTTATATGGTATTATTTTTTTTTTTAGTTTGACATCATAAGTGGAAACAAAAATATTCATCGTGGCACACATGTTTGATAAAAATTCCCATAGGGATGGAGGCTAGAACTATAAACAAGTCGATTTGAGTTGAGTTGAGTTGAAGTCTTCCTCGAATGACTCAAACTTTATAACTTCCGCTTCCTACGTTTGATGTAAACTAAAGCTTCTAAATGAAAGCTTTATTACAGGAGATTGCGCCTTTTCGTTTTTTATAACAATTTCTGACTCACATGTTTTTTTTGTCGTTTTAAGGTTTGATTATTGTTTCCGCCTCATATTGTCGACTCCGTGGTAACGTGCGAATTAGCTCGAAATGAGTTATGGTTCGTAATAGACATCATATATGAATATGATATCAGTCGGGGCACCCGCCGCAACGCGCGGGCATTCCCACTAGTTATCTTATTAAGGAGGAGTGATGGCTAAGATAGTCATTTTCATTTTCGTACAACTTAACAAACAAGATGTACAACATGTTTAAGCAAAAAATTAAGGGTATTATTGGCATACTTGTGACTATTAAGACACTTAGGAGGGTAGAGTAGTAAATTTAACATAATCCAATACCTCACATCCTAAATCTTATCCCAATTATGCCCTTATGTCCAACTTTTAAAACACAAAATACAACCTAACCTATGATGCATTTTAAATGTGAGACCTTTCAACCCCCCTCTATATTATTATATATACTTTATTATAATCAATTTCATGAATGCTAATAGTCTTTTCATAACCCCAAACAAAATCTTAGAGCTAATTTCATGTTTTGAAACATTGTTTTGTCCAAAAAAAAACTATGTCTTCATTAGATGAGAAGAGAAAAAAATCAATGAGAAGTTAAGACGCTTGCAAGATATGGTTCCCGAATGCTACAAGGTATAAAGATATGAGTTAATCTTTATATACATATATACATTTTTTTTTTCTACTTGTTCATATGTTCTTTGACAATTACAAAAATTTATCTTTATAATATATCATTGTTTTGCTCCATTTAAATTTAGTTATTTTCTATAGACAATGGGAATGCCAGTGATGTTGGATGTAATAATCAACTATGTTGAATCGTTGCAGAATCAAATTGAGGTAATTTAATTGTGCAACTAACAATTAAAACAATAAAAAAACAATATTGTGAATTATTGATGAGAAAATATTTTTCAAAATTAATTAGTGCAGTTTTTTAGTTTGTGCATTTTTAGTTTCTCTCCATGAAGCTTTTCAAAAGCAAGCATGTTCTATGATCTATTGACCTCAACTCTACTGAATTAGATGATATGGCCCCTATGAAGGGGACATATAGCATTCCCAACTATCCTTGTTAAGAAGTTGTGTATCTTGAATCATATATATTGTTAACTAAATAAAACAGACAAAATTATAAATATAACATTCTAGATTTGCTAATATGTTTCTAAAATATTATAAATATTACTTCCACTTATTGCATGGGATGAAAACTGATGTTGCAGGGAACAAATGGACATGAAGGATAGATGATGGAGAGGATGGTGGGAGAAGGGTATGGAGACTTTCCTCAATTTCAATCAACATGGTCTCCTTAAACGCCATGAAATAGTTAACTCAATATATACGTAAACCATATTTGTTCTAAGACTTTTAGGGTATTTGTTGATCTATTTAATGATCTTGTTAAACGTTGTATGTAGTGTGGTTCGCAATATTATTTTGCTTTCGGCAATTGTATATTGTTTAAGTTCTAATTCTAATTAATAAAATAAATTAAACACTAGCATAAAGAGAAAATAAAAACTTTACTATGTGTTAATTACTTATGTTATTTGTGTTAAGAAATAAGAAATCAAAAAGCTATAAATTCATGCTCACGCTAATGAATCAACCCGAATTTTTATCTTCTATACTATATTATAAAGCATCAGTGAAGGATACCTGCAAAATTTAAGTAAATACAACCTTTATTATGTTTGTATCAATGTTATAGTCTTATAAATAGTGGGTAAAATTGTCTTTCTACTTAAATATTAAATTGTTGAAGAAATTAATTTAAACATAATTGTAAAATTGATGAGGAAATTAGCAATGGTGACTCTTTACATTCATAACCTCCATGTCTTTATTATGTTTGTATTAATGTTATAGTCTTATAAATAGTGGTCATGTATTTGGTATATAAATAATGCGGTGACTCTTCACATACATAACTTACATATATTTCAATGTTTATAGAAAATAAATTAAATCATATATTATGTATTTATATATTCATTTTAAATTTATGTGGTTGCAGGATGGTATGATGTGACACTTTTGCACACAAATGAATATGTAGGCTTGAAGTTTGCCAACACACCCAACCATAACACGTTTCAACCCATTAAAGTGAGCGATATATGTAGACTTGATGTTTATACAAGCAAATATGGTATAAATACTTCATGAGCAACGTCATCATCTTTCTCGATGGTTTTTTGTTTTCTCTGCTACTATAAGCTTCTAGGAATAGAATTTAAGTTTCTGATCTCACGAAGTCACCAATTGTTTACATATCCAAAAGAAGACAAGTTCTTATCAGTCGATTTGGTAGTTTTAACTATATTGATTACTAATTTGTTTGGTCAATTATATTTGTTACGACGCTTATCAAACTAACATAAAACAAGAGTATGTATGCAAATCATTGACTCCGCTGCATCTCACGGGTGCCCTAAAATAATAGAAATATGCTGGACACTACAAACTGCATTTTAGTAATTACATCACTTCCACTACAATCTTATGGACATTAAGAGATACAACGCCACTTCACTACGCTAAGCACCGCTATACGATGGCATACTTATCTGCCTTCGAGATACATAAAAGGGTCCCACCAAAGGACGTGGGCCAATTTAAGGGTGTTGCAAGGAATAGTACGGCCTATTGTTATGTACCCATTTAAAATTTCAGAAGATATACTTATGAGTTTTAGTTTTTAGTAAAACATATATTTTATACATCGTTGTTTTCTACTTTATCATAACGAATAACCAACAAACACGATGCACGAGGGGGCAAAACAGATGCACCCGCCGCAACGCGCGGGCATTCCTACTAGTACATTATAAAGGAGGAGTGATGTACAACATAGTCATTTTCACCTCCATACAACTTAAGAAACAACATGTACAACATATTTAAGCAAAAAAATTAAGGATATTTTTGACATAGTTGTGACAATTAAGACACTTAGGAGGGTAGATTAGTAAATTTAACATAATCAAATTCCTCACATCCTAAAATCTTATCCCAATTATGCCCTTATGTCCAACTTTTAAAACACAAAATACAACTTAACTTATGATGCATCTTAAATGTGAGACCTTTCATCCCCCATCTATATTATTATATATACTTCATTGTAATCAATTTCTTGAATGCTAATAGTCTTTTCATAACCCCAAACAAAATCTTAGAGCTAATTTCATGCTTTGAAACATTGTTTTGTCCAAAAATGTTATGCCTTCATTAGATGAGAAGAGAAAAAAATCAATGAGAAGTGAAGACACTTGCAAGATATGGTTCCCGGATGCTACAAGGTATAAAGATATGAGTTAATCTTTATATACATATATACATTTTTTTCTACTTGTTCATATTTTCTTTGACAATTACAAAAATTTATCTTCATAATATATCATTGTTTTGCTCCATTTAAATTTAGTTATTTGCTATAGACAATGGGAATGCCAGTGATGTTGGATGTAATAATCAACTATGTTGGATCGTTGCAGAATCAAATTGAGGTAATTCAAAATTATTGATGAGAAAATATTTTTCAAAATTAATTAGTATAGTTTTTCTCTTCTTTGTGCATTTTTAGTTTCTCTCCATGAAGCTTTCAGAAGCCAACATGTTCTATGACCTATTGACCTCAACTCTACTAAATTGGATGATATGGACCCTATGAAGGTGAAAGATGGCTTTCCTAACTATCCTTGTTAAGAAGTTGTGTATCTTGAATCATATATATTGTTAACTAAATACAACGGACAAAATTATAAATATAACATTCTAGATTTGCTAATACGTTTCTATTATATTATAAATATTACTTCCACTTACTGCAGGGGATGAAACCTGATGTTGCAGGGAACAAATGGACATAAAGGACAGATGATGGAGATGATGGTTGGAGAAGGGTATGGAGACAATCCTCAATTTCAATCAACATGGTCTCCTTGAACGCCATGAAATAGTTAACTCTATAAATATATATATACATGCTCAAATATAACTTTATACGTAAACTATATTTGTTCTAAGACTTTTATGGTATTTGTTTATCTATTTAATGTTCTTGTTAAACGTTGTATGAAGTGTGGTTCATAATATTATTTTGCTTTCGGCAATTGTATATTGTTTAAGTTCTAATTCTAATTAATAAAATAAATTAAACACTAGCATAAAAAGAAAATAAAAACTTAACTATGTGCTAGTTACTTATGTTATTTGTGTTAAGAAATAAGAAATCAAAAGCCATAAATTCACGCTCACGCTAATGAATCAACCCGAATCTTTATCTTCTACACTACATTATAAAGCATCAGTGAAGGATACCCGCAAAATTTAAGTAAATACAACCTTTATTGCTTATAGTACAATGCTTATTGAAGTCACTTAGAGCGTAAAATTGTCTTTCTACCTAAATATTAAATTGTTGAAGAAATTAATTTAAACATAATTATAAAATTGATGAGGAAATTAACAATAATGTGGTGACTCTTTACATTCATAACCTCCATGTCTTTATTATGTTTGTATTATTGTTATAGTCTTATAAACAGTTGTCATGTATTTAGTACATAAATAATGTGGTGACTCTTCACATACATAACTTACATATCTTTCAATGTTTATAGTAAATAAATTACATCATATATTATGTATTTATATCTTCTTTTTAAATTTATGTGGTTACAGGATGGTATGATGTGACACTTCTGCACACAAATGAATATGTAGGCTTGAAGTTTGCCAACACACCCAACCCATGACACGTTTCAACCCATTAAAGTGGGTGATATATGTAGGATTGACGTTTATACAAGTAAATATGGTAGAGATACTTCATGAGCAACGTCATCATCTTCCTCGATGTTTTTTTGTTTTCTCCCCTACTATAAGCTTCTATGAATAGAATTTAAGTTTCTGATCTCACGAAGTCACCAATTGTTTACATATCCAAAAGAAGACAAGTTCTTATCAGTCGAATTGGTAGTTTTAACTATATTGATTACAAATTTTTTTGGTCCAATATATTTGTTATGACGCTTGTCAAACTAACATAAAATGAGAGTATCTATGCAAATCATTGACTCCGCTGCATCTCGTGGGTGCCCTAAAATAATAGAAATATGTTGCCCACTACAAACTGCATTTTAGTAATTACATCACCTCCACTACAATCTTAGGGTCATTAAGATATACAAAGCCACTTCACTACGCTAAGTACCGCTCTACGATGGCATACTTTTTGCCTTCGAAGGGTGTTGTAAGGAATAGTACGGCCTATTGTGATGTACCCATTTAAATTATTCAAAAGATATACTTATGAGTTTCAGATTTTGATAACATATATTTTATACATCGTTTTTTCTACTTTAACATAACGAATAACCAACAAACACAATGCACAAGGGGCAAAACAGATGCACCCGCCGCAACGCGCGGGCATTCCTACTAGTATATGATTATGAAGTTGTTATATTTAGATCAATTTATAGTTGAAAGTGACAACTTTGGAACTCGGTTGTTTCTGAATGTAGAAATAAATGAGGTCAAGGAGTTAAGAATGAGATACACTGTCACACCCTCAAAATCCACTTGCGGAGTTTTACCGCGAGGCGCATGACAAACCAGGATCCAAACCAACGATCACAATAAACCAGTCTAAATGTAATTAATGCAATACCAAAACATAGTTTTAAAATCCCGTTTACAGCGGAAGCTTATTCAAAATAAAGTTCAACATAAATAACCAAAGTTCAATGTTTATGAAATCATGCAACTCTATCTAGACGCCGTGCAGACGCGTGCGCCCTAGTCCATTCGTGCTACCTTAGCGACCTGAGAAAACATGTAAAAGTTTACGTCAGCACAAAAATGCTGGTGAGTTTACAGGTTTGCAGTTCAAGTACCAAGTTCACCTGTCCATACTATAACAAATAGAAAACCAGTATACGCTAGCTAGGCGTACGTTTTGTTACTACCACGATTGGAAAACCATTACTAACTCGAATACCAGTTTTGTGCCCGAATAGTTCCAAATGTTCCTGTTATTCCTGTTTGAGACAATATGCACTCGCCCGGCCCTCCAAGCCGACGAGCGGGGTTGGTCACTCCCAATAGCGCTATTCACATTTCCCCGTTGTGCAAACCCGCACATTCATGGTTCCCCCCGGGACTTCCAAAGATCGTGTAGTATACGTTAGAACCCATAGTATGACAGAATTTACCAAACAATCGTTTTAACACATGTTTTCTCCCCCGAAAGTATAAAACCAGTTTAAAAGAGGGGCCGTAAACTCACCTCAAGTTGCTTTACTCCTAATCCCGAGTAAACTCAGCTGCTATGTTAGTCCCGTACAGTGGCGACCTAACATACGACAGTTACAAGTACTTAGACTAATAACCCGCAGGTTAATTAGTCCCTAGATGTCCAGACCATAACCAAGTTCGTTTGAAAAACACCGTGACTGTTTAACTGACCCAAAGTACAAGACTCGACATCCCATTGGTGACCCGAGACTCCCCGTGTTATGTTTACGCTCCAAAACATACAATAACGCAAGTATACTTAACATACGTTAGCACACAACAAATTATAGCACCTAGTTCACGTATCACCGAAATACATCCAAATATATGTTACCAAGTTATTAGACATGTTACGAGGTTCCTAGCATGTTACTACATGTCAAATCGGGTCTCGGAATGCTAATTTACACTTACAGCAGCAGTACACGCGATTAGGAAAAGTCAACTAGCATTTAGGTTGGTCAACTAGCAATTAGGAATCCTAATCGCATGAATTACTAGCATTTAGGGCTATACCACATGTAACTACTAGCATTTAGGGCTATACCACATGTAACTACTAGCAATTAGGGCTATACCACATGTAAAACTAGCAATTAGGGCTATACCACATGTAACTACTAGCAATTAGGGCTATACCACATGTAAAACTAGCAATTAGGGCTAATCACATGAAGTTACTAGCAATTGGGGCTAATCACATGAACTTACTAGCAATTGGGGCTAATCACATGAAGTTATAGGCGATTGGGGCTAATCACATGATATTATTGGCGATTAGCACCCCAATCGCATGAGTTACAGGCGATTAGCATTGCTACTCGCCTGTAACCATGCTGTTCCGGTTTTTCGCGCGTTTAACGCTCCAAATCAGATCCAGAGCGTGTGTAACTACCCAATATCATCCCAAACACTATCCTAAACATGTTTAACCCAAAACCCTTCGTTCATCCTCGTAAAATCAGTCCTGCATGCAACCAAAGCAATCCAAACACATACACATAGCATGCAACATTCAATTAACGCATGTAATCATAACCCTATTATCCAATTACTGAGATTTCTATCATCATACTAACAATATTTATTCTGACCTAGCATGATAACACATCAAATCATCATCAAGAATCATAAAAATCCTATCTTTCTAATCATACACACCCATAACGCATGTATATTAGTTATAATCCGATTAACAACCATTATTGACGATTTTCAGAAAGCTTTTTCGTTTATGAACAGGTTTGGACCATTAGGGATTTATTAAAAACGTTTACAAAGTGTTATGGATGAGAATCAAACCTTGGAATTTGTAAAAGGATGATGGTTAGACCTTGAAACCTTGTGTTTTTGATCAAAATCGCCTTCCAGAGGTTGTTTAAGTGTTTGGGGCGGTTATGGGACGACTAGGGTTTGTCTAATTGAGTTTAGGAGGTTAAGTATGGTATTTATAGGCGTTTCTAGTCGTCCAGGCCGTTCCATGCGATTGTGCAGGTTTATACGCGATTAGGAATCCTAATCGCGTGAACAGTAACGCGATTGGGCCTAATCGCATGAACAGTCATGCGATTAGCCCCAGTCGCACCATATGAATCCCAGTCACACCATATGAACCCCAGTCACACCACATGATTCCCAGTCACACCACATGATTCCCAGTCACACCACATGAACCCCGTTTTAACATATGTTAACACATATTAATGTACCGACAAGTCATATAATGATTGTAAACACATAACACATGTAAATACACATATTCACACTCGTTCACCAATTCCCGGGACTCGAGACTCGTATGTTCCGTATGCCCTGACGATCCTACCGATCGTCACCGTTTGTACACTTGGTTAAGGACTGACATCTAACGAACCTCTAGACCAACATCCAATGATCTTCTAGACTAACCAATAGTTCCCGAACCATAACCCGACTTAACTAACCCAGTTAAGTACAATATACGCGTGACTCGCTAAGGTAGACTTTCATCTAGACAACGTTGTTAACCCGAATTTGCCAGGTGTCACATCATCCCCACGTTAAAAGAATTTTCGTCCCGAAAATTGCACAAGTACCAAAAGAACAAAAGAGTAACGAAGGAATCAAACAAAAAGATAGAAACCAGAAGAGAGATTTACCCGAGTTGTCACATCATCCCCACGTTAAAAGGAATCTCGACCCGAGATTCATTCAGCTGCCGAAGAGACATGCCTCGACTCGAACGCTTCCTTAGGGAAGAGATGAGGATATTTAGACTTCATCTGATCCTCCCGTTCCCACGTATATTCCGGTCCCCGGTTCGAGTTCCACCGAACCTTAACGATACGAATCTTGCTGTGACGTAGGCTACGAATCTTGTAGTCAAGGATCTCCACAGGTTCTTCCACAATCCGAAGACGATCATCAACCTTGATCTCTTCTAGTGGAACGATGAGAGACTCGTCAGCCAGACACTTCTTCAAGTTTGACACGTGAAAAACGTTATGTACGTTACCGAGCTCCGTCGGTAGATCAAGTCGATATGCCACCGGCCCAATCCGTTCCAGGATCGTAAATGGGCCGACATATCGTGGATTGAGTTTGCCACGCTTCCCAAAGCGTATGACGCCCTTCCACGGTGAGACTTTTAGAAGTACCTTGTCATTGACTTGGAACTCCAGTGGTTTGCGACGCTGATCAGCATAACTCTTTTGCCGGTCCCGTGCCGCCGCCAACCGATTTCGAATCTGTACGATCTTTTCCGAAGTTTCGTACACTAGTTCAGGCCCAGTGAGTTGACTCTCACCCACTTCAGCCCAACAAAGAGGAGAGCGGCATTTCCGTCCGTACAGTGCCTCGAACGGAGCAGCCTTGATGCTCGTGTGATAACTGTTGTTGTACGAGAATTCTACCAACGGCAGATGAGCTTCCCAACCCTTCCCAAAATCGATCACACACGCCCGCAGCATGTCTTCTAAAGTTTGAATCGTACGCTCACTCTGACCGTCAGTCTGTGGATGGTAAGCCGTACTCATGTCTAGTTGGGTACCCAAAGCCTTGTGCAAAGACTTCCAGAAGTGAGAAGTAAAGCGAGAATCGCGATCCGAAATAATAGAAACTGGTACCCCGTGCTTAGAAACAACTTCTTTCAAGTAAAGGCGAGCCAAACGATCCATAGTGTCGGTCTCCTTAATAGCAAGAAAATGGGCTGATTTCGTTAACCGATCGACAATCACCCATATCTTGTCGTTCCCGCTTGGTGACTTAGGAAGTTGTGTGACAAAATCCATAGTAATCCGTTCCCATTTCCATTCCGGAATTTCAGGTTGTTGCAGGAGACCCGACGGTTTCTGGTATTCCACCTTGACCTTAGCACAGGTCAAGCATTTACTCACGTATGAGGCTATGTCCGACCTCATGTTTGGCCACCAGTAAAGCACTTTCAGATCTTGGTACATCTTATCCGAACCAGGATGAATAGAATACCGGGACTTATGAGCCTCATCAAGAACAAGCTCCCGTAGTCCCCCGAATAAAGGAACCCATATGCGTTCTGCGAAATAGTGCAGGCCATCAGGCCTTCGCTCTAGATGCTTGTCGGCACCGTGCATAGTTTCAGCTTTAAGGTTTTCCTCCTTCAAAGCTTCCAATTGGGCAGAACGGATTTGATTAGGTAACGACGAATGAATGGTGAGCTGCAACGCCCGAACACGACGAGGTTTAGTAGATTCCTTCCTGCTCAAGGCGTCTGCTACAACATTCGCCTTGCCAGGATGGTACTTAATAGCACAATCATAATCGTTCAAAAGTTCAATCCAGCGACGCTGCCGTATGTTCAAGTGTTGTTGGTCGAAAATGTGTTGGAGACTCTTGTGATCGGTGTAGATGGTGCATTTGGTACCGTACAAGTAATGTCTCCAAATTTTCAACGCGAATACCACGGCACCCAACTCCAAGTCATGAGTTGTGTAGTTCTTCTCGTGCACTTTGAGTTGACGAGAAGCATACGCAATCACTTTCTCGCGTTGCATCAACACGCAACCGAGTCCATGAATGGAAGCATCACAGTAAACGACAAAATCATCAGGACCCTCAGGTAAAGACAGAATAGGAGCAGAACACAGTTTAGACTTCAGTTCTTCAAACGCGGACTCTTGTGATTCACCCCAGTCGAACTTCTTATCCTTCTGAGTGAGAGTGGTGAGGGGTTGAGCAATCTTCGAGAACCCCTGAATGAAACGACGATAATAGCCCGCAAGGCCTAGGAATTGCCGCACCTCAGTTGGCGTCTTAGGTGCTCCCCAGTCCTTGATTGCTTCGATTTTAGCGGGATCGACATGAATTCCTAGTTCATTAACCACATGTCCTAGGAATTGAACTTCGCGTAACCAAAAGTCACACTTTGAGAACTTGGCGTAAAGTTGCTCCCGTCGTAAAAGTTCCAAGACTAACCGCAGATGTTCCCCGTGTTCGGTCTCGTTCTTGGAGTAGATCAGAATGTCATCAATAAACACAATGACAAACTTGTCCAGATACGGTTTACAGACGCGGTTCATCAAGTCCATGAAAACCGCCGGTGCGTTCGTGAGACCGAAAGGCATGACCAAGAATTCAAAATGGCCATAACGTGTTCGAAAAGCAGTCTTTGCAACGTCAGCCTCCCTGACGCGCAGCTGGTGATAACCGGACCTCAAGTCGATCTTGGAATAATAACTAGAACCCTGAAGCTGGTCGAATAGATCATCGATACGTGGAAGAGGATAACGGTTCTTGACGGTCAACTTGTTCAGCTCTCTGTAGTCTACACATAATCGGAAACTCCCATCCTTCTTCTTGACAAATAAAATCGGGGCTCCCCAAGGGGAAGAACTTGGCCGGATGAAACCCTTGTCCAAGAGTTCCTGCAACTGGCTAGACAATTCCTGCATCTCGGGAGGTGCAAGACGGTAGGGGGCCCGAGCAATAGGAGCAGCCCCTGGTACGAGATCAATACCGAACTCGACTTGACGATGAGGAGGAAGACCAGATAAATCATCGGGAAAAACATCAAGAAATTCGCGTACCACCGGAATGTCGTCAATCTTCTTCTCATCACTGGAGGAAACAGATAAAAGCGCCAATACGGCTGGATAACCCTTTCGAAGACACTTAAGGGCTTTCATGCTAGAGATGATGTTTAGCGAAACACCACCCTTGATACCGTACACAGAAAGAAATTCTCCATCAGGGAGAGGAATCCGAATAACCTTATCGTAACAGACGATCTCCGCGCGATACAAAGATAACCAATCCATTCCTACTACCACGTCAAAACTACCCAATGGTACCGGCATAAGGTCGATGGGGAACGATAAACCCGACAACTCTAACTGACACTCCCGAAGAACACTAGTAGCTTCAATCGTTTTCCCGTCAGCCAACTCAATAATATACTTGGTCTCTAATGGTACAGGTACTACATCTAGCAGTCGACTAACGTCCATGGATACAAAACTCTTGTCGGCACCAGAATCAAATAACACGCTAACAGAATGATTATTGAGAAGAAACGTACCGGTGACTGTATCAGGGTCCTGCCTAGCCTCAGCAGCTCCAATGACGAAGGCACGTGCATTTCTGCCGCCGCCCCCGTTGTTACCATTCCCGTTATTTCCACCCTGTTTCAGCTTTGGGCAATCCTTCTTGTAATGCCCAGTGTCACCGCAGTTGTAGCACCCTTGTTTCCCTGTAGTACCCTGAGTAGTCGGAGCAGAACTGTTGGTCGGAGCCTGAGTCGATGGAAGTGTAACCCGACAATCTTTAGCATAGTGGCCTGTTCGCTGGCAGCGGTGACAACGGTTACTGTCGCAGTTCCCTTGGTGATGGCGTCCACACTTGTTGCATTTGGGCAGTTTTCCTGCATAACCACCCTGCTTATTACCCGACGACGATGAACCCCCATTATCAAACTTTTTACCCTGCTGTGCAGACCCAGACCCTTTCCCGTCGTTTTCCCACTTGCGCTTATTGTTCTCTGGAGTCTTAGCAGTCGAACCTTTCGCCGGCAAAATCCCTTCATTCACCTTTAAATTAGTCATCCTATGTGCAGATCGAACTACCTCCGCATAAGTAGGATGATTCCCCGCAGCCACTAACCCTGCAATTTCCGGCACTAACCCTGAGACATAATGTTCAATCTTACGATACTCCGGCACGTGCAGATCGGGACATAGCACTGCCAACTCATTCCTCCTCACAGTATACTTCTCGATCTCCGATCCCGTCATCTTGAGGTTCCATACCTCATGCTCCAGCTTCTGTACCTCTTCCCTCGGGCAATACTCCCGTTTCAGCAACTGCACAAAGTTTTCCCATGGCATAGCATATGCCTCCCCAATACCCATATTCTGGGTGATACCATTCCACCAAGTCAATGCCACGTCCTGAAATAACGCAGCCGAATACTTCACCCGATCTTCTGGGAGACAGTTACACATTAGGAATACCGACTCCACTTTCTCCAACCACCTAAGCAAACTGACCGCACCCTCGGTGCCAGAGAATTCCTGGGGTTTGCAGTCCCGGAACATCTTATAGGTGCACATGGGTGGGGGTGGGTCAACAGGGCCACCTGAAATGAAACGTATGAGAAACCACGAATAACGTACACAAGGTTCACCAATGAGGCAAAGAAAACAGATAAAACAACTTACCACCACCGTTGTGCCCTAACTGAAAGGCAGCCTGGAGCAAGTTGTTCAGATCAGCCTGTGACAGGTTAATACCTCCACCACGACCACCAGCACCACCACGACCACCACCGCGTCCACCATTGCGACCACCTCCTCGTCCTCCACGCACTCCAGACATGATTCTGGCAGAAAGAACGAGAAAATTTAGTTTCGCAGTTAAAGATAACCACTAATGTTCACAAGATCAAAGCCAGATCCAATCCAGGACTATCCCCTCAAACTCAGAGCTCACTAGTGCTTCCATGCATTTCGTTTTATGATTTTGTGTGCACCCAAAATGATAAAACGCTCTACATGGTCCTCCAAGTGTTCTCCTAGTTCAAAGTTCAAATCACCGAACATAGACTCTTAGCTACACACCGTAATACTACGGTAGTTCATGACAAGTGTTTCTATTGGAGTGCGACAGGGGAGATGTCCGAGCCTTGGACAAATCTCAAGAGCACACGAGTTACCCCAATAGACTACACTGCCTAGGAAACAAGTAACCCAACCTAAAATAGAACGGATGATGTAACGCAGAAAGACCAACGATTTAGAGACACCCCGACAAGACCATACGTAAACCACTATAACGTCTAGTACCATGTGATCGTCTAGTGTGTGCGACTCGGCTATAGACTAGACTCTACATGCAGTCCTAGTTCACTATAACCATTGGCTCTGATACCAATCTGTCACACCCTCAAAATCCACTTGCGGAGTTTTACCGCGAGGCGCATGACAAACCAGGATCCAAACCAACGATCACAATAAACCAGTCTAAATGTAATTAATGCAATACCAAAACATAGTTTTAAAATCCCGTTTACAGCGGAAGCTTATTCAAAATAAAGTTCAACATAAATAACCAAAGTTCAATGTTTATGAAATCATGCAACTCTATCTAGACGCCGTGCAGACGCGTGCGCCCTAGTCCATTCGTGCTACCTTAGCGACCTGAGAAAACATGTAAAAGTTTACGTCAGCACAAAAATGCTGGTGAGTTTACAGGTTTGCAGTTCAAGTACCAAGTTCACCTGTCCATACTATAACAAATAGAAAACCAGTATACGCTAGCTAGGCGTACGTTTTGTTACTACCACGATTGGAAAACCATTACTAACTCGAATACCAGTTTTGTGCCCGAATAGTTCCAAATGTTCCTGTTATTCCTGTTTGAGACAATATGCACTCGCCCGGCCCTCCAAGCCGACGAGCGGGGTTGGTCACTCCCAATAGCGCTATTCACATTTCCCCGTTGTGCAAACCCGCACATTCATGGTTCCCCCCGGGACTTCCAAAGATCGTGTAGTATACGTTAGAACCCATAGTATGACAGAATTTACCAAACAATCGTTTTAACACATGTTTTCTCCCCCGAAAGTATAAAACCAGTTTAAAAGAGGGGCCGTAAACTCACCTCAAGTTGCTTTACTCCTAATCCCGAGTAAACTCAGCTGCTATGTTAGTCCCGTACAGTGGCGACCTAACATACGACAGTTACAAGTACTTAGACTAATAACCCGCAGGTTAATTAGTCCCTAGATGTCCAGACCATAACCAAGTTCGTTTGAAAAACACCGTGACTGTTTAACTGACCCAAAGTACAAGACTCGACATCCCATTGGTGACCCGAGACTCCCCGTGTTATGTTTACGCTCCAAAACATACAATAACGCAAGTATACTTAACATACGTTAGCACACAACAAATTATAGCACCTAGTTCACGTATCACCGAAATACATCCAAATATATGTTACCAAGTTATTAGACATGTTACGAGGTTCCTAGCATGTTACTACATGTCAAATCGGGTCTCGGAATGCTAATTTACACTTACAGCAGCAGTACACGCGATTAGGAAAAGTCAACTAGCATTTAGGTTGGTCAACTAGCAATTAGGAATCCTAATCGCATGAATTACTAGCATTTAGGGCTATACCACATGTAACTACTAGCATTTAGGGCTATACCACATGTAACTACTAGCAATTAGGGCTATACCACATGTAAAACTAGCAATTAGGGCTATACCACATGTAACTACTAGCAATTAGGGCTATACCACATGTAAAACTAGCAATTAGGGCTAATCACATGAAGTTACTAGCAATTGGGGCTAATCACATGAACTTACTAGCAATTGGGGCTAATCACATGAAGTTATAGGCGATTGGGGCTAATCACATGATATTATTGGCGATTAGCACCCCAATCGCATGAGTTACAGGCGATTAGCATTGCTACTCGCCTGTAACCATGCTGTTCCGGTTTTTCGCGGGTTTAACGCTCCAAATCAGATCCAGAGCGTGTGTAACTACCCAATATCATCCCAAACACTATCCTAAACATGTTTAACCCAAAACCCTTCGTTCATCCTCGTAAAATCAGTCCTGCATGCAACCAAAGCAATCCAAACACATACACATAGCATGCAACATTCAATTAACGCATGTAATCATAACCCTATTATCCAATTACTGAGATTTCTATCATCATACTAACAATATTTATTCTGACCTAGCATGATAACACATCAAATCATCATCAAGAATCATAAAAATCCTATCTTTCTAATCATACACACCCATAACGCATGTATATTAGTTATAATCCGATTAACAACCATTATTGACGATTTTCAGAAAGCTTTTTCGTTTATGAACAGGTCTGGACCATTAGGGATTTATTAAAAACGTTTACAAAGTGTTATGGATGAGAATCAAACCTTGGAATTTGTAAAAGGATGATGGTTAGACCTTGAAACCTTGTGTTTTTGATCAAAATCGCCTTCCAGAGGTTGTTTAAGTGTTTGGGGCGGTTATGGGACGACTAGGGTTTGTCTAATTGAGTTTAGGAGGTTAAGTATGGTATTTATAGGCGTTTCTAGTCGTCCAGCCCGTTCCATGCGATTGTGCAGGTTTATACGCGATTAGGAATCCTAATCGCGTGAACAGTAACGCGATTGGGCCTAATCGCATGAACAGTCATGCGATTAGCCCCAGTCGCACCATATGAATCCCAGTCACACCATATGAACCCCAGTCACACCACATGATTCCCAGTCACACCACATGATTCCCAGTCACACCACATGAACCCCGTTTTAACATATGTTAACACATATTAATGTACCGACAAGTCATATAATGATTGTAAACACATAACACAAGTAAATACACATATTCACACTCGTTCACCAATTCCCGGGACTCGAGACTCGTATGTTCCGTATGCCCTGACGATCCTACCGATCGTCACCGTTTGTACACTTGGTTAAGGACTGACATCTAACGAACCTCTAGACCAACATCCAATGATCTTCTAGACTAACCAATAGTTCCCGAACCATAACCCGACTTAACTAACCCAGTTAAGTACAATATACGCGTGACTCGCTAAGGTAGACTTTCATCTAGACAACGTTGTTAACCCGAATTTGCCAGGTGTCACATACACTGTCAATCATTTATGGATTTATATTTATATTTGAAATTTTTTGTTTGTTTTATTAATTTGATCCATTTTTTAGTCTTATATTGAAGCAAGGGCAAGAAGCTACTTCAACTTCTCAAACACTACTTTCCGACCACTCTGTTTACCCATTGCTTCAGAAATTCGTTGTTTGTTCTGAAAAGAAACGTGTTGAGGAGCTTACCGAGATTGATAGGGTTTTAATAGTTTTTTAATTATCATTAATATTTTTTTTGCCTTATTACACCTTTTTTTCTTAGGTAACATATGTTTTATTTTTTTTTCCAGCCAATATCTTGTGTTGTTGTTGCGACAATAAAAATTGTTCAAGAAAGCTATGGTTGGTTTTATGATGCGTGTCCCAGATGTTTGGGGAATGTGGTTACTAAATCATAATTCTTGTAGTCTCATGAAAACCTTACTGAAAAAACTTCGAAATTGCCTGCTTCTGCTTTCTTTTGTCCCAAGTGGGGACTGTCAGTGTACATTCGCCACTACAATGTAATTAGATCTAATTATGTACAGGTTGTTTGTTAGATAACATGATTCTTTTCAAAGATTAGTATATATGTTTTCAGATAACTTTTTTGTCTATCTGTTTTAGGTTCAAGGTGCATATCAGGGTTCAGGATGAGACTGGTAGTGTATCCTTTGTGACGTTTGACAGAGATGTTATGAGAATTGTCGGGTCATCTGCAAGTCGTATAAGAAAAAGGCAGTTGAAGCTGGGTGATAGTGAAAGTTTGCCTTAGGAGTTTCTGAATACAATCTTACAAACGACTCACATGTTTACACAGTCATGAAAATATGTGATGATCCAATCATAATTTTTGAGTTGATTGGCTTAATAGTAACGGATATTATAACATGGATGGGGTATTAAATTAAACTTATTTGTAGGAATTGTTTAGTATGTGTTGACTTTCAAACCTGCCTCAACAGTTAAGTTGTGTATTTTTGTTTTGTATGAGCACTCTTTAGGTCAGTCAGGCATATTGCGATTTCAAATTTGTTAACAAATCAGAATCTGAGCAGGGGGTAGTCAACTGATGTTAAAGGTGAGTATGTTTTTGTTCAACTTGATTAAGATGTTTGTAGAGTTTGTGTTCTTATTTAACAGTGCATTATTTGTTTTGTGAATTGTTTGAAGGATGCTGTGTCTGTTACTGGATTCTACTATAACTCCCAATGGAAAAAGAAGATTTGAAGATGCTAATATACTAAATGTTGGTGAGCTATCCTCTACATGCAAAGGATCGTGGAAGAAGTGATCTAAGTCCAAAAGTTACCCGATTTTTGAGCAACATGCCTTGTGCTATTAAATGTTAATTTAGTAGACAACAATTATTTCTTTAAATTATTGAATTAGACTCGGTTGTATATCAGTTCGAATTGAACAATATTAAGCTGATTTTGCATACTATCTTGTTGGATCAGTATTGCTCTTTGTATGAACTTGCTAGTGAACACTTAAGTGTCTAGCCAGTTCTTTATCAGTAATAGCAAAACAGAATGATATAAGTTAAAGCTACACTTATCAACAGGAGTTATTACTCCCCCTGGATGTTTGATAAAACTAAAGACAAGTATTTAATGAGAATCTAAGCATTGAATGAGAATGAATACTTAAACAGATTCTTAGTAAATGAAATGGAAAATAACAATGATAAGCTTTGAAGGATTTCTGTATTAAAAATCAATGTCTAAAACAGAGGGAAGAACCCATCTATTTATAGACTTTACAAATACACGAACCTTGCCGAAAAGCAAGTTCAGAGGCAAGTTGCAACAAGTTGCAATCTTGGAACTTGTACAAAAAGTTAAAGTAATACTAAACTAATAAACTACTGAAACATAAGGCGGTGGAAAGATTCTTGAACAAGTGCTGATGAATGACAAACTACTGATGAGTAGTTTGTCTTCAGTAGTTCTTCAGTGAACTGTCTGGTTTGGACTTCAGAACTTCTGATGCATTTCTTCTTCAGTACTTGTAGAATCCTTCTTCAGTACTTTTAGTCTTCTTTCTTCAGTAGTTCTATACTTAGAATATTTCAGACAGAAGTGAATTAGACTTAGGTTTCCAAAAGTGGTTTCACCAATCCTCTTTGTCCTAACAATCTCCCCCTGGATTGATGAAGCCAAAACCTTTCTAATTCCTTATTGTTTTCTTCTGTCATTTACAATCTTCCATATCCCTTTGAACATGGAATTCTTTAATTGATTCAGCTGCTCATCAGTGAGAGATCCCCTTTGAGGTTCCAGATGTTGAATTGTAAGCAAGTCCTGAGTTGATAATTTCTTCAGTTCATTTAAGGACTTGTAGGTCTTGCTTGTAAGATCTCTCCTTGTCACTAATACTGAGTTGTCATCAGTAAAGGACCATCTGATGATCAGCACTTTAGACTTGTCAAAGTCTGAAGTATAGGGAACCATGCTGGTCCCTTGGGAAGTTCCTGAGTGTTGAATATTTTCAATTTTAGTGACTCTCAGGTGGGATTCACTTCTTTCTTCTTGTTGCACCACATCAGGAAGTTTGAAAGTTGGCAAGTGATGTTCAGTAACTACCTTAGTGTGCAGTTTGTCTTTTATGGTCTTCTGGATTTGGTAGGCAAATGTAGAAGGATTCCTGAACTGTGTTATCAGAGGTTTTACTTCAATATCAAAGTCTGAATGGACTACTGTGTTTCCTTCTAGTAGTACCATCTTGAAGTCAGTCTTTGTATTGTCCTCTGTCTTCTTCTTCTTGGTAGCAGTTCTTGTAACACCAGAAGTTCTAACTACTGAAGTTGATACTTCAGAAGTTTTGAACTTCTCTGGATTAGCAGCCTTTGCAGCTTTGTACTTCTTGTATGTGTCTAGTAATCTTTCTTCTTTCCATCTTGACACAGAAGCTTTTGAACCATAGTTGTTTGCCACCAGTTCTTCAATCATCTCAGCTCTCTTAGCTTTTCCATCTTTATTTGTTGCAAGTTTGTCTGCAACAATTTGAGCTCTTCTTGTTAGCTCATCTATGGAGAGTCCTTTCAGTGAAGAGGCTTTAGTCTTGCTGTTCTTTGTAATGTAAGACATCAGTTGTTGTCTTTTGTCTTCTTCAGCAACTTCTTCTAGGTTAGCCTGCCTTTGTAACTCAGCTTCATAAGCTTGTAATTTTTCATTGTAGCTCAAGTCATCCCTTGCTTCCAAAGCATTCCAGATCTCATCTTCATTAGCCTTTCTTTCGGCTGCAATTAAACTCTTCTCAAGTAGTTCTTTGGACATTGATAGAGGAGAAGGGTTCAGCACAGTCATTGTTGTAGTAGGCTTTGGAATAGGAGTTGGTTGTTGTTCAGTTGTCTTGGAGGGCTCTTCAGTTGGTTGTATGTTGGAAGTGTTAACTTCTGATGTGTTGACAACTGCTGAAGGTTTGTCAACTACTGAAGGATTTTCTTCAGTACTTTCTGAATCATCATCAGAACTTTCAACATCAGAAGTTTCTTCATTATGGCCTTGGGATGTTTCAGCTTCTTCTATTTCATTCTTAGAGACACCAAATTGTTGAGCCAGTTTTTGTCTTCTGGCAATGTCTTTGAGCTCTCTTTCTTGGGGAGCCACTCTTGCTTTTACCCTAGCTTTGAATGACTCCTTTGGTTCCCTAATTTTCTCCCCCTTTTTGGATTCATCAAGTTTGGAAGGTTTGGAGAAAGTACCAGTAAGAATGTTGATCTGTTTTGAGTTGTAGTCAATTTTGTTTGACAGATCATTGACTTTTGTTTTGATCACTTCAAGTTGGTTCTTAACAGACAGCTCCAAAGCAGCTGTGTAGTTTCTGAAGTGATTGGTGATGAGTGTGTTCATCATATGGTATAAGGGACCATCTAGGCTGCATAGTTGGTTCAAGTCTATGCTTGATGACCCAGGGAATTGGGTAGGCATTTGTAGTGAGGAGTGTGTTTTGGGTTGATCTTCTTGTTGTACAGAAGATGCCACTTTAGGGGAATCAGGGATCAAGTGGACTTTAACCTGATCTGGCGTAACCAGCTCTTTGAGCTTAGATACACCAAGTGCAGGACCTTCACTAGCAGCCGTCAATTCAATGTTTGGTTGTGAAACATCATCCAATTCAATGGAATCATCTGAATCCCTGATTACATCCTCAATGAGGACAGTATCATTTACATCATGTGCTGAGCCCAACTCAGTTGTCTCATGTACCTCTTTTTCTTGGTTCAGAGGATTTCCTACCTCAGGTATTAAGCCTTCATCAGTAGTTGCCACAAATGAGGTCTTAGCAATGTTACTCCTTTCCTCGGATCCACCCCTGGGTGGTATGTGAGTAGCAGCAGCCTCAAATGTACCTAGAGTATCTAAGTTTGGGCTTAGAGACCTTGGTTCATCCTCATCTCTTTGGTTAGGGCTTTAAGTGTCCACATCCATGTCAAGTTCTGAGGCTATGTCCCCTGTTTGATGTGGTTGTTGGGGACTGACATGTTCGGATGGGATTCTCTCTTTTAGCCCAGAGAGAAGCTTGGCAATTTCAATTTCTGGTTCAGAAGTTTGGGGTGCTGGTTCAGTAGTTTGGTCTATGGGTTCAGCAGTTTCAAAAGAAGGGTCTATTTGGATTGTTTTCTTGAATTTCTTTCTTTTGAAAAGGATTGTTTTTGGTGCTCTTGGTGGGGTTTGAGATGGATGAGACTGAGAGGATGTTTCAGTCACATCTTTATCAAGTGCAGATTGCACATTAGCTAGTTCAGGCATCTCAACCTCCTGAACTGCCTTTCTTTTTGGGTTGGTGGGTTTTTGTTTTTGTTGCTTGGGTTTCTTGGCCTTTGGGGGTGTAGGTTTGGAAGATGAGGGTTCCATGGGGACTGTTTCTGGTTCCCCTTGGTCATCTTCTGGCCAGGTAGCCGGTTTGTTGTGCCTTGAGTATGCTTGTGAGGACAAAGGGTTTAAAATTGTAGTTTTACCCACAAGCACATCTTCTCCAAGTTCCTTTATTATGCAATGCATAATAAATCTTGGGTACAACAAAAACTTCTTTTTAGTATTGAGATGATGTAACACCAACTCATTAAAGAAAAGTGATGATGTCCTGAATTTTGTTTCATTCACTATGGAATGAAAAATAGGTTGAAAAGTTGAGGGCATCTGATCATAAGATCCAATTTTTGGACTCAAACACATTATAATATAATGAAAAAGCAGTTTATACTTTGGTTCAAAATAATTCTTAAAAATTGTAGCATGTGAGAGAGTACCTTGGTAACCACACTCTGTCATGGTTAAGTGAATCTGAGAGTTTGGAAATTGGTCTGGGGCGTTTACATCATCCATACCCAGCCTAATTGCCAAAGTAGCCGGTGTGGTTGCCATTCTTCTCCCTTGGATGGTTGAATTGAGGGAGATCACTTTGTTGTTCACCGTCACCGTCTCTGCGTTTGCAGAAAACTCATTTAGAGTTTCAGTGTGGATTGGAGGGTCGATGGTGAGGGCAGTGAAGTATTGGGATTTGACGACCAAATCAATGATTTCATCGTATTGGGACCAGGCTTCTTTTTTTTCGAAGTAGCCTCTTTGATTGTTTCCCTATTTCAGTACTAGAGCCATGTGGTTTGTGTGTGTGTGGATCGAACAGTGTTTTTGCAGGTTTAGGTCTTGAGAGTGTTTTGAGAGAGAATGAGGGAATTTTTGCTTTTTGAAAGGATAAGTGTTGGAAAAGGTATTTATCAGAAGTTTTTAACCGCCTAGGTCAAACTTCTGATGTGGGAAAAGTCTGATTTACCCTTTTTGACCAAACTGCTGATGAAGAACAGATATCATCAGTAGTTCCCACTTTCTC
Organism: Ambrosia trifida; assembly: GCA_028751855.1. Classification (NCBI taxonomy): domain Eukaryota; kingdom Viridiplantae; phylum Streptophyta; class Magnoliopsida; order Asterales; family Asteraceae; genus Ambrosia; species Ambrosia trifida. Next base: position 73,462,117 of record CM054129.1, read on the forward strand.
TTCAGTAGTTTTGAACAGCTGATGAGAATGTTTTTATAAATACTTTATTCATAACTTCTGAAGTTTATTTTATCAGAAGTTAATCATTTTTCAGAAAAATATTCCCATAGTGATGTTTTGTTCATCAGTAGTTTCTCTCTTGTTTGTTTTTCAGAAGTTTTCAGACTTAAAAACAGATGTAAGTGAAAAATGAAAATATTTGCAGAAAAATAAAAAGAAACACTTACAAATTTAGCATCCCAAGCATGGATACTAACTTCTGAAATGTTGATGTGTCGAGGGGTTTAGTGAATATGTCAGCTATTTGATTAGCTGTTGCTACATGTTTCACTTCAATTTTTCCTTTTTCATAGCAATCTCTTATGAAATGATACCTGATTTCAATATGTTTGGTTTTTGAAAACTGAACAGGATTCTGAATGATGCTAATGGCAGATTTGCTGTCTACAAGCAATGGTGTTTTGGTCTCTTTGATTCCATAATCAAGAAGTTGATACTGGAGCCATTGTATTTGTGATGTACAACTTGCAGCTGCAATGTATTCAGCTTCAGCAGTTGAAGTTGCAACAGATGTTTGTTTCTTTGATTGCCAGGACACTAGACAGTTTCCCAAGAATTGACAACCACCAGATGTTGATTTTCTTGTCATTTTACACCCTGCATAGTCACTATCTAAAAAAGCTGATAACTTGGTATTGCTTGAAGCAAAATACCAAATTCCAAGTGTTGGAGTTCCTTTCAGATATCTGAAGATTCTTTTGACTGCAATTAGGTGTGATTCCCTAGGAGCTGATTGATATCTAGCACAGACACATGTTGAAAACATAATATCTGGTCTAGAAGCAGTTAGATATAAAAGGGAACCTATCATACATCTATACATGGTTTGATCAACCTGTTTTCCTTGATCACCTGGTTCAACTTGTGTGGTTGGTGTCATGGGAGTGGAACATGATTTACAGTCTTGTAAAGAAAATTTGTTTAATAATTCTTTAACATATTTTGATTGATGTATAAAAGTTCCATTTGTTTGTTGTTTAATCTACAGTCCCAGAAAGTACTGCAGTTCTCCCATTGTACTCATTTCAAATTTTGATTGCATGAGTTTCTTAAATTCATCACACAGTTTTGTGTTTGTTGAACCAAATATGATATCATCAACATATATTTGAACAACTAAGACATGATTTCCAACATGTTTTATGAAAAGAGTTTTATCAATGGAGCCTCTTGTGAAGTTATTTTTTAGTAGAAAGTTAGAAAGTGTTTCATACCAGGCTCTTGGAGCCTGTTTGAGCCCATAAAGAGCTTTGTCCAGCTTGTACACCCACTTAGGATGAGAAGGATCCTCAAACCTAGGTGGCTGACAGAAATACACTTCCTCTTTTATTTTTCCATACAAAAATGCACTTTTAACATCCATTTGAAAAACTTTGATTTTGTTGGAAATGGCATAGGCCAGAAATAACCTGATGGCTTCAAGCCTTGCAACTGGAGCAAAGGTTTCATCATAATCAATTCCTTCTTCTTGAGAGTAACCTTGTACTACCAGTCTTGCCTTGTTCATTATAATCATACCAGCCTCATCTTGTTTGTTCCTAAAAACCCATCTTGTGCCAATTGGTTGCTTGTTTGGTGGTAAGGGACAGATTTCCCAAACCTGTTGCTTTTTGAATTGAAGCAACTCATCTTGCATGGCTTGCACCCAATTGTTGTCTTTGAGGGCTTCTTGGTACTTCTTAGGTTCCAACTGAGAAACAAATGCTGAGAAGAAGCAAAAGTTGGAAAGCTGGTTTCTTGTAAGAACACCTGATGCAATATCACCCATGATTTGTTCAAGTGGATGATCTTTGTGTTCAATCAGTTGTTGTAAACCACTGACAGGTGTAGGTGGCTCTTGTACTTCATCAAACAAACCACTAAGGTTTATAATGTCTGGTTCAGTAGTTTCAGTGTCTTCAGTAGTTTTAGGTGCTGAAGAAGATGTTTGAGTTTGTATATCAGCAGTTCTTGAATCAGAAGTTTTTGAAACTTCTAATGGTTTGGAAGTTGACTTAATGACTGTTTGAGGAGTCCATGGTGCTGGATCCTCATCATCAAACCTTTGATCACCATAATAAGTAGGTTTTGATGAAGTATGTCACACCCTCAAATTTCCACTGCGGGGTTTATACCGCGAGGCGCATGACAAACCAGGATCCCATAGCCATAAGTCACATGAACGACTCTAAATGCCCAACCATTTAGTTCGTTATTGAAAAACCAAGTTTAATGTTTAACCAAACCAAATATAAGTATAGCGGAAGCGAACGAAAAACAGTTAAATAAAATCTGCGCAAAACACCGCGCCCAAAACCAAAAGAAAATAGTTAAACTTTTTAAAATAGTTTAATGTTTGAGACCCATGATATGATGCATGCCCTAATTGTGCTCCTTTCCTAGTTACCTGCAAAAGCATGCTAACGTGTGTCAACATAAACCTGGTGAGTTCACAAAGTAAAGCAAACATGTATAAAAATGTGATGGTTTCCAAAACCACGTAACCAATTAATAACGTAGGTCCTCCAGACCCAAAAATGTTCAAGAGTTATCAGTTTAAGTGTGTCAGGGGTAGCTAGCCCACTCAATGTAACTAAACAAGATTATTGGGACACCTTCAGTAAATAGTAATTTGCCTCAATAACTGGTGTCTATCAACACCAGTTCTCAAATGTGGTCAGAAGTTCATGCCCGTGCCTCAAGCACCTCAGACATGAGGTTGCTGCACAACCTAATAGCGCTATCAACTAATACCCCGCTCGCCTCCAGCGATTAACCCAGTAATATGCAAGGACTTTCCAATGATAGAGTGTTTAGTTTACAAAGGACCAATAAGTTTTAAACTGATTAAAAACCCGATCCATACAAGGAATCGTAAAACCGACCCACGCAAGGAGTCAATACCTGAGTAGTCCCAAACTGGACTAGAAAATGTTTACCAAAGTTGTCTCTGACCCGAGACGCATGCTTTTGAGAAAAAGAGTAGTGAAACTCACCTTAGTATGCAAGCAAAAGAAATCCAAACCGCAAGTAAAGTAAGCTACCGACACCCTAATATAAGTGTCACTAAGTAAGTATAGGCGTAATATCATTACACCATATAACTCGTTTGTCCAAGGCGTTTAAACGTTCAAAAGTGTGTAGGTGACACCTAGTGACTCTACATGCAATAGTAAACCCTACGGACTCGTTGGTTAATATGTTGGTTATAATTATTTTTCACATTCCATATGCGTCTCATACAAGTGCTCGTTCAGTTACATATCAATTACATAACACCTATGACTTCAATTAATCACATAAGCACATAATACACAATCTTTGTTTTTAGGACAGATTGTGCGTCATCAAAACTAATTTATTTAAAATAGTTAATCAGTGAGTTAATCTCCCAAATTTTTACTGAATATTCTTTGGAAGTCACTTAACAACCCCTATTTTTTCTTTGTCCTAAATCCAAACAAAAAAATAATTAAACTTCGTTCAACACAGCTATGTTCAGAAAACTTTCATAACAGACCAGTTTGGTAGAAAAATTCCCAAAAATTGTGTATTCATCCAAACGGGATGAGTCCACTTGGAACACTCAAATTACTTCAATGTTAACCTTCTGTAAAAATTTCATAACCCAACTCTTTACAAAACTCGAGTTATGATGACTCAAAGTCGACTCAGTTTATTAACCCGAAATTCTGATATGACCTATTTTCAAAGAAAATTCCAAAAATGTCTCAACCGACGTCCAAATCACTTGATTTTACCCATTATGAAAAGCTAAGACCAGGTGTGATTTAACCATGCAAAGAAAATACCAAAATCTTCATGTTAAAGTCGTGTTACCGCCCCTATAAGTTCATCTAATCATTCTGTCTAGATTTTAGTTACGCCTAAATCTTTCTTTAAACGCCTACCGTGTGCATGCAACAAATCAACAATCATCAATAACCATTACCAAACATTCCTAATACCTATTGTGATTAGATTCTATCATTATACATGCAAAGATTACAACTTTATAGATCAAAACTTCAACAACTTGCGCAACAAGTAACCTATGATATTACTAATCGCTTATCATCATGTTTAATTTGTTTAATCATCAAAAACCTCAAGTTTTAATAATTATTAAAAGCTTTCAGACCTGGACAAACCTTGTTATATTATTTTTATAACATAAAAATAAGATTAAAGCGTAAAGGATTAAAGATTATACCCCTAGCTCTTCGATACAATCAACCGAACGCCTTTGGAGCTTCCCAATCGATGATCTTGAGCCTTTGCAGGTTGTTTAGGGTTTATCATTCGTAAGGGGCAGTAAGGGGGCGATTAGGGTTGAGTTTAGAGGTTGCATGGGGCTTAAGAGTGGTTAAATAGGGGTATGAGGCGGTTTAGACCCGTCAGTGACGTTCGCGTGGCCGCTCGCAGGCCTTCGGCCCGCGTGAGTGGCCCGTTTCGTCACCCGACGTGTTTTCCTTTGGCATTTTCTTTATTTCAGACCGTAACAAATGCAACCCCATGCGTTAAGACCCTAATCAACCTAATGATCCACCTTTAATGATTTTTATTAACGTATTTGGTTTAGGTTCACACAATCACATATGGTTTTCACATAATTTCACCGAATATCACAGAGACACATAATCGCAATCAATCCAAATTAGTTCAATATTCACCAATGTCCGAGGTTCACTAATCATGTATTCAGTTATTAACTCACAACAATGCAACGTGTGTCCTATCTAGCTAACGCTAGTTAAGTATAATGCAAGGAACGTAACTAGAGTTTAGTTAAAGTGAGAACCTGAATTTGCGGGGTATCACATCATCCCCAAGTTGAAAAGAATTTCGTCCCGAAATTTAGCAAGTAAACAGTAAAGCCAGCTAGAAAAGTGTGCGCTTGGTTCCCGGATGTCACATCATCCCCAAGTTGAAAGGAATTTCGCCCCGAAATTCACTTTGAGCGAGCTGCTTTATGTTCGGCATTTGATCTATGCACAGGTTCAGGTTCAGTAAAGAGGTATGGGTATTTGAGCCGCATCTGATCTCTGCGCTTCCACGTGTATTCCGGTCCTAGACGGGAATTCCACCGTACCTTAAGAATAGGTATAGTGCTTTGTCTGAGTTTCTTGACGCCCTGCTCAAGAATCTCCACCGGTTCTTCCACGAACCGTAGCTGGTCGTCCACCTGGATCTCCTCTAGTGGCACTACCAGTGTCGTATCCGATAAGCATTTCTTCAAGTTCGAGACGTGGAATACATCGTGCACTCCACTGAGTTCATCTGGTAGATTTAGCTGATAAGCTACCGGACCAATCCGTTTGACAATCTCGAATGGTCCAACGTATCGGGGGTTCAATTTTCCCCGTTTCCCAAAGCGTATCACCCCTTTCCAAGGTGACACCTTCAACAAAACCTTGTCCCCAACCTGGAACTCCAAAGGTTTCCTACGTTTGTCAGCGTAACTTTTCTGTCGATCCCGAGCAGCAGCCATCCGGTTTCTGATTTGCACTATCTTCTCAGAAGATTCGTGCACGAGTTTGGGACCTGTTAGTTGGCTATCCCCAACCTCAGTCCAACAGATGGGAGACCTACACTTGCGCCCATAAAGTGCCTCAAAAGGCGCACACTGTATTGAAGTGTGATAGCTGTTGTTATAAGAGAATTCGATCAAAGGCAAGTGCTTATCCCAACTGTTGCCAAAATTCACCACGCACGCTCGTAACAGATCCTCCAACGTTTGGATGGTACGTTCACTTTGTGCATCCGTCTGCGGGTGATAGGCTGTGCTCATATCCAGGCGAGTTCCCAAAGCATCTTGGAGAGTAGTCCAGAAACGAGCAGTGAATCGCCCATCGCGATCAGATATAATAGAAGTAGGCACCCCATGCCTAGAGACTTTCTCCTTGATGTAAAAGTTCGCTAGTTTCTCCAATGAGTCTGTTTCCTTTATTGCCAGAAAGTGGGCCGATTTGGTTAAGCAATCCACGATAACCCAAATCATGTTATGACCCGTTGGCGTTCTAGGAAGCTTTGTAATAAAATCCATGGAAATCCCATCCCATTTCCACATAGGGATTTCTGGTTGTTGGAGTAGGCCTGAAGGTTTCTGATATTCAATCTTAACCTTCGCACAAGTCAAACACTTACTAACATAAGTGGCTATTTCAGCTTTCATGTTTGGCCACCAGTAAAGAGTCTTAAGATCTTGGTACATCTTGTCCGACCCAGGATGTACCGAATATCGAGAGGTGTGTGCTTCATCAAGCACCAGTTGCCTGAGATCCCCAAAACGTGGTATCCAGACTCGATCCATGAAATACTGAAGGCCATCCGTCTTTAGTTCCAAGTGCTTATCAGCACCATGTAAGGTTTCAAGCCCGATGTTTTCTCCCTTAAAGGCTTCGCCATGGGCTTCACGTATCTTATCAGGAAGATTGGAATGAATGGTGAGTTGTAAAGCTCGTACCCGTTTAGGTTTCGTTTCCTTTCGACTGAGGGCATCAGCTACTACGTTAGCCTTCCCTGGATGATACTTGATGGCACAGTCATAATCATTCAAAAGTTCAACCCAGCGACGTTGTCGTATGTTCAGCACCTTCTGATCAAATATATGCTGAAGGCTCTTGTGATCAGTGAATATTGTGCACTTTGTTCCATAGAGGTAGTGCCTCCAGATTTTGAGACGAAAACCACCGCTCCCAGCTCCAAGTCATGAGTGGGGTAATTCTTCTCATGGACCTTTAATTGCCGTGATGCATATGCGATTACCTTATCACGTTGCATCAGCACACACCCTAAGCCTTGGATAGACGCATCACAGTACACTACAAAGTCCTTTGTACCCTCAGGTAACGATAGTATCGGTGCACTGCAAAGTTTTGACTTTAGTAGCTGAAAGGCAGATTCTTGGGCGTCTCCCCACTTATAAGTAATACCTTTCTGTGTTAGGGCGGTGAGAGGTTGAGCGATCTTAGAGAATCCCTCAATAAATCTGCGATAGTGCCCCGCGAGACCAAGGAATTGGCGCACCTCAGTAGGGGTCCTAGGAGCCTCCCACTTTTTGATAGCGTCAATCTTGGCAGGGTCAACATGTATTCATGCCTCGTTGACCACATGTCCAAGAAATTGGACTTCCCGAATCCAAAAATCACACTTAGAGAATTTTGCATACAACTGCTCATTTCTCAATAGTTCCAAGATTAACCGTAGGTGTTGCTCGTGCTCGTCCCTACTCTTGGAATAGATCAATATGTCATCTATGAACACTATGACGAATTTGTCCAAATAAGGCTTGCACACATGGTTCATTAGGTCCATGAACACAGCCGGTGCATTAGTTAGTCCAAATGGCATCACTAAAAACTCATAATGTCCATAACGTGTTCGAAACGTCGTCTTTGCCACATCTTCCTCTCGGACTCTCAGCTGATGGTATCCTGACCTCAAGTCAATCTTAGAGTAGAAACTCGACCCTTACAGTTGGTCAAACAAGTCATCAATACGAGGCAGAGGGTAACGATTCTTAATCGTCACTTTGTTCAACTCCCGATAATTTATGCACATGCGAAAGATCCTGTCTTTCTTCTTAACAAACAAAACTGGAGCTCCCCATGGCGAAGAACTAGGTCTAATGAAACCCCTATCCAATAGCTCTTGGAGTTGGGTAGATAGTTCTTGAAGTTCGCCCGGTGCTAAGCGGTATGGTGCGCGTGCAACTGGTGTCGCTCCAGGTGCAAGATCAATCTGGAACTCCACTTGACGAACAGGTGGAAGTCCAGGTAATTCTTCTGGAAAGACATCTGGGAAATTCCGGACCACTGCGATGTCCTCAATCTTGGGTTCAGTTTCAGCTCGAGTATTAGATATGTTAGCCAAAATGGTCGGACAGCCCTTATGAATACATTTCTGGGGCTTTAGATAGGAGATGATACCTACCATGGCACCACCCCGATCACCCTGTATAGATAAAAGTTCTCCACTTGGGAGGGGAATACGAACGATTTTCTCTTGACAAATAATTTTGAGAATCCGGTTATAAACCGAATTCATGGATCGATTAAGCGAAAACAACTCGGTTTCAGATGGGGAATTCGAGACGAGACAGAAATACACGATAACAACGTCATCACAGATTCGTATTACTACAGAAACGGTTACAGACACTGTCATCAGTAGGATAAACATCTATCTCGTGGCCGGGGGAGGTCGGGCATGACCTCCCCCTTGAGAGCATTCAAAGTACAAACTCAAATCCCAAAATGAACAATAACACATGAGATTGCTATTTATAGTCCAATACCCAAAAGCCACCTTCGCCCCTTTTGAATGGTCGAATGTGGAGCATTTCCACATTCGCCCATTTGTAATGATCGAATGTGGAAAACTTCCACATTCGCCCAGTGTATATAGGTCGAAACTAACTTTGGTATTGTCCTATATTTTACAAATGCGTCAGATCCATAAAATGCCCTTACGGATCACCACAATCTCATGTAACAACATACAAAGACTCAACCCTAGTCTATTCGACAGTGACGTCCACAGAAAGTGCATCAACAAATTTCAGCATGCTGTTTGGACAACCAGTCCATGCCAACCACGAGGTCAAAGCTACCTAGGGTGATAGGTAAGAGGTTGATGGCAAACAATTGCCCACTCAACTCGAGCCTACAGTCACGATGTATATGGGTTACCTCAACAGGCTTCCCATCAGCCAATTCAATAGAGTATGGGGAATCAAGAAGAGCAGGAACCATCCCTAATTGTCTACTAAGTTTTGATGAAACAAAACTATAGTCCGCACCAGTATCATATAAAATAGAAGCAAGAGTGTCATTCAAGGAGCACGTACCCGTTACGACGTTGTTATCAGTCCTAGCCTCCCCAGAGCCAATCCCGAACGCTCTACCGCGAGCCCCATTGTTGTTGTTCCCGTTGTTGTTGTTGTTCCCAGTATTAGTGGTGTTGTTGTTTCCTGCCCTGTTACCACCACCGTTGTTGTTGTTACCCCTGTTGTTGCCATTACCATTACCGTTACCGTTCAGTTGTGGGCAGTTCCTCTTGAAATGATTTTCACTCCCACACTGGTAACAACCTTTACCACCACTCTGCTGTTGCCCTTGCTGTGCAGCTGGCGGATTTCCCGGGATATACACCCTGCAGTCCTTCTGCTTATGACCCATCTTGCCACATCGTTCACACTTAACGTTGCCACACGCTCCAGTATGATGCCTGTTACACCTGTTGCACTTAGGTAGAGTCCCCTCATAACCTCCCTGGGTGTTGTTGCGGTTGTTACCACCGCCATGGTTGTCATGTCTTTTATTCTGCTGCTGCTGCTGACTGCCATTCCCTGGGGGTTTGCCAGATGCATTCTCCCATTTCCTCTTGTTATCATTAGTCCCAGAAGATGAAGCACCACGAGGAGGTAACAATCCCTCTTCCACCTTCTGATCAGTCAGCTGATGAGCCATCCGAATAACCTGCTGAATGGTATTGAGGTTAGCAGCAGTGACCATGCTCTTGATTTGGGGCACCAAGCCCTTGATGTATAACTCGATCCTCTTGTAGGGCGGGTTGGAGTAATTTGGGCACATCGCCGCCAGTTCATGCGATCTGGTGGTATATTTCTCAATCTCTGATCCCACCATCTTTAGATTGAGGTACTCAGTCTCTAACTTCTGGATTTCATCTCGAGGACAGTACTCCTCCTTCATCAGTTCCTTGAAATCTGCCCAAGGTGTTGCGTTAGCCACCTCCACACCTAGCATCTGCACTTGAGAGTTCCACCAGGTTAATGCCAAATTTTCGAGAGTAGCAGTGGCATATTTCACTCTGTCAACTGGTGGATAGTTACACATAGCAAAGCAAGATTCCAGTTTCTCGAACCACCGCAGTAGCACGACAGCCCCCTCAGATCCTCCAAAATTATGAGGCTTGCAGTCCATGAAGGACTTGTAGGTGCAGGCTGGAGGGTGATGCCCAGGTTGACCTGAGTGTAAAAACGTAGAAACCACGAATGAATAAAAGAGCGTAACGTTGGAGTCTAGAGGAAAGTTTAGAGCAAGATAGAGTTACCAGCTTGAAAAGCTGCGAGGGCTTCCACCACCCTGTCATTGATAAGTGCATTCAACTCCGCTTGAGTCATGTTGATGTTGCCTCTCCCGTGTCCTCTTCCCGCCATAGTAATTCTACATTTACACTATACTCATGAGGAAACAATAATATGTCCCACATACAATCGTTCACATGCCCAAACTCTTCCTCGAGCGCCGCATCCATGGAAATGCATGAGCCCTCATCCTCGCTCTCTATCTCCAGTGGCTCCTCCTCCTCATGCCCAAACTCTTCCTCGAGCGCCGCATCCAATGCTGCCCCGAGAGCATCAAACCCTCCTACTACAGGCTCTTCCTCGGGATCCTCCTCTGGATCCTCCTCTGGATCCTCCTCTGGCTATACCTCTGGTTCTGCACCATTTTGAGCTAGAGCTTCCTCAAGCTTGTTACGGACCAGGGTCAACTCCTCCTTTAACAGTGCTGTCTCCTGAGTAGAAATCGACCTCTCGTGTCTATCCTCTGCAGCTTCCTTATTAACCCTTTCCAATTCACCAAACAAGTGGTTGATTTCTCTTTCCATGCGTTTAATAGATCCATCGGCATTCTGCCTCCAAGACTGAAATTGCCTCACGGCATTATAGGCATTCTCTAGCTCTGTATGCATGTGCCTAACCATCCCTGCCAAAGACCTCTCCAATGAGTCAATAATGGGAGGGACCTGAGCTGGCACTCCGTACCCTACAACCCACGAGTGTAACATATCTGTGAACCACACCCAGCGATTGGTATTCTCATTCGGGTTCCCTGTCTGAGCTGGTTGTTCATACAGGTTCAAAGACGTATTTTGTGAACTCCCAAGAGGACGATAAGAAGAGTAATTACGATGAGCGGGGTTGGTCATGTTTTCCTGCAATACGTTAGATCAGTATACGTATCCAAGAAATAGCAAGTAGTGTGCTGAGAATAGTGAGTGTACTAATACTTATGCTATGATGATTATAGACTAGATGCAATCCTAGTTCATTATAACCAATGCCTCTGATACAAATCTGTCACACCCTCAAATTTCCACTGCGGGGCTTATACCGCGAGGCGCATGACAAACCAGGATCCCATAGCCATAAGTCACATGAATGACTCTAAATGCCCAACCATTTAGTTCTTTTGCAAAACCAAGTTTAATGTTTAACCAAACCAAATATAAGTATAGCGGAAGCGAACGAAAAACAGTTAAAAAAATCTGAGCAAAACACCGCGCCCAAAACCAAAAGAAAATAGTTAAACGTTTTAAAATAGTTTAATGTTTGAGACCCATGATATGATGCATGCCCTAATTGTGCTCCTTTCCTAGTTACCTGCAAAAGCATGCTAACGGGTGTCAACATAAAGCTGGTGAGTTCACAAAGTAAAGCAAACATGTATAAAAATGTGATGGTCTCCAAAACCACGTAACCAATTAATAACGTAGGTCCTCCAGACCCAAAAATGTTCAAGAGTTATCAGTTTAAGTGTGTCAGGGGTAGCTAGCCCACTCAATGTAACTAAACAAGATTATTGGGACACCTTCAGTAAATAGTAATTTGCCTCAATAACTGGTGTCTATCAACACCAGTTCTCAAATGTGGTCAGAAGTTCATGCCCGTGCCTCAAGCACCTCAGACATGAGGTTGCTGCACAACCTAATAGCGCTATCAACTAATACCCCGCTCGCCTCCAGCGATTAACCCAGTAATGTGCAAGGACTTTCCAATGATAGAGTGTTTAGTTTACAAAGGACCAATAAGTTTTAAACTGATTAAAAACCCGATCCACACAAGGAATTGTAAAACCGACCCACGCAAGGAGTCAATACCTGAGTAGTCCCAAACTGGACTAGAAAATGCTTACCAAAGTTGTCTCTGACCCGAGACGCCTGCTTTTGAGAAAAAGAGTAGTGAAACTCACCTTAGTATGCAAGCAAAAGAAATCCACACCGCAAGTAAAGTATGCTACGGACACCCTAATATAAGTGTCACTAAGTATGTATAGGCGTAATATCATTATACCATATAACTCGTTTGTCCAAGGCGTTTAAACGTTCAAAAGTGTGTAGGTGACACCTAGTGACTCTACATGCAATAGTAAACCCTAAGGACTCGTTGGTGAATATATTGGTTATAATTAGTTTTCACATTCCATATGCGTCTCATACAAGTGCTCGTTCAGTTACATATCAATTACATAACACCTATGACTTCAATTAATCACATAAGCACATAATACACAATCTGTGTTTTTAGGACAGATTGTGCGTCATCAAAACTAATTTATTTAAAATAGTTAATCAGTGAGTTAATCTCCCAAATTTTTACTGAATATTCTTTGGAATTCACTTAACAACCCCTATTTTTTCTTTGACCTATATCGAAACACAAAAATAATTAAACCTCGTTCAACAAAGCTATGTTCAGAAAACTTTTATAACAGACCAGTTTGGTAGAAAAATTCCCAATAATTGTGTATTCATCCAAACGGGATGAATCCACTTGGAACACTCAAATTACTTCAATGTTAACCTTCTGTAAAAATTTCATAACCCAACTCTTTACAAAACTCGAGTTATGATGACTCAAAGTCGACTCAGTTTATTAACCCGAAATTCTGATATGACCTATTTTCAAAGAAAATTCCAATAACGACTCAACCGACGTCCAAATCACTTGATTTTACCCATTATGAAAAGCTAAGACCAGGTGTGATTTAACCATGCAAATAAAATACCAAAATCTTCATGTTAAAGTCGTGTTACAGCCCCTATAAGTTCATCTAATCATTCTGCCTAGATTTTAGTTACGCCTAAATCTTTCTTTAAACGACTACCGTGTGCATGAAACAAATCAACAATCATCAATAACCGTTACCAAACATTCCTAATAGCTATTGTGATTAGATTCTATCATTATACATGCAAAGATTACAACTTTATTGGTCAAAACTTCAACAACTTGCGCAACAAGTAACCTATGATATTACTAATCGCTTATCATCATGTTTAATTTGTTTAATCTTCAAAAACCTCAAGTTTTAATAATTATCAAAAGCTTTCAGACCTGGACAAACCTTGTTATATGATTTTTATAACATAAAAATAAGATTAAAGCGTAAAGGATTAAAGATTATACCCCTAGCTCTTCGATACAATCAACCAAACGCCTTTGGAGCTTCCCAATCGATGTTCTTGAGCCTTTGCAGGTTGTTTAGGGTTTATAATTCGTAAGGGGCCGTAAGGGGGCGATTAGGGTTGAGTTTAGAGGTTGCATGGGGCTTAAGAGTGTTTAAATAGGGGTGTGAGGCGGTTTAGACCCGTCAGTGACGTTCGCACGGCCGCTCGGGCTGCTCGCGCGTCCGCTCGCAAGCCTTCGGCCCGCATGAGTGGCCTGTTTCGTCACCCGACGTGTTTTCCTTTGGCGTTTTTGTTATTTCGGACCGTAACAAATGCAACCCCATGTGTTAAGACCCTAATCAACCTAATGATCCACCTTTAATGATTTTTATTAACGTATTTAGTTTAGGTTCACACAATCACATATGGTTTTCACATAATTTCACCGAATATCACAGAGACACATAATCGCAATCAATCCAAATTAGTTCAATATTCACCAACGTCCGAGGTTCACTAGTCATGTATTCAGTTATTAACTCACAACAATGCAACGTGTGTCCTATCTAGCTAACCCTAGTTAAGCATAATGCAAGGAACGTAACTAGAGTTTAGTTAAAGTGAGAACCTGAATTTGTGGGGTATCACAAAGTAACAATCTTTTCAGGTCCAAAATGGAAGCTGTCAAGGTCAAAAAGTTCAGCAGGATGTGCTGGAATAAGAGTGTGTTTTGACTCATTGAACTTGACATTCAGTGTTTCTTCTACTATCCTGGTTCTTGAGTTAAAAACCTTGTAGGCTTTTCTAGTGGAAGAGTAACCAAGAAAGTAACCTGAATCAACTTTGGCAGCAAACTTTGAAATAGAGTCTTTGATGTTTAGAATGAAACATTGACATCCAAAGGCCCTGAAAAAGGAGATAAGGGGCTTTATGCCATGAAGAACTTCATATGCAGTCTTGGAGTGTCTCTTGTTGACAAGGACTCTATTTTGAACATAACATGCAGTGTTAACTGCTTCAGCCCAGAAATATAATGGTAGGCCTGAATCAGCTAACATTGTTCTTGCTCCTTCAATTAAGGTTCTGTTCTTCCTTTCTACTACACCATTTTGTTCAGGAGTTCTGGGAACACTGTATTGTCTAATAATCCCTTTAGACAAACAGAATTCATCCAGAGTTTTGTTCCTGAACTCTGTCCCATTGTCACTTCTAATGGCTTTCACATATAGAGAATATTGTTTCTCTACTTGTAGAATGAAGAACTTGATGATTTCAGCAGCCTCATCCTTGGAGAATAAGAAGAATACCCATGTAAATCTTGAATAGTCATCAATGATGACCAAGCAGTACTTCTTCTTACCAAGGCTCATGATTTTTACAGGCCCAAATAATTCCATATGGAGTAGTTGAAGACATGCAGTTGTTTTTGATTCTTCAATAGACTTATAGGAGGACTTATGCTGTTTTCCCTTCAAACAGGATACATAGTGTTCTTGACACTGGTATACCTTTAAAGGTAGACCTCTGACCAAGCCCATTTTTGTGACTTTATATATGGTTTTAAAGTTCACATGGCCAAGTCTCCTGTGCCAGAGATCAGTCTCTGAAGTTGATGTCTTTGAGAAGAAACAAGCAGTGTTGTTCAGTACTTTGTCCTTTTCAATGTCCACTGCATAGACATTGCCACATCTTTTGGCTATCAACAAAGTATGATCTTCAATGATCTTCTCTATCAACTTCTGGCCTTCTGGTGATATGATCTTGCATGCTGTCTTTGTGAAAAAGGAAGAATATCCTTTATCACACATTTGTGACACACTCAGCAAGTTGTACTAAAGGTTTTCAACCAGATTGACCTTGTCAAACTGTATTTTGCCAGAGGAGACATTGCCATGTCCTAGCACATATCCCTTAGCATTGTTCCCAAAGGATACAGATCATTCTCTTTGACTGATAAAATTGTTTATCAGGTATCTGCATCCAGTCATGTGCATTGAGCCTCCACTGTCAACATACCAAATGCTATTTAAGCCTCTGGAAACTCTCTGCACAAGATAGCAAATTAGTTAGATTTGGGAACCCAAGCCAGTTTGGCTTTGGGTTTGCTCTTGAGAACATTTACAGTTTGTTCTTGACCAAGTTGAGGAATCCATGTCTTTTTGGCAATGGATTTTTCATTAAGAGCAATGGTGGTATCCTTTTGAGGACCACCATCAACTTTGGTCATCAGTAGTTGTACCATGTTCATGAGATCTTTAATCTCAGCAGTTTGTGAAACTGCTGATGATTTAGGTCTAACTACTGAAAGAGAATTTTGAGATGAAGATTTTTGTTGAGATTTTGTCTTTTTCTGAGAAAAGGTGTTTACTGGTTGTTGTTTCCTGGGAGAAAAAGTTTCTACAAAATCATTTCTGATTTGTTTTCCCACAACCAGTTGTTTAATTTTCTTGTTGTACTGAATACCTTTTTGTGTATCTGCAAAATTCTGTCTTGTGGTTGAACAGACCACATATTTCACATTCTTTTGTCTTTTCTTTCAAAGACAAGTTTCTGACTGTATTGATTGGTTTTAGGTCATCAGTAGTTTTCAGATTCTCAACTTCTGATGTAGTTGAAACTACTGATGGCTTAATGTCAGATTTTATCAGTACTTCTGAAGAATTTTCTTTGTGATTTTTTAGAAAGTTTTCATGGAAAGATGTGCATTCTTTCTCTTCAGAAGTTTCACCTGAAACAATTTTTCTCCCATCTTCAGTAGTTTTGGGGGAAAAATCTGTTGGTGTTTCAGTGTGATTGTACCCTATGCCAAACCTAACATTTGAAGCACTTTGTTTGTTTAGCAATAGTTGGTACCCCTTACAAGATTCATCCCATTTTTCACAAGTGACCTTGGTGTCAGCAAGCTCTTGTCTGACATTTCCTAGGTCATTTATCATGATTTTAATTTGTGCTTGGGTTTCAATAGCAGTGTTAGTTAATTTAGAAACTTCTTTTGTTTTTGCAGAAAGTTTTCTTTCTAAATCACATTTCATCTGAGTGAATTTTCTCTCAGAGTCATTTGCTTTACCTTGTAGGTGCACATTAGTCTCTCTTATGAGAGCAAAAGATTCTTTACAAGAAGTTGAACAAAGTTTTGTCAAAGATTCTTTTGATACCTGTGACAAGGCAGATTTTGAGGTGCATCCCTCAAATGCCATCAAGGCAAAGTTCTTTCTGCCATTGTCAGGCTCTCCCCAGTTGATGTCAAACATCTTGTTGTCTACATCAGGGTTACACTCAGTAGTGTCAAAAGGAAGACTGCTCCAGTCAACATACCCTGAAGTAAATAAACTTTGTTGTGAGGGTTGCTGAGTTTGTGGAGGTGGTTGAGCAGCTAGAAAGGGAGGGATTGATTGTTGGCTCTGCATCTGTTGAGCAGGCATCTGTACATATTGTACTTGTGGCACATATTGGTGTTGTGGAGCTTGTGCCTGTACAAAATGTGCACTCCCTTGTGTTCCATTATTCCTGTTATAACTGGGGTTAAAATTATTTCCAGACTGAGATTGGTTAAAGCTAGAGCTTCTACACTCTCTAGCAAAGTGTCCCAACTTTTGACACTTGTGACATCTAAGTTTAGATTTGTCAAAACCAATTTTTGTAGAGCTGTTGAGTCCTGGAAACTTCCTTCCTGACCTTTTGTAAAATTTGTTTGTTTTTAAACTTAACATGGCCAGTTGGTGTAGAATATCCATTTCTTCCAAGTCATCACTGCTAAAAATTTTTAAATCATCCATGATAAAACACATGTTATCAGCAGTTTGACTAAAATCATTATTGTCATAACCTAGGAATGATCTTTCAGATGAGATCCCAGAAGTTATGTCAATATGGTCAAAAGATCCAAAACTATTTGAACAAGTTGGTGAGTCTTGTCCCAATAGTGTTGTACTACCTGGTAGATAGTCATCAGTAGTTTTACCAGAACTTTGTAACTTTTTCTTTTGATCAATTTCTCTTTCAAAAGTAAGTAATCTCCCATGAAATTTTGTAAGAGTGAGGGAGCTAAAGTCTGGTGAAGATCTTAAGACTATAGAGTATGTTTCCCATTTTTCAGGTAAAGACCTTAAAAATCTATGAAGCATAGATACAGTTGTGTAGGTCTGACCATTTAATTTTAGCTCAGATATTAATGAGGAGAATCTTTAAAATTGTTGTGTTAAAGTTTCCCCATTAATGTGAGCAAAAGTTTCATATTGTTGAGCAAGGATTTCTCTGGCGTTGGCAATCACCTCTTCAGTTCCTCCAAACTGTTCTTTGAGGCAGTCCCAAAGCTCTTTGGCACTATCACAATGTAATAGGCCAGAGTAGATTTCATTTGGGAGTGCCATTGCCAACATAGAGAAAGCTTTAGCATCAAGCTCAAGTTTTAGGAAATCATCATCTGTATAGTCTTTTGGGTCTTTTGGTATTTCTTCTTTAGTTTCAAGATTGGTATTTACTGGTTTATGAGGACCATATATCACAGATTTCCAGCAACCTGTGTTGGTCTGTGATAAGGTATGTGCCATTCTCCTTTGCCAGATATTATATTCATTTCTTACTAGCATAGCAGGTTTATTGGCAGAACCAGTATTATGAGGATCCATTTTAAAGAGTATTGATTTGTCAAATATCTCTTAAAGTGATGGATGTTGATAAAAGTGAACTTTTAATCCTTTATTGAATATCAATAAGAGCCTGTGTCTGATTCTCAATGTGTTAGATTGATATGTGATCAGATAAACCAGAGCTCTGATACCAATTGTTGGATCAGTATTGCTCTTTGTATGAACTTGCTAGTGAACACTTAAGTGTCTAGCCAGTTCTTTATCAGTAATAGCACAGCGGAATGATATAAGTTAAAGCTACACTTATCAACAGGAGTTATTACTCCCCCTGGATGTTTGATAAAACTAAAGACAAGTATTTAATGAGAATCTAAGCATTGAATGAGAATGAATACTTAAACAGATTCTCAGTAAATGAAATGGAAAATAACAATGATAAGCTTTGAAGGATTTCTGTATTAAAAATCAATG
Source organism: Ambrosia trifida (assembly GCA_028751855.1). Classification (NCBI taxonomy): domain Eukaryota; kingdom Viridiplantae; phylum Streptophyta; class Magnoliopsida; order Asterales; family Asteraceae; genus Ambrosia; species Ambrosia trifida. The sequence goes on from CM054129.1 coordinate 73,480,413, forward strand.
TCTAAAACAGAGGGATGAACCCATCTATTTATAGACTTTACAAATACATGAACCTTGCCAAAAAGCAAGTTCAGAAGCAAGTTGCAACAAGTTGCAATCTTGGAACTTGTACAAAAAGTTAAAGTAATACTAAACTAATAAACTACTGAAACATAAGGCGGTGGAAAGATTCTTGAACAAGTGCTGATGAATGACAAACTACTGATGAGTATTTTGTCTTCAGTAGTTCTTCAGTGAACTGTCTGGTTTGGACTTCAGAACTTCTGATGCATTTCTTCTTCAGTACTTGTAGAATCCTTCTTCAGTACTTTTAGTCTTCTTTCTTCAGTAGTTCTATACTTAGAATATTTCAGACAGAAGTGAATTAGACTTAGGTTTCCAAAAGTGGTTTCACCAATCCTCTTTGTCCTAACATATCTAGAAAGCATTAGTTTTCACTAAACAAGTCAGTTTTTTGTTTCTTAAAATATTGAGTATTAAGTACAGATTATCTGTTAGGTAATATCTATTAGTAAGAATTTCATATTATCCAAGGTCTGTTGTATCATAATTTATAACTATCAAATATAACAGCTGCTAGTTTAATATCATCGTAGGTATAACAGATGCTATTCAATATCATTATTAATATAACATATGCTACTTAGTTTCATCAGAAATATAACATATGGTATTTAAACAGATGTTATATTAATTGTCAGTGTTCATCATCTGTTGTGGTTTACAACTGCTAAGGTTTCAACATACTTTATTTTTCAGCAGTCTTTCTTGTGTTGCTAACTGTCGTTATCAGGATCTTCCTTCTCTGACCTTGATTCTGATTGATTACTTTGCCCAATCATTTCCCTAGAACTATCATTCATAAGATCGTCTATTGAGAACAGAGTTTTGTGTTTTTGGTTGTGTCAAGCTGGTTGGTCTTCATTAGTATAATTTGGCTTTCTGGGCAGAGTTGGATCGGTTTTCCTTCGTTTCTCAAGCTGTTTGTAAGTATCCATCAGTGTTGATTCCTTCCATCTAGCAACTTGTCTCATATCTCCATAATCAGCAGTCACCAACTCTTGTCTTATTCTTATTAACTTTAAAGCGCTTATAGGGTCAATTTGTTGTCCCTTCTTCCAGTTAGGTGGAGTTACTTTGTGATTAGGGTCTTTAGCCATCTTTTTAATTCTGTTAAGTTCATTCTTTATTGCCTTAGAATCACAACCAGTAAATTGACTTTCTTTGGCTTTGTATGGTTTGCTCTTCATTATTTCAGTAAGGTATCCTTTTTCCAAAATGTTTTCCGTATCAGAATCAACAGGCCTCTCACACATTGACTTGGACAGATTGTGTATGTAGTCTTCTAATATGGTTAATTTGGTTAGTAAATTCTGGTAGATTATCTGAGTTTCCCTGTCATCTTTCCCAACTCTTTTCTGTTTTAAAAGCATCTGAACCTGTTCATCTTTCAGTTTTAAATAGTGATCAACATTCTTAGGTTGTGTAAAACCTTCAAGAGACTTGAAAGACAGTGATAATGGATCATCTATTGAGTAGAAAAAGTCTATCTCATGTTTTATTGTTGTTAAGTCAAGAACAAGTTCAGAAAGCCCTTCTGGTACGCTGAAGACACATTCTTGAGCTGGAAACGATGAGATGGGGGCAGTTGTAATCTCTTTACATGGTTGACCCGAGTTAGGATTAGTATGATGAATATCATCTTGGACAGGTAAAGTATTTTTCTTTCTCTTGTATAAAATTGTTGGAGTTGGTGGTGTAGGTCTTTTTGTGGGTGTTTGTTGTGGTTATGAAGTAATTGGTAAGTTTATATTAGCAGTTGTGATGGGAACATGAGTCTGCACATTTTCAGTGGCAACAGATGTTGTTTGGATTCGTTGTTGGTGTGGTAATTTTGTGGTTGGTTGTCGTGCATGTCTTGTACGTTCTTTGCTTCTTTTTGAGGATCCAATATCCTCCTCTTCCATTTGTAGAGCTTTTCTTTGTTCAATCAATGCGGAAGCTTTGGCTTCTCTATCCTCTTTCATTTTCGACTTTCTAACATACGTTATTTGGTTTGCACTTTCATCAACTCTCTTCTCTAAAGCCACAGTAGATAGTTGTTCAACAGTGGTTACGAGTGGAGCAGAACTTGGGTTATCAGCTGTTTGCACATTATAAACATTTGATGTTTTTGGTTGTGCTTCCTTTGGAGGTGGTAGGTTTATTAATTTATGTTGATCTTTGTCTCTCTTTATGGCATCATCATCATCATCTTCTTGATCTTCCTGATAAATTGTCGTTGGGGCAGATCCAGTGATCTTTGCCAGATGGTTTTTGATTGCTTTGATGTCAGCTTGAGTATCTTTGTATCTAGCATCCACCATGTTTCTTATCAATGCAATGTGATAATTATGATTAAAGTCTGCTAATTCTCTGTGAGTCTGAATAATTGGGACAATTGATTCCCATATCTTATTGGCAATACATGTTGGTGACCCATTGTATAATTTGATCATTGCTTCCATTGAAGATTCAAGTTTATTGACTCTTTCCGTCAATTCCTGATATTTTAAGTCATCACAAGATATGGTAGTGGTATTTATTTCAATCACATGTGTTGAGTCACTGTAAAAGAAGGTAAATGCTCATTTTTCTTGGTTCTGGTGACTTCCAACTGGAACAGACTCTACAGGTATTGTGTCAACAGTTCTTGCCTTCTTAGTGTCAGTTTGTTTTGATTGTACATTCTCAGTTATAGAAAATGGAGAGGAAATGGTATATGGCTGACTTTGAGAAACAGGTTGAAACAAGACTTCAAAAGGTGTTATAATGCTAGAAGTAGGGTGTGAATGAGAAGGTTGTGACGTTGCAACAGTTCTTTTGATTTTTTTGGCCTGTTTGGGTTTAGGTTTAATTGTTGAGCTACGTGCTATGGTTTCTACAACAATTGTTGTAGTATGTTGGACAACAGTAGTATCAGTGGTTTCAGGAACAAATATTGCAACGACAGATGTTGAAATTGCACTTTCTTTGCTTTTAATGTGCAACATTTTTGTGAAAGTGCTATCTGACAAGCTTTTAATTGTAAAAGGAACACCTTTTTTAAAATTGTCTCCAGTCAAAAGGTTTTTCAAGTAGAAGCTTATCAGTCTTGGATATAGCAAGAATGGCTTACCTTTAGTAGAGTTTATCGCTTTTAAATTGTGAACTAAATCTGAGAATACAGCCTCGGATAAATTGTAGTAATTGTTTGTTAAAATTGCATATCCAAGATACTGTATGTTTAAAGGTATTTCAATAAAATAAGCTGTCTTTGCAGAGAGAAAAATAAGAAGGGTATGGAAGAAAAACTTCATTTCTGGGGGAAATATGGTTTCTTTCTTGTTGCCCCAGTCGCTTGACCTACATACCCTCTTTTAGTGAACTCTGCATTGAGTTCATCTTTCAAAAAAGAAACTTTACCTTCCAAGTCATTTATTGAGAATGTAGTGGAGATAGATTATGCGGTAATCTGAACATCTGTATCTCCAATTTTTGAAATAATCTTTTTATCTTTAAATATAAATTTCGCGTTCACCCATAATTCTTTTAGAGTGTCAACATATATTGGAGTGTCAGCGATCAGAATGGGTAGGTATTTCAAATTGGAGAGAATATCAATTATTGAGTGAAATTGTCGGTTATCATCGGTTTTAACCAAGTATGATAGGTTATTATGGGGGGATTTTAGTTGAAGATCCATGTAAAAGATTGAAGGAGATGCTGTGAAATCTATTTAGGGTGTGGAAGAGAGAAAACCATTTTTGTGTATTTAAAAGTCAATAAGACAGTGTCACGTCTGTTGTTTAGAAAGAAAAGAATTATAAAGGGTTGCTGATATGGCAAAAAAGTTGTTTTGAGTAGTGACGTGGCATATATCTAATGAAAAAAATTGATGGTCAAGATCTGTCTTATATAGTAAACTCTGTTTGGTTTAACGCATTTAAGTTGTTTTATGATACTGCTGACCAGTCAACAGATGTTATCAAATAGTTCAATAGACAACAGATGTTATCAACCAGTTGATATAGTAAATAGAAGATACGTCTCAGTAGTGTTTGACTTTCGTCAGACAGATGGTTATTTATATAAAAACGTATAATATGAAGTTTAATTATTAAAATTAAGCTATTTATATAAGGTATAATGAATCGAACGAAACTTTTATCATATTATAATATATTGTAAATATTTCTATTGGTTAGATTACTGATTCGAAAATCTTAGTTCTTTTATAATCCGGTATTTACTAAAGATTTATGATGTCGGCCTTAATTTTAATTTGGAAACAAATTTAAACGCTGAAACACGGTTTGTAATTAAAACATAAAAACAGGTTATGTAAAACGATTCGGTTTCTCAAATTATGTATATATAAACTACATTATGATTTGCTTTTTTTATTAATTATTACATACAATCCTTTCCAAAACAAACCGTTTGTTTAAGTTTATATTCAAAATCCAACCCTTTTCCCAATTCATCTAACATTCAATTCAAATATATACATAACAATTCCCTTTTCTTCTGTTTGTTCAAACACGCCGTTATTCTTGTGTTAGTTTTCAATTTGTAAGTTCATATTCATAAAAATATTTGTCTTTTCATTATGGGAGACCTTGATTTTGAGATTATTTTTTTCAGAAATATTTACAAGAGTACCTACTAAAATGATTGGTCGTTTAAAGGTATTATCTAAGAGAAGGAATTTCGAATTGTCAACCGAAATTTTTGCAATCATGGATAGTAATCGGATGGCAAATTCTGAAAACAAAAAGTTTATTACAAAGAAAGGTGCATCGCTTATTCGTTTCAATACGTTTGCCGGACAACAATATGCTCTTTTTGATAGTATACAATATTTCCCTCTTCAAACAAGATTTAGTGATATAGAAGTTCTTTCTGGTTTGTGATAAAATTAACTTTTCGTTATTTCTTTGGAATCCAGCTATAAAATCATTTAAATTACTATTTGATTTTGAATCTGAAAATTTTTACAACTTTAAATTGGATACGGTTGGTATGTTCAAAGATTTAAGCAAAGACTACAAAGTATTACACATTAAACGTCATCTTGATGTTATTCGTCCTTATGTTTATTCAAGACGGTCTGCCTCATGGAGAACTATACCTTTCTTAAGTGAATCCAAGTACAACACAAGTGATTATACTTGGTCTATTGGTACGTTTTGTAAGGATAAATTATATTTTACAGTGTCCAAGTATTGGTTAGGTTTTGAAAGTGTTGTAGTTATATATGATGTTACTCTAGAAGCCTTCAAAAAGATATGATTTCCGTGTCTTGAAGATTCTTGCATTCTTCAAGGTCGTATTGTAAGTATAAAGGATAAACTGCATATGTTTGTTTCTAAATGGTTTCCCAACCTTTTTTATTGATATCTGGATGTTGGATGGTGAAATTTGGACTAAGGTATTACCTTTTAAACATGTTCGTGAAGTTCCATTTCGTCAATTGTGCGATATTACACATGTGATGAGTGAGGGTACATGGATATGGAATGCTGCTTGGCAACAAGTTATTGAAGTATATATGGAGAGCAATCATTTTGACTATCTTTATCATGCGGATAGTTTTCGTGGATTAAGAAGAGTGTTATATAATGAATCTTGTATTTCACCTTCTTTTTAGTTTACCTTATGTATTTTATCTTTTATTCAGTTCGAATGGATTGTCTTTATATGTTTTCAGTGAATATAATTTCGGCTATTTTTTATGATATCATGCTTTGGAATTTGAATACTTTTGCTCACTTAAGTTTATACTAGGTGAAATCGCGTGTAAAAACATGGGAATACTATATGTTATTTTATGGTCTGTTTACTAAAGACAACATTAACAATTTAGCCAATCATCTGTTGTAAGGAAAATTTTCTTAGTAACATCTCTTCCTTTCATGAAAACAGTTAATAGTACTGATCAGATGTTTAATACTGAAAGGTGTTACAACCACGGAAAGATAAATCAACAGATGGCTTAAAGCTCTGTTTGGATAACAAATATTATATATATATATATATATATATATATATATACAAAAAGCAACTTGGGGTGTGAAAGGAAAGATATTTGAAATGGTGACCCTTCAAACCGGTGTGAAGTTAATTGCAACCGTTTGTAAAAATAAGATGGTGACGTTTCAAACTAGTGCGATGTTAATTGTATATGAACATTGAACCGTTGTGATGGTTAATTTCGATGGTTCAAATTTGTGGTTATTTAATTGTATACGTGTACAAAAATCAAATCTGGCTTTAGAGAACCAACGCGTTATTTTAGTACGTAATTCACGAAAACTTTTCATACCACATTCTATATAGTAAAAAAACGAATAATATAATATTATGTAAATTTATAATATTAAGATTAGGATCGCACCTGTTGGTTATTTGGTATGGTGGTTATAACCGTTCCTTACCTTATCCATATTAATTTATCTATGAGATTTATTTATGACAACCCAACGATAATTGTTTGTACTCTTGCATGGCATCGACATATCCAAGTGTGAATAAATCTAATCTAGATCAGCAAATCTAAACAACAAATCCTTGCAAATATGAATTGTTTTGATTTCAACAAGTTATGAAGTTCATAGATCGATCAAGAACAACGAAACAACGTCGTCGAAGGAGCGGATTCAGGCCATGGAAAATTACCTCGTGGCCCAACGTCGTCGTGGTTGATCGCCATCGCACATGTTCGCCACTCCAAACTTGCGACAATTGGAAGCAAATTGTATAGGGTGAAAGTGCATCACTCAAAGTGGTTAATTGGTTTTGGTGTTCTACGATCAGTAATATTTGCTAGGACCAAATGTTATTTTACGTTTTCGTGTGACAATAATAATAATAGTAAACGTAACCTTTAATTTTTCATTATAACCCGTTTATATTGTTGCTCTGTGTTCAGATCATATTTGTTTCGACAAAAAATGATCTATTAATAAATGAAAGTCATACCCACTATATTTAGTTTTTTCATTTATTGATTGGCCTCTCATATTCGAATGAATCCGGATGACCAATATGCATTATATCCATGAAATAAATTATTTTAATTTATTATTATTTTTTTCAGAAATTTACAAATAATCATATAGTGTGGGGGCATGTATGATGGGTATAAAGGAAAATGGAAAGTGTTTTGATGCTATAAAGACATTTATAATTAACATCCCACTGTAACGCGCGGTTTGACGCCAACTCGTTAAAAACAAACAGAGGATCTCCTAAATATCAACCCCTCTACTTCATATGCAGATAAAAATTTAGGTAACTAAAATACAGTCAAAACTAAACAAAACTTTAAACATCTAACAAATATATAAATACATTAACAGATGGGTGAAATCCCATGTGAAAACCCGGGAAAAGTATATCTTTTTTTTAAAAGTATTACTCACCAAAATATAAAAAAACATAAGTAGACCAACAACTATGGTTTGTTTAGTAAACACCAAATTATATTGTTATCATAGTTAGTTGTTGTGATGTTTATTACAATTTAATGTAAAATGTTCGTATTAGTTTAATTTTATAGATTTGTATGTTAATATATATTTTAAGTACTATACGTTGTTGTCACTTTGGTGTATAATGTAATTATGTTATACTTGAGTATATATAAATTAGCAGATGATCATTCTATTTCAACAGATGGTCATTTTATTTCAATAGACTTTAAGATATGGTTGAGCAGATGTTCAACCTTAAATATATATGTTTAAAAATGATGTTTTGGGTTTTCTAACAACATTAATTTATTATAATTATTTATTTTATTATTAATTAAATTAAATGGTTATTTTCTCTCTATAAAGGTAGAAGAAAGTGTCATGTGTATTTTCATATTTTTTTTCCCTTAAAGCATTTTCACATTCTAAATCTTTATTCCATATTCATAATGATCTTAATAATGATATTATTTTCAAATGCATTCCAAACACTCCTCAACAAACTATTGTTAATAATCTGATGTTAGTGTTCAAGTTGGAATTGGTGTTCTCGGAAAATTCTTACAAACAATCAATATGTATTGGTTGGAGAACTCCGCTGTTGACAAATGAAGGAAATCAGTCATAAACATAAAATAACTTGTTTATACTTTTCTTTCTTTGTATTGAATTCTGGAAATGATTCTACGAAAGTTAGAATTTTCGTTTACTTCGTTAACTCGAATATTGTAAAATGTGTTACTTGGCAATATAGTGTTTTGTTGGTATATGTTTAAATAGTGGTAGACTTTCGTCAAATATATGGTAATTTTACTTCAACAAACTTTTAGAAATACTTTAGCAGATGTTCAGACCTAAATATTTTTAAAAATGAAGTTTTGTTTTTTTGTCAACATATTCTTTTAGGAGAGTTTGCCGATATTAACAACTTAATAATTGTTAGATTACTGATTTGGAAATAATATTTTGAATATCTTAGAGCTATTAGCATTTTCTTTAATAATTCTCTAGATTCGTGATTTGTAATGAAATCTGCATTCAATATTTATAGAGTCTCGACTGCATAAATCATGATTTAGTTTTTGAAAGAAAACTTTTAAATATTTTAGACTAAGAGGTGTGGTTGATTGTAGTCTTAATAGGACTATGCGCTGAATAAAAAAAATACATAGCCCCCCCCCCCCCCCCCTAAAGGAGACAACATGTAGAGTAACGAAGGGTGTGTCGTGGTATTCATTGGTTTTTTTATTTATATATTTCTTTTTTTTTTCTTATAAAGGATTATTCATTTCGCAAACTTGCCATGTTACATCAAAATATAGGGTACTGTTTCACTTTTATTGGTTCATTTTTTTAAAATTAATAATGCACGTTAAATTAAATAGATAATATATCTAAAAATATAAAAAGTCATATACTATTGAAATTTAAGTCGACATTACAAATAACAAAACAAGACACCTAATAATATTTTAAAAAAAACTTTTAGCTATAGTTGTTTTGTTAATAACATTATATCTAACACCTGTTGCTGAATAAATATATTAATAATATTTCTAACAATTGTTCATAGCAATTATTAAGTATTGTAGAGTCAAATTATATTAACAGATCTAACCTATGTGGCTATGTATATGTATAACATTATCAGCCGCACAAATTTAAACTTTGGAGCCAAAATTTTAAAGTTAACATAGAATACTGTGTTTCATTAATTATTCTGCATGTATAATCATAACATATAGCTTCCCTTATAAGCTTAAAAATATCTAAAAGTAGATTTAGTTAAATTATATATAATAACCAATATTTTTATAAATAGTAAAACAATGTTTTGTTTTCTAATCAAATTCAGCGTAGAATATTAAGAGTCGTGACTGACAAATAATAATGACGACCTTGAAACTCGATTTATTAAACTCACGTGGTAATTTATTTGTATTTAAGTAATTTTTCTATTGATTGTAATTATCAATCTGAAATAATCTATCCATTACACTTATAGAAAAAAATCTATCCAAAATGGAGCAAATTATACACTGTGAATTTTCTATTAAGAATTACTGTTATATTGTGTACATGAATAATAATACACAATATGTTTATGGATCAAGGGAAACCATAGCCCAAATGAATATTGTATTTTTTTAGAAGAATGTATGAAGTTGGTAGGAACATTAGGTTAAGGTATTCTGATGAAATGCTTTTAATGGGAATGTTGGAAGAAATAATTACTGATGAAGAATAGATTCGGCCATATCGTGTAGTAAGTTGGTTTTACTTTCATGAGTATGAAATGGTGATGGTGACGTGTGATAATGGCTCGGTGAGTAGATACCACAAATTGATGGTAGAGTATTCTAATGATTTGGATTTTCTCGAAGAACTGGACCAGATAAGAATGAGTAACACCAGGCGCACCACATTTCATCTTAATTTAGGACAAATGATTAGACTTAGGATAATGTATTTGAATGAACGAGTGGAGCAGTTTATTGGACATTAAATTGTATCATTTTTTTTCAGTTTTTATTTATTAATAAAATTTTAATATTGTTAGTATATTTATAATTTATGGTTTGTTATTTTTGAAGTTTAGAAGTACTTAATTTATCGTCTGTTGATGAAAATTTGTAAAGAACGTTTGTATCAATATCTGCTGTTAATATTCTTCAGTTGTTTTAATATGTGCAACGACTATTAGTTCATCTGTTCATGTGGTCTGTATAGATCTCTCGGTGAATCTGTTTGATTTAACGTCTCTTCAGTTCAACAGTACTATAATATAAAAAAAATTGTACAGCTAACCCTTGTGAATTAAAGGGTCTGCTTACAAGCAAGTGACATTTTGCTAATAATTGTGTACAGTCCTGATTTGTAACAAAATCTCTATTAAAGATTTAGACCCTCGATTGTCAAAATCATGATTATTTTTTTTGAAATTTAGTTTGTTCACTTTTGTATTAGTTTGAAATTTAATAATAATATATTCTACTAGGGGTGAGCAAACGTCGGTTCGGTTCGGTTTTTACATATAACCGAAACCGGTAACCAAAGTTTGGTTTTAGAAAAAACCATGACCGAAACCAATCGGTTACAACGGTTCGGTTATTTGGGTTAGTATGTCGGTTATCGGTTTGGTTTTGGTTAATAACCAAACATAAATCTTGTGCAAAATTATAAACATAAAATAGTTAGTTAAGTGTTTTGAACCTTTTTCAAGAATACAAATATATATGAAAACGCAAGAAAAATACATGAAATACCCATGAAGTAAATAAAAATATGTATCAAATACATAGGTATACATGAAAGATACATCAAATATACGGGAAATATATGAAAATATGTTCCAAATACATGGATATATATATATGAAAAATACTTACGGTTCGGTTTCGGTTATTGTCACACCCTCAAAATCCACTTGCGGAGCTTTACCGCGAGGCGCATGACAAACCAGGATCCAAACCAACGATCACAATAAACAAGTCTAAATGTAATTAATGCAATTTCAAAACATAGTTTAAAATTCCCGTTTACAGCGGAAGCTTATTCAAAATAAAATCCAACATAATAACCAAAGTTCAATGTTTGTAAATTCATGCAACTCTAACTAGACGCCGTGCAGACGCGTGCGCCCTAGTTCCCCTGTGCTACCTTAGCGACCTGAGAAAACATGTAAAAGTTTACGTCAGCACAAAAATGCTGGTGAGTTTACAGGTTTGTAGTTCAAGTACCAAGTCAACCTGTCCATACTATAATAAATCGAAACCAGTATACGCTAGCTAGGCGTACGTTTATTACTACCACGATTGGAAAACCATTACTAACGCGAATACCAAAAGTATGCCCGATGTATGTTCCTGTTGTTCCTGTTGTTCCTGTTTGAGACAATATGCACCCGCCGACCCTCCAAGTCGACGAGCGGGGTTGGTCACTCCCAATAGCGCTATTCACATTTCCCCGTTGTGCAAACCCGCACATTCATGGTTCCCCCCGGGACTTCCAAAGATCGTGTAGTATACGTTAGAAACCCATAGTATGACAGTTGTTACCACATAATCGTTTTAACACATGTTTTCTCCCCCGAAAAGTGTAAACCAGTTTAAAAGAGGGGCCGTAAACTCACCTTAAGTTGCTTTACTCCTAATCCCGAGTAAACTCAGCTGCTATGCTAGTCCCGTAAAGCGGCGACCTAACATACGACAGTTACAAGTACTTAGACTAATAACCCGCAGGTTAATTAGTCCCTAGATGTCCAGACCATAACCAAGTTCGTTTGAAAACACCGTGACTGTTTAACTGACCCAAAGTACAAGACTCGACATCCCATTGGTGACCCGAGACTCCCCGTGTTATGTTTACGCTCCAACACATACAATAACGCTATCACACTTAACATACGTTAACGCACAACAAGTTATAGCACATAGTTCACGTATCACCGAATTACATCCAATTATATGTTACCAAGTTATTAGACATGTTACGGGGTTCCTAGCATGTTTCTACATGTCAAATCGGTCCTCGGAATGCTAATTTACACTTACTGCAGCAGTACACGCGATTAGGAAAAGTCAACTAGCATTTAGGTTGGTCAACTAGCAATTAGGAATCCTAATCGCCACTATTATAGGCGATTGGGCTATACCATATGAAATTATTAGCATTTAGGGCTAATCACATGAACTTACTAGCAATTGGGGCTAATCACATGAACTTACTAGCAATTGGGGCTAATCACATGAACTTACTAGCAATTGGGGCTAATCACCTGAAATTATAGGCGATTGGGGCTAATCACATGATATTATTGGCGATTAGCACCCCAATCGCATGAGTTATAGGCGATTAGCATTGCTACTCGCCTGTAACCATGCTGTTCCGGTTTTTCGCGCGTTTAACACTCCAAATCAGATCCAGAACGTGTGTAACTACCCAATATCATCCCAAACACTATCCTAAACATGTTTAACCCGAAACCCTTCGTTCAACCTCGTATAATCAGTCCTGCATGCAACCAAAGCAATCCAAACACCATTCACATAGCATGCAACATCAAACTAACACATGTAATCATAACCCTATTATCCAATTACTGAGATTTCTATCATCATACTATCAATATCAATTCTGACCTAGCATGATAACACATCAAATCATCATCAAGAATCATAAAAATCCTATCTTTCTAATCATACACACCCATAACGCATGTATATTAGTTATAATCCGATTAACAACCCTTATTGACGATTTTCAGAAAGCTTTTTCGTTTATGAACAGGTCTGGACCATTAGGGATTTATTAAAAACGTTTACAAAGTGTTATGGATGAGAATCAAACCTTAGGATTATGAAAGAATGATGATTAGACCTTGAAACCTTGTGTTTTTGATCAAAATCGCCTTCCAGAGGTTGTTTATGTGTTTGGGGCGGTTATGGGACGACTAGGGTTGATATTAGGAAGTTTAGGAGGTTAAGCATTGTATTTATAGGCGTTTCTAGTCGTCCAGCCCGTAACTAGCGATTGTGCAGCAGTTTCATGCGATTAGGGCTGCTAATCGCATGAATGTGCATGTGAGTGGGCCTAATCGCCCTTAACATCACACGATTGGGCTCCTACTCGCCCCTATTGATGCCTACTCGCCTCCCTTATAGGCGATTAGGCCTCCCTAATCGCCTATAGGGGCTGGTTTGGTGCGTTTTGCGCGTTAAACCCCGTTTTAACATATGTTAACACATATTAACATACCGACAAGTCATATAATGATTGTAAACACATAACACAAGTAAATACACATATTTACACTCGTTCACCAATTCCCGGGACTCGAGACTCGTACGTTCCGTATGCCCTGACGATCCTACAAATCGTCACCGTTTGTACACTTGGTTAAGGACTGACATCTAACGAACCTCTAGACCAACATCCAATGATCTTCTAGACTAACCAATAGTTCCCGAACCATAACCCGACTTAACTAACCCAGTTAAGTACAATATACGCGTGACTCGCTAAGGTAGACTTTCATCTAGACAATGTTGTTAACCAGAATTTGCCGGGTGTCACATCATCCCCACGTTAAAAGAATTTTCGTCCCGAAAATTGCGTAAGTAACGAAAGAAACAACGAAGGGAACAAACAAAAAGATAGGAATCAACAGAGAGAGTAGAAGTCAAAAGAGAGATTTACCCGAGGTGTCACATCATCCCCACGTTAAAAGGAATCTCGCCCCGAGATTCATTCAGCTGTCGAAGAGACATATCTTGACTCGAACGCTTCCTTAGGAAAGAGATGAGGATATTTAGACTTCATCTGATCCTCCCGTTCCCAAGTGTACTCTGGTCCCCGGTTCGAGTTCCATCGAACCTTGACAATGCGAATCTTGCTGTGACGTAGGCTACGAATCTTGTAATCAAGGATCTCCACAGGTTCTTCCACAATCCGAAGACGATCGTCAACCTTGATCTCTTCTAGTGGAACGATGAGAGACTCGTCAGTCAGACACTTCTTCAAGTTTGACACGTGGAAGACGTTATGTACGTTACCGAGCTCCGTCGGTAAATCAAGACGATATGCCACCGGCCCAATCCGTTCCAGGATCGTAAATGGTCCGACATACCGTGGGTTGAGTTTGCCACGCTTCCCAAAGCGTATGACGCCCTTCCACGGTGAAACTTTCAGAAGTACTTTGTCGTTAACTTGGAATTCCAATGGTTTGCGACGCTGATCGGCATAACTCTTTTGCCGGTCCCGTGCCGCTGCCAACCGGTTACGAATCTGTACGATCTTTTCCGAAGTTTCGTACACTAGTTCAGGCCCAGTGAGTTGACTCTCACCTACTTCAGCCCAACAAAGAGGAGAACGGCATTTCCGTCCGTACAGTGCTTCGAACGGAGCAGCCTTGATGCTCGTGTGATAACTGTTATTGTACGAGAATTCTACCAACGGTAGATGAGCTTCCCAACCCTTGCCAAAATCGATCACACACGCCCGCAGCATGTCTTCTAAAGTTTGAATCGTACGCTCACTCTGACCGTCAGTCTGTGGATGGTAAGCCGTACTCATGTCTAGTTGGGTACCCAAAGCCTTGTGTAAAGACTTCCAGAAGTGAGAAGTAAAGTGGGAGTCACGATCCGAGATAATAGAAACTGGTACCCCGTGCTTAGAAACAACTTCTTTCAAGTAAAGACGAGCCAAACGATCCATGGTGTCGGTCTCCTTAATAGCAAGAAAATGAGCTGATTTCGTCAACCGATCGACAATCACCCATATCTTGTCGTTCCCGCTTGGTGATTTAGGAAGTTGTGTGACAAAATCCATAGTAATCCATTCCCACTTCCATTCCGGAATTTCAGGTTGTTGCAGGAGACCCGACGGTTTCTGGTATTCCACCTTGACCTTAGCACAGGTCAAGCATTTGCTCACGTATGAGGCTATGTCCGACCTCATGTTTGGCCACCAGTAAAGCACCTTCAGATCTTGGTACATCTTATCCGAACCAGGATGAATAGAATATCGGGACTTATGAGCTTCATCAAGAACAAGCTCCCGTAGTCCCCCGAATAAAGGAACCCATATGCGTTCTGCGAAATAGTGCAGGCCATCAGGCCTTCGCTCTAGGTGCTTGTCGGCACCGTGCATAGTTTCAGCTTTAAGGTTTTCCTCATTCAAAGCTTCTAACTGGGCAGAACGGAGTTGATCAGGTAACGATGAATGAATAGTGAGCTGCAACGCCCGAACGCGACGAGGTTTAGAAGATTCCTTTCTGCTCAAGGCGTCTGCTACAACATTCGCCTTGCCAGGATGGTACTTAATAGCACAATCATAGTCGTTCAAAAGTTCAATCCAGCGACGCTGCCGTATGTTCAAGTGTTGTTGGTCGAAAATGTGTTGGAGACTCTTGTGATCGGTGTAGATGGTGCATTTGGTACCGTACAAGTAATGTCTCCAAATTTTCAACGCGAATACCACGGCACCCAACTCCAAGTCGTGAGTTGTGTAGTTCTTCTCGTGCACTTTGAGTTGACGAGAAGCATACGCAATCACTTTCTCGCGTTGCATCAACACGCAACCGAGTCCATGTATGGAAGCGTCACAGTAAACAACAAAATCATCAG
The DNA here is from genome assembly GCA_028751855.1 of Ambrosia trifida. Lineage (NCBI taxonomy): Eukaryota > Viridiplantae > Streptophyta > Magnoliopsida > Asterales > Asteraceae > Ambrosia > Ambrosia trifida. The sequence goes on from CM054129.1 coordinate 73,496,035, forward strand.
GACCCTCAGGTAAAGACAAAATAGGAGCAGAACACAGTTTAGACTTTAGTTCCTCAAACGCGGACTCTTGTGGTTCACCCCAGTCGAACTTCCTATCCTTCTGAGTGAGAGTGGTGAGGGGTTGAGCAATCTTCGAGAACCCCTGAATGAAGCGACGATAGTAACCCGCAAGGCCTAGGAATTGCCGCACCTCAGTTGGCGTCTTTGGTGCTCCCCAGTCCTTGATCGCTTCGATCTTAGCTGGATCGACATGAATTCCTAGTTCATTGACCACATGTCCTAGGAATTGGACTTCGCGTAACCAAAAGTCACACTTTGAGAACTTGGCGTAAAGTTGTTCCCGTCGCAAGAGTTCCAAAACTAACCGCAGATGTTCCCCGTGTTCGGTCTCGTTCTTGGAGTAGATCAGAATGTCATCAATAAATACAATGACGAACTTGTCCAAATATGGTTTACAGACGCGGTTCATCAAGTCCATGAAAACCGCCGGTGCGTTCGTGAGACCGAAAGGCATGACCAAGAATTCGAAATGGCCATAACGTGTTCGAAAGGCAGTCTTTGCAACGTCAGCCTCCCTGACGCGCAGCTGGTGATAACCGGACCTCAAATCGATCTTGGAATAATAACTAGAACCCTGAAGCTGGTCGAATAGATCATCAATACGTGGAAGAGGATAACGGTTCTTGACGGTCAATTTGTTCAGTTCTCTGTAGTCTACGCACAATCGGAAACTCCCATCCTTCTTCTTAACAAATAAAATCGGGGCTCCCCAAGGGGAAGAACTTGGCCGGATGAAACCCTTGTCCAAGAGTTCCTGTAACTGACTAGACAATTCCTGCATCTCGGGAGGTGCAAGACGGTAGGGGGCCCGAGTAATAGGAGCAGCCCCTGGTACAAGATCAATACCGAACTCGACTTGACGATGAGGAGGAAGACCAGATAAATCATCGGGAAAAACATCAGGAAACTCGCGTACCACCGGAATATCGTCGATCTTCTTTTCATCACCAGAGGAAACAGATAAAAGCGCCAAAACAGCTGGATAACCCTTTCGAAGACACTTAAGGGCTTTCATGCTAGAGATGATGTTTAGTGGAACACCACCCTTGATACCGTACACAGAAAGAAATTCTCCATCAGGGAGAGGAATCCGAATAACCTTATCGTAACAGACGATCTCCGCGCGATACAAAGATAACCAATCCATTCCTACCACAACGTCAAAACTACCCAATGATACCGGCATAAGGTCGATGGGGAACGATAAACCCGACAACTCTAACTGACACTCCCGAAGGACACTAGTAGCTTCAATCGTTTTACCGTCAGCCAACTCAATAACATACTTGGTCTCTAATGGTACAGGTACTACATCTAGCAGTCGACTAACATCCATGGATACAAAACTCTTGTCGGCACCAGAATCAAATAACACGCTAACAGAATGATTATTGAGAAGAAACGTACCGGTGACTGTATCAGGGTCCTGTCTAGCCTCAGCGGCTCCAATGACGAAGGCACGTGCATTTCTGCCGCCGCCCCCGTTGTTCCCATTCCCGTTGTTTCCACCCTGTTTCAGTTTTGGGCAATCCTTCTTGTAATGCCCAGTGTCACCACAGTTGTAGCATCCTTGTTTCCCTGTAGTCCCCTGAGTAGTCGGAGCTGAACTGTTGGTCGGAGCCTGAGTCGATGGAAGTGTAGCCCGACAATCTTTAGCATAGTGGCCTGTTCGCTGGCAGCGGTGACAACGGTTACTGTCGCAGTTCCCTTGATGATGGCGTCCACACTTGTTGCATTTGGGCAGTTTTCCCGCATAACCACCCTGCTTGTTACCCGAAGAAGATGAACCCCCATTATCAAACCTTTTACCCTGCTGTGCAGACCCAGACCCTTTCCCGTCGTTTTCCCACTTGCGCTTATTGTTCTCTGGAGCTTTAGCAGTCGAACCTTTCGCAGGCAAAATCCCCTCATTCACCTTTAAGTTAGTCATCCTATGGGCCGATCGAACTACCTCCGCATAAGTAGGATGATTTCCAGCAGCCACCAACCCTGCAATTTCCGGCACTAACCCTGAGACATAATGTTCAATCTTACGATACTCTGGCACATGCAGATCGGGACACAGCACTGCCAACTCATTCCTCCTCACAGTATACTTCTCGATTTCCGATCCAGTCATCTTGAGGTTCCATACCTCATGTTCCAGCTTCTGTACCTCTTCTCTCGGGCAATACTCCCGCTTCAGCAACTGCACAAAGTTCTCCCATGGCATAGCATATGCCTCCCCAATACCCATGTTCTGGGTGATACCATTCCACCAAGTCAATGCCACGTCCTGAAACAACGCAGCAGAATACTTCACCCGATCTTCTGGGAGACAGTTACACATCAGAAATACCGACTCCACTTTCTCCAACCACCTAAGCAAGCTAACCGCACCCTCAGTGCCAGAGAATTCCTGGGGCTTGCAGTCCCGGAACATCTTGTAGGTGCACATGGGTGGGGGTGGGTCAACAGGACCACCTGAAATGAAACGTATGAGAGACCACGAATAACGTAAACAAGGTTCACCAATGAGGCAAAGAAAACAGATAAATCAACTTACCACCACCGTTGTGCCCTAACTGAAAGGCAGCCTGGAGCAAGTTGTTTAGATCAGCCTGCGATAAGTTAATACCTCCACCCCGACCACCAGCACCACCGCGACCACCACCACGTCCACCATTGCGACCACCTCCTCGTCCTCCACGCACTCCAGACATGATTCTGGCAGAAAGAACGAGAAAATTAAGTTTCGCAGCTAATGATAACCATTAGCGTTCATAAGAACTAAGCTAGATCCAATCCAGGATTATCCCTTCAAACCCAGAGCTCACTAGGGCTTCCATGCATTTCGGTTTATGATTTTGTGTGCACCCAAAATGATAAACCGCTCTACATGGTCCTCCAAGTGTCCTCCTAGTTGGAAGTTCAAATCACCAGACATAGACTCTTAGCTACACACCGTAATGCTACGGTAGTTTATGGCAAGTGTTTCTATTGGAGTCCGAAAGGGAGATATCCGAACCCTGGACAAATCTCAAGAGCACACGAGTTACTCCAATAACTACACTGCCTAGGAACAAGTAACCCGACCTAAGATAGAACGGATGATGTAACATCGAAAGACCACCGATTAGAGACACCCCGACAAGACCATACGTAAACCACTATAACTTTTAGTACCATGTGATCGTCTAATGTGTGCGACTCGGCTATAGACTAGACTCTACATGCAGTCCTAGTTCACTATAACCATTGGCTCTGATACCAATCTGTCACACCCTCAAAATCCACTTGCGGAGCTTTACCGCGAGGCGCATGACAAACCAGGATCCAAACCAACGATCACAATAAACAAGTCTAAATGTAATTAATGCAATTTCAAAACATAGTTTAAAATTCCCGTTTACAGCGGAAGCTTATTCAAAATAAAATCCAACATAATAACCAAAGTTCAATGTTTGTAAATTCATGCAACTCTAACTAGACGCCGTGCAGACGCGTGCGCCCTAGTTCCCCTGTGCTACCTTAGCGACCTGAGAAAACATGTAAAAGTTTACGTCAGCACAAAAATGCTGGTGAGTTTACAGGTTTGTAGTTCAAGTACCAAGTCAACCTGTCCATACTATAATAAATCGAAACCAGTATACGCTAGCTAGGCGTACGTTTATTACTACCACGATTGGAAAACCATTACTAACGCGAATACCAAAAGTATGCCCGATGTATGTTCCTGTTGTTCCTGTTGTTCCTGTTTGAGACAATATGCACCCGCCGACCCTCCAAGTCGACGAGCGGGGTTGGTCACTCCCAATAGCGCTATTCACATTTCCCCGTTGTGCAAACCCGCACATTCATGGTTCCCCCCGGGACTTCCAAAGATCGTGTAGTATACGTTAGAAACCCATAGTATGACAGTTGTTACCACATAATCGTTTTAACACATGTTTTCTCCCCCGAAAAGTGTAAACCAGTTTAAAAGAGGGGCCGTAAACTCACCTTAAGTTGCTTTACTCCTAATCCCGAGTAAACTCAGCTGCTATGCTAGTCCCGTAAAGCGGCGACCTAACATACGACAGTTACAAGTACTTAGACTAATAACCCGCAGGTTAATTAGTCCCTAGATGTCCAGACCATAACCAAGTTCGTTTGAAAACACCGTGACTGTTTAACTGACCCAAAGTACAAGACTCGACATCCCATTGGTGACCCGAGACTCCCCGTGTTATGTTTACGCTCCAACACATACAATAACGCTATCACACTTAACATACGTTAACGCACAACAAGTTATAGCACATAGTTCACGTATCACCGAATTACATCCAATTATATGTTACCAAGTTATTAGACATGTTACGGGGTTCCTAGCATGTTTCTACATGTCAAATCGGTCCTCGGAATGCTAATTTACACTTACTGCAGCAGTACACGCGATTAGGAAAAGTCAACTAGCATTTAGGTTGGTCAACTAGCAATTAGGAATCCTAATCGCCACTATTATAGGCGATTGGGCTATACCATATGAAATTATTAGCATTTAGGGCTAATCACATGAACTTACTAGCAATTGGGGCTAATCACATGAACTTACTAGCAATTGGGGCTAATCACATGAACTTACTAGCAATTGGGGCTAATCACCTGAAATTATAGGCGATTGGGGCTAATCACATGATATTATTGGCGATTAGCACCCCAATCGCATGAGTTATAGGCGATTAGCATTGCTACTCGCCTGTAACCATGCTGTTCCGGTTTTTCGCGCGTTTAACACTCCAAATCAGATCCAGAACGTGTGTAACTACCCAATATCATCCCAAACACTATCCTAAACATGTTTAACCCGAAACCCTTCGTTCAACCTCGTATAATCAGTCCTGCATGCAACCAAAGCAATCCAAACACCATTCACATAGCATGCAACATCAAACTAACACATGTAATCATAACCCTATTATCCAATTACTGAGATTTCTATCATCATACTATCAATATCAATTCTGACCTAGCATGATAACACATCAAATCATCATCAAGAATCATAAAAATCCTATCTTTCTAATCATACACACCCATAACGCATGTATATTAGTTATAATCCGATTAACAACCCTTATTGACGATTTTCAGAAAGCTTTTTCGTTTATGAACAGGTCTGGACCATTAGGGATTTATTAAAAACGTTTACAAAGTGTTATGGATGAGAATCAAACCTTAGGATTATGAAAGAATGATGATTAGACCTTGAAACCTTGTGTTTTTGATCAAAATCGCCTTCCAGAGGTTGTTTATGTGTTTGGGGCGGTTATGGGACGACTAGGGTTGATATTAGGAAGTTTAGGAGGTTAAGCATTGTATTTATAGGCGTTTCTAGTCGTCCAGCCCGTAACTAGCGATTGTGCAGCAGTTTCATGCGATTAGGGCTGCTAATCGCATGAATGTGCATGTGAGTGGGCCTAATCGCCCTTAACATCACACGATTGGGCTCCTACTCGCCCCTATTGATGCCTACTCGCCTCCCTTATAGGCGATTAGGCCTCCCTAATCGCCTATAGGGGCTGGTTTGGTGCGTTTTGCGCGTTAAACCCCGTTTTAACATATGTTAACACATATTAACATACCGACAAGTCATATAATGATTGTAAACACATAACACAAGTAAATACACATATTTACACTCGTTCACCAATTCCCGGGACTCGAGACTCGTACGTTCCGTATGCCCTGACGATCCTACAAATCGTCACCGTTTGTACACTTGGTTAAGGACTGACATCTAACGAACCTCTAGACCAACATCCAATGATCTTCTAGACTAACCAATAGTTCCCGAACCATAACCCGACTTAACTAACCCAGTTAAGTACAATATACGCGTGACTCGCTAAGGTAGACTTTCATCTAGACAATGTTGTTAACCAGAATTTGCCGGGTGTCACAGTTATTTCGGTTACGGAAGAAGGGAAAACCTTAACCGTAACCGAATGGTTCGGTTTTGGCCATATGTTAACCGCAACCAAACGGTTAATTTGGTTTCAGTTATTTTCAGTTCGGTTATCGGTTCGGTTTTGGTTTTTTTCGGTTATCGGTTTCATATGCTCACCCCTATATTCTACTTTAAATTATTAAAAATATTATTTTATTATAGTCATTTCATTTTTTCTTAAATATAAGGGCATTTTTCAGTGTATAAAATGGGAGCAAACTATTATTTAGTTTTCTATCCCTTTCTCCGTTGAATATTTGTTGCTTTTAAATCTTCCATGCTGCATGTATAATGATTTTATTATTAAATACTTTTCCACGAGTGTTGTGCGCCATTTGTAATGATGTTTGAATGGATGGTCTCGGAAAATTCTTGCACTCAAGTAAATACGTGTTGGAAGGGGAACATGGTTGAAACCTTTGTTTACAATATCCAAAGCTTATTAAAGAGAAAGCTTATTATAGATAATCCATAAATCTCTCGCTAATTATACATCGGATGCATAATCGTCATTTATTTTTTGATTTTTAAGAAGAAAGCAACATATCTTGTTTATGTTTTGTCAGTGTTTTATATGTAATTTCTTAACTTGGATTGTGTAAATGTATTATTAGTAAAACATTGTTTGTTATTCCTAAAGTCTGTTGGCGGATAAATATCTTAGTAATATTTCTAACATCTGATCATAACATTAATTAAATTATTCAGAGCGAAGTTATATGAATCTTCCGCTATAAGCTTCTCTTCAGTGCTTTCAGCAAGTCATATATTAATGTTATGTTATAAGTTTCCCTTGAAGCTTCCTTTATAAGCTTCCCTTCATTAATATGGGACTTTACAATCTATTTGTCTGATGGACGTTTGTAAGTAACTTCACTAAAGCTCCTACTTTCAATACTAATTTATAATTACGTAAATTAGTATTGAACGTATGAGATTTAGTGATGTTACTTACAAATGTTCATATAAATTAGTATTGAAAGTATCATCTCTAGTGATTTTACTTTTGATTTAATTGAATATTTTCAACATTGAAGGTGTCTTATTCTGGACATAAATAAAGGTGAAGAACAAATACTTCAATAAGTAACTCTGATTTTTTATTTCACGTTCTATTTTCCAGTAATTGCTAAATCTATGTTGTTGTTTCTAGGGTGAAAAGTAGGAAGAGCTTGAAGATTTTAATTTGTGATAAGGAAAAACAAATTTTTACAAACATCCCTAATGCGTGGTTTTGTAAGTTGAATTTTTTATGTTACTTCTTAACAAACAAGTTAAATTGTTTATGCTGTTTGACAAATTTGATGACAAGTTAACAGATGTGATAAATTCGAACATGATATATATATATATATATATATATATATATATATTAATAAAATGAGGATGTTTTACACACTGAGAGACTTTTGTGTGACAACATCTGTTGACAACTCAACAGATGTTATAAACCAAAGTATATACAACAAAATGAGGATATCTTTCAATATTGTAAAATGGGTCAATGAGATTATTTTCGTCTCAACAGAGGCTCGAAATCCAAACCAAATGATTACGATTTTAACTTACTTTATTAACAATATTATATATATATTTGCAAATCGATCATTTCATTCCATGACTAAGAAAATTACATCAAGATAGCGGGCAGGCGGGCAACAAGCTGGGCCGCCACCTCTTTCTGAATAGTAAATCCTAATCTACTAAAAACGTAACCCTACCCACCCGAAGCCGAGACACTACTATGAATAACCCGCTGGACCCTGGTCAGGAAACGGGTAGCCTCCGGTGCCAATGAGACAAAGGTATCAAAGGCCAAGGGTACTAAAACGTGTTGGTTCTCCTCGCAGGCTTTAGCATGTTTTTCTACCTTCTTTGCCTCTGCTTTCCGCACCGCTTGCCCTGCTTTAGCATATAATATTATAATAATATAATATAATTTTATATTATTATTTTTGTGTTTTAATTGTCTTTCACTCTATAAAAGGCCCCAAAAATTAAGTTCAAGCTTATATTTAGTTCAAATGAAACTTATACTTGAAAATTAACTTTACAGATAGATAGTTTATTCACCTTATAAAAGGAGCAGAAGTACCAATAGTCATTTTCCAACTTTATTTGCCTTCAACTCTTTTCACTTTGAAACTCTTTATCCCTTATGCATAATGATATTACGTTCAAATGTCTTTCCACCAATATTCTAAAAGATTCTTACAGTCAAAGAAAAATAGATTACCAACAATCCGTCATTAGTGTGTTGAAATATATATACGTGACATTTGTATATTTATCGATAGCCTTTATTATCATTTATATAATGTTGATCAATTATTAATTATCCTAAGCCCAATAACAAGATAAATCGATTCTTCATCAAGAATCCTAAATCCATCATAACTGCATACCCTAAAGGGAGCCCAATCATCTTGACAATCATGTCAACCTCCACTCTCTCAGGATCAATGGCATGTGTCACTAATCTTTTAGGTATCATCATTATTTATATGTTTTCCTTTATTTACAATCAAAACTGATCAACATATGGTATCAGAGCAATGTTGCTCTATCAGTTTTGATTGTTTCCATTAAGATCTGGAATTAAAATCGGAAAACAATTATGATTGAAACCTGATAATGATTTTTTTAAGGTTCCATATTATATTTTTTTCTCTTCAGCCAAAAGAAAAGAAAAAAAAATGTATGACGTAAAAGTTTCACTTTTTTGATCTGTTCACTAATAATTTTTTTATGGTTAGATCATTAAAGTATGTGATTAGTTTCATGATATTTGAAGTTTCAATAAAAATCTCATCGGATATTTTATTTTTTTATATATAGCCGACGATTTTTTAGGAAAATGCCATACAAATGTAACCAAGTTTTTCTAGTGTTTCAATTAAGTCATCCAATCTTTTTTTGTTTCTATAAAGTAACTAAACTTTAAATTTATGTTCTAATAGCGTGCAATTACGAGGTTACCATTATTTAATTGATTTTTTAATTTTATTTTAAAGCTTAGGTGGATTTTAATTATATCACGTGGATTATAATTATATTATGTGGATTTTGAAAACCTTATTTGCATTAGATTTTCAAAAATCAAAACATCTATAAAAAACCTTCAGCTGTGTTTCCTTATAACCCATGAACAACATTCTAGATCTCCAAACCCTAGACGACATGAGCAGCAACGACCAACCTTCAACGAATGACGGTCAACCTTCAATGAACGACGACAACATTTGCGATCCACCAGGTATTATTGCTTTTTTCGTTTTTTCAGAACGGTGATATAAGGTTTCAATGACGACCAGATACAGTCGTTTAGTCGACTATTAGCTATAAAAGAAGATTAGAAAACAGAGAGGGAAATGATCTTTCAATTCATAGCCAATTATTACAAATGAAGGTAATACTACTTATACACATATCCCGCCTAAACTAACTGCCATCAACTAACTTTTGACTTTATTACAATTGACACAATTAACCCCTCATCTTATCATATTAACACTAACAGTCCCTCTGATGCTAACAAAACTTCCCCCCAAAGACAATTCTTCAAGAATTAAATTCCGGAAATCTAAGCTTGAAGTCTTCAGCAAACTCCCATGTTGCATCTGTTAAAGGTAAGTCTTTCCAATGAATTAAGTATTGCTGAGCTAATCGATTGTTTCTCTTGATCAATCTGCGATCAATAATTGACCTAGTTTGTAGGGTAAATCGAGGATCAATTGGAAAGGATAGCAGAGGAGAATGGTTGCCATGAGCCTTCTTTAACAATGAAACATGAAAGACGTTGTGAATCAGAGCTTCATCTGGTAAGTCCAACTTGTATGCTACAGTTCCAACTTTGGCTATGATTAGAAAGGGCCCAAAATATTTTGGCCCCAATTTGCTATGCTTTGATTTCTGATTGTGGATTGAACAAAAGGCTGAAGCTTTAGGTACACCCAATCCCCTGCTTCAAATGACCTCTCACTTCTATGCTTGTCAGCATATTGTTTCATATGGTTCCTAGCCTGCAATAAGGACTCTTTCAACTGAACTATCATTGCCTCCCTGTCCCTGTGTAACTCTTCTACTGATTCCACATTGGTATCATTAGGAATGTAGGGTAAGTAAATAGGAGGTGGAAAACCAAACAAAGCCTGGAAAGGAGTGGATTTGATAGAAGAATGATAGGAAGAATTATACCACCATTGAGCTAGGCTTATCCATTTAAACCACTGATTAGGAGTGTGCATGCACATACACCTCAAATAAGCCTCTAGACACCTGTTTAAGACTTCAGTCTGACCATCACTCTGAGGGTGATAAGCAGTAGAATAAGACAATTGAATACCTTGAAGCCTCATGAATTCTTTCCAGAACACACTCAAAAAAATAGGGTCTCTGTCAGACACAATGTTTATAGGATTACCATGAATTTTAAACACATTGTCTAGAAACAACTGAGCCACCTGTTAAGCAGTATAAGGGTGTGATAAAGGAATAAAATGTGCAAATTTGGTCAGCCTGTCAACCACAACAAGAATAACATCCTTACCCTGAGACTTAGGCAATCCTGAAATAAAATCCATTGATATATCAGTAAACACATGAGAAGGAATTGGCAGAGGTTGTAAGAGACCAGGATTGGCTATAGGCTCATATTTGGCTTGCTGACAATCAGGGCAATCTTTCACAAACTTGAAAACATCTTTGTAGCACCCTTTCCAGTAGCAGAAGCTAGAAATTCTTTTTAATGTAGGTAAATACCCAGAATGCCCTCCAGTGGGTGAAGCATGGAATAACTTCAGAATATCATGTTTCAAACCAGGATCATTACCCACCCACAACTTACCTTTTCTTTTCAGCATTCCATCAACATAGGTAACCTTTGGCACATCAACACCATGTTGAATGTTTTGAATATGAGAGTGCAGTTTAGAATCAGTCAGCCATGAGTCTTTGATTCTTGTAAGCAGAACAGGATTAAGAGAACTAACACTAATTTCAAATAGTGCTAATCCACTTACCCTAGATAATCCATCAGCTACTTGATTATCACAACCTTGCTTATACATGATGTCATAAGTATAGCCCATCAATTTGGCTAACCAAGTTTGTTGTAAAGGAGTAGTGATTTTCTGAGTCAATAGATATTTTAAGCTTCTATGATCAGTTTTAATCACAAACTTTTTCACAATCAAATAATGATGCCATTGCTTAACAGCCATCAATATTGCCAACAGTTCCTTCTCATACACAGATAAATTATGTTGTCTGACTGATAGGGCTTTACTCACAAATGCCAGTGGATGACCATCTTGCATTAGAACTGCTCCCATGCCTTTTGAGGAAGCATCTGCCTCCACCACAAAATCTTTTGAAAAGTCTGGCAAGGCTAAGATAGGGGCAGTGGTCAAAGCATTTTTCAAATCATCAAATGCTTTCTGAGCCTCAGCATTCCAAATGAATGCCTCTTTCTTTAGTAATTCTGTTAAAGGTCTTGCCATCAACCCAAACCCTCTAATAAACCTTCTATAGTACCTTGCCAAGCCTAAAAACCCTCTTAATTGTTTCTGATTAACAGGTATAGGCCATTGCTGGACTGCCATAATCTTAGATGGGTCAGTCTTAACCCCTTCCCCTGAAATAATATGACCTAGGTAATCTACACTTGACCCTCCAAATGTACATTTGGACTGTTTAGCATATAAGGTGTTCTTCCTCAACAATAATAAGATCTGTTCTAGATCCTTAATATGTTGTGACATGTTTGGGCTATAAACCAAAATGTCATCAAAAAACACGAGGGTAGTTTTTCTCATTAAGGGTTTAAAAGTTGAATTCATAAGAGACTGAATTGTGGCAGGAGCATTTGTAAGCCCAAAAGGCATCACAACAAACTCAAAAAGACCTTGGTGAGTCCTAAAAGCAGTTTTATGTATATCCTTTTCATCCATTCTCACTTGATGGTAACCTGCCCTCAAGTCCAATTTTGAAAACACAGAGGCTCCCCCTAGTTCATCTAACATCTCCTCAATTAAAGCAATAGGAAACCTATTCTTAATTGTAGCCTCATTCAACTGCCTATAATCCACACAAAATCTCCAAGTTCCATCTTTTTTCTTAACTAAAACCACAGGAGATGCAAATGCACTCTTGCTATTTCTGACTACTCCAGAATCTAACAATTCCTGAGTTAACTTTTCTAAAACATCTTTCTGTCCTGTAGGATACCTATAGGCTCTTTGATTGATGGTTACAGATTCATCTTTCAAAAATATTCTATGATCACACTCTCTCTTGGGTGGTAAACTAGTTGGAACCTCAAATATATCACTAAAAGATTTTAGTAATAATAAAAGTGGTTCAGATTTACCCTCATCAATCACTCTTGCTTCATGTTGAAATTTCTGCCCATCACTGGCCTGCAAACTAAACATTTGGGCAGCCACTACTGATCCTTCTTTGGTGATCATACTTTCCATCTTTTCAGCAGAGCATAAAGTAACTGAGTCTGATTCAATGCCTTTCAACTCAACTACCTGACCATCAATATGAAATTTCATTGTCAACTTTTTGAAATTCCAAATGATATCATCCAAAGTTTGTAACCATTGAACTCCTAACACCATATCATAATTGGTGAGAGGAATCACAATCACATCTGCTTTAAACCATTTGCCCTGCATCATCCATTGAAAGTCTTTGCACATCTGAGTACAAGATAATTGTTTGCCATCTGCCACAGTTACTTTGACCTCAGGAATAGTTTTCAGAGGACATTGCATTTTCTTGGCCAAAGATTCACTCAGAAAATTATGGGTAGATCCAGAATCATTTAGGATATGTAATGTTTTTGTGCCAATGGACCCTTTTACCCTCATGGTTGAATAAGATGGTACACCCATCATAGCATTGAGAGAAATCTTGGGTTCATCTAACTGTTGAGTCATCACCTCAGTCATATCCAACTCCTCCTCTTCTTCTGTTTCCTCCATACTCATCAGTTCTATAGAGAATAATTGTTTGTTCTTGCAAACATGTCCCTGAGTGTATTTCTCAGTACAACCAAAACATTCTCCTTTAGCCCTTTTTTCTTCTATTTCTTTATGAGACAATGTCCATTTCTTGGCATTGATTGGTTTTGGACTAGGCAATAGAGACAATTTGTTGGTGTTTGCCAAAGAATATGGCTTATTATTATTATTATTATTAGAAGTATTATTATTATATGTAGTTATTCTACTGCCTTTTGACAAAGGAGATTGAGTGGCAGACAAAGCATCATTTTGCATCCTGGCTAACAGATAAGCCTCAGGCAATGTTTTAGGTCTAAACAACCTCACATGATACCCAATTTCTGGTTTTAAGGCCCTGAGATACAAACTGACAGCATACTCTTCACATATAGTGACTTTGGTTAAGGCCATGTCAAATTCTTTGTTCAATTCTTCAAGGATGCCTGTCTGTCTAATTGCTGCTAATGCACCCATGGCATCATGGTTAAGAAATAACCCAAATCTTGCAATAATGGCAGTCTTATAATCAGTCCAAGAAACTCCTTCAATATTGCCACCCCTTGATTGCACAAAAGACTGATGCCACATTAAAGCCATGTCTTCCATGTGTACAATGACATGTCTGATTTTCAAGTGTTCAGGTGTCGCATCTATTGCAAAATAGTGCTCAACCCTACATAACCAGCCATCAACATTTTCCCCATTAAATTTCGGAAAATCAATCTTTGTAAGTCTAGTGTAATGTGGATTATGATTCATTCCAGCATTAAAATTACTGTTATGAATCATATTATTATTATCATTATGAATGTTATGAGTGTTATGATTCACACCTGGATTGGTATGATTCATATTATTATTATTATCATTATGGTTATTATTATTATTCAAAGATTGGATGGACTTGATCAACTCATTAATCTGTGTTTCCATTTGTGTCTTAATTGCAGCCAAATTCTCAGCATTCTTCTTAGCAAAAGTCTTGAGTCCTTCAATTTCTGCCAAATTCTTCCCAACAGCTGATTCAAGTCGTGACAAGGTGCCATCATGTTCTTGAATCTTTTGTTCGATGTTTTGATTTCTAGTAGTCATGATAATGGAATGTTTTGAATCTTGATGAAAAATGTTTAAAGAATTGATTAATCTCAAATAGATCAATCAATGGAATTGACGAATCTCGAATAGATCAATCAATGGAAAAATCTGATCAAGATTGATCAAATCAGGATTTCAACAGAAAAACAGAGTAATGAATGAAAACGAAGAGATTATTGAATGGAGTGAAAAAATTTAGATCAGATGATTGAAAAAAAATCGAGTGGTAATGGTAATATGAAGCTGAATATGAAAATGATGATGGTAGGTATGGTGGTTAATGGTGGTTGATAACGGTTGAAGACGGTTATTATGGTTGGTGGTTGAGCTCAGGTCGAGAGGACCAAAGGCTCTGATACCAATATTAGCTATAAAAGAAGATTAGAAAACAGAGAGGGAAACTATCTTTCAATTCATAGCCAATTATTACAAATGAAGGTAATACTACTTATACACATATCCCGCCTAAACTAACTGCCATCAACTAACTTTTGACTTTATTACAATTGACACAATTAACCCCTCATCTTATCATATTAACACTAACAGTCCCTCTGATGCTAACACGCATGTGTTATTATTATGTGTATGGTTCTTGGCTCCGTGATGCACAATATTGTCAAGTCCAGTTTGATTCTGGTTTTGAACCTAAAACGTCATATAATAAAACCTCGAAACCCGATTAAGTTGCAGGTTTGTCAAGTCCGGTTTGATTCTGGTTTCGAACCTAAAATGTCTTCACCAACGTGCGTCAATAAGGATTTACTAGAGCGTCGTGTATGAGTGCATGGTTAACTATTCACAGTTTGGGTTCATGTATCTTTGTTTATGAATGTATGTAACAGTGTATAGTATATATGTGTATATAGTGTATTTGTCATAAGGATGAAGTTATTTAATATTTGCTTTCAAGAATAAGTGATTTAATATTTGTTCTACACCCATGTTAGGATTAGAATCGTCTTCACTATGGTTTATTTTTTGATTTAGAATAAGTGTGCAATTAATTAACAAAGAAGCAATTAAAGTTTTTAGTTTGAACTTAGATTATATCTTAGCGAATGATGTTGTAGCCTAGTGGTTGCAATGGAGGTGGGAATGTTTACCCACTTTGTGGGGTTCCTGCCCTGGGAGGTCACAGGTTCGAATCCAACTCAGAATAAGGTTATTCTGAAATGAGGGGCTGGACCTTAGGGCGGGCCTGGGGACCGGACCTAAAGGGTGCTGATACGCGGGGGAAAATCGTAGTCGTTTCGTGTTTAAGATTGTATTCTTATGCATTTTTATGGTTTTGGACACACTACTTTGATAAAGTTTACGTTTTGCAGGTTTAACAAAGTTTAAGGTGTATTTCGGAGCTAAACGAAGCATTCGATTGGAGCTAGGATGATTCAGGAAAGAAAACGAAGAAGAAAAATGGAGAAACTGGTGAAGGCCCGTCGCTGACGAACGTTGTTAGTCAAAGTCAAAGTCAAAGTTTGTTTGTTTCTATTAGTTTGTTTGATGTAATAAAAGTCGAATTTTCATTACCTTAGTCACTTTAAATATCCCATTCCACACCCTTCGCCCAGCCACGTTACAACCCTTTTAAAGACCTTTTGACTTGTGTTCACTTTTTTATAATATGGTGAAGTGCGATTAAGTTGCAAGCATATACCAATATGCATTATAATCGGTTTTGAGAGTACCATATATATACTAGTACATCAATACTAGTCAATTGAACCGAGTGGAGTGAATATTGCGAGGGATATGTGTGTGGTTTATTGGCTTTAGAAGGTAGGCTAATCTTGGGTAACCACTTGAGTTTTCAAAAGAAATATTCATTGAAAGTTGGGTAGTCTTGATTGTAGAAGCCATAGGAATTGGGTATGACATTAGACCTTAACTCTTTGAGAATGGGGAATGCGTTTTGTGTTTGGAATTGTAAGAGCGTAATAAATTTGCTTGAGGACAAGCAAAAAGATAAGTGTGGGGATGTGATACGCGAGGGAAAATCTTAGTCGTTTCGTGTTTAAGATTGTATTCTTATGCATTTTTATGGTTTTGGACACACTACTTTGATAAAGTTTGCGTTTTGCAGGTTTAACAAAGTTTAAGGTGTATTTCGGAGCTAAACGAAGCATTCAATTGGAGCTAGGATGATTCAGGAAAGAAAACGAAGAAGAAAAATGGAGAAACTGGTGAAGGCCCGTCGCTGACGAACGCTGTTAGTTAAAGTCAAAGTCAAAGAAATCAATGTTTTTAGGAGAATTAATGAGACTTTGACCAGAGACTTTGACCGAGACTTTGACGGATTCTTTGACTAGAGACTTTGTCCAAGACTTTGACCAAGACATTGACCAAAGACTTTGACTAAGACTTTGACTAAACTAAATGGTCATTAAGAGGAGTTTGACAATGGAGACTATATAATCAAGTCTTGAGAGTAGTCTCTTATCATCCCTCATACTTCATCTCTACACTAAAAATCCAAATCCATCCTTCAATCATCTTTTCATCACCTTCTCAATATCCAAGATTCAAGATTTCAAGGTTGAAGATTGAAGAACACGAACAGTTGAAGAATTCTATGGCCATGCTAGGCTAAACTCTTATTCATATCCAGGTGTAAAACATTGATTCTAGGGTTCTAAACATTTGGGTATTTTCTATTTTGTATTTGCTTTTGAATGTCAAACAATTGTGTTGAATTGCGATTAATCTTATGTTGAAGCCATTTTAGTTAATTGATCTTGTGCCAATTTCTAGTGTCATGAACATGGTTCCTTGCTTCAACACAAATCTAGGGTTGTATGTTCTAGAGTTATAAAGTATATTATCGTCCATCATAGATGTTGATGATTCTTGATACCTACACCTAATGAGACAACCAACCCGTGTACATCATTTGCAATAATTATAATTGCCCCATTTGTTAGAGCCTTAGTAATCAATTGTTGAAACCCGGGTGTGAATCTTTATTTATCATTGTTTGCAACTCATTTCTACTAATTACTTTCATTGCAATTTAATTTCAAGTTTTATTAAAACAATCAAAATATTTTCATATAATCTTAAATGAATACAATAGCAAGCTTCATAATCAATTAGAAACCTTCATAAATATTTTCCAATCAACTAAACAACATTCACTAACCACGCGCTCCTTGGGTTCGATACCCTACTTACCCTAGCTAACTAGGTTATTTAGGTTTTGTATGACCCGTGACAACCGGTTCATCAAATGGCGCCGTTGCCAGGGAGCTAGTGCGCTTAGTGTTTAGTTTTTAGTTGATTATTGTGATTAACTGTTTAATTTTTGTCTTGGTTATTTCTTTTTGTTCGTTGTTACGCGTGGTTTGTTGAGGGTGCAGATGATAGATAATGCATATGTACCTGACATTCAGGGAGAAGCTCACCACTTGTATACAATTCGGAGAATTAGAAATTAGCAAGACAAGATCGTCATGAATTGGGTAGATGATGATCCATGTGAATGTTGGGGGAGCCATGAGCATTTGTTGCAAGATTTTTTAGTGTTCCACAAAAGAGTTCAAGAACACAAGAAACGTGGCATCTACAATCATCTAAGGCCACCAACACGCAAAGCCCAAACAAGCTTTCGAGGAGGTAACAACCGGCAACCACCTCTTCCACCAACTTCCAATAACCGAAATTGTGCCAACACTCCTCCATATCGACATCAAAACCGAAACCAAAAATACTTACCACAACATGGCCACTATTACAACCCACCTCAAAAGATCAACAACAACCGATACCCTAATAGTTGAAATCTTTACCGAAACCAACCCGTATTAAGCTATAGTAATCCAATATTTGAGCGGGTAAACCAAAACCAAAATGGTCACTATGAAAACCAACCCGCATTGAGCTATAGCAATCCAATATTTGAGCGGTTAAACCAAAACCGAAAATACCCACAACAACATGGCCATTATTACAACCCACCTCAAAACTCCAATAACAACCAATATCCCAACCAACGACCTGTACAATACACATTATGCCATCCACACTCTAAATCGCCTCCACCACCGGAAGATCATTCTTGTTTTTGTTGCGGGAAAATTCACATAAGTGAAGATTGCCCAGTATTTTGGAGTAATCCAAAGTATTGGAAAGAAAAATTGAGGGCTAGTTATAGGGCAAAGCCATGTCAAGAAAATTACCAACCAAAAGCCAACCACAATTATAATTCAAATTGGGGCTATGAAGGTTATGAATCCGAAGAGGAGCCATTTTCAAGTTACCAAGAAGAATACAATATGAACCACAATAAATATCCTCAACCGGCATATGAAGAACCTCAAAACTCACGAGATTCCAAGTTTGATGCTATCATAGATTTGATAAAAGAGACGAAGCAGGGAAATGAAGTGAGAGACAAAGCTCATGAAGTTTTGGTTATGCAGGTTCGCCAACTAGCTGAGGAAATCGCCCAACATAAACTTGAGCGTGATGAGTTGGCTAGTAGTGTTGTGGTTTATGCTCATATAGATGAAGATACTGCAAGTCTTTCTGAATGGTTAAACCCAACTGAAGACTTAGAATCTCATGAAGATCTGGTAGCTGAGGTGAAAGTTCCTCACGAATCTCACCCCGTGTTGATTATAGCACCCAACAAAGTAGAGGATGAAGGTTCAAAGATGAAGAAGAGGAATGTGAGTTGGGAGGATATTGGGCAATTTATTGTAAAATGGCCCCGCAACAAAAATCACCCAATTCTCATGCCAATAATTGAGAATCGATTGTGGATTTGGCATGTAGACTACCGGGTGTATGTTGGAAACGAGGTAGGAAAATGTGGGATAAAACTTTCATGCATATATTTGATGAACAAGTGGAAGGAGAAGGAACAGATTGGGGAACATAAAGTAAACTACCGAGCTTATCTTGGTAACTCGGTAGGAAAATGTTCACTTCGACCACCGTGAGTAAGAGGTACTTGTTAGTTTTTGTATATTTTCGTATTTTTTTTCTTTTTGTTCATTTTTTTATTTTATTTTGTTTGGTAGGTAAATAAACGTTGTGGGTGTGTTTCCTATATAACCCTCACGAGACCTCACTCGTCCTCATAACCGGGCTACCGGGAGGTTTAAAGGATCTATCTTAGTTAGTGTATATTTTGTCCACTGATCAAATTAACTAAAAGATTACTTGGTAATGCTTTTCAACAAAAAGTAAAACCGATAACTCTTAATGTTTTTGTGAGAAGCTTGCTTCTACACACTTGCGAGTTGCAGGTTTATTTATGATGAAAGTGGAACTATTTTGTTGAAGAACACATGGAATTGAAGAATGAAGAACAACCAGGTGCAGATCTATTCCCATCTCTTTAATTTTGATCGTTTACTTAGATTTAATAAGTGGATTGTAAATTGTATATTGTTGATTGTGGTGAATTCTTTGGTTTGGCTTTATCACATTCCTGTAAACAATTTGAAACTTTCCCTACACATTGAGGACAATGTGGACTTTAAGTGTGAGGAGAGGAGAAAAATTTAAACATTTTGAAATCCATCATTTAACACTACACATTGAGGACAATGTTGGACTCTAAATGTGGGGATAGGGGAGAAAATTTGAAAAATTTTCAAAAATGTCCTTGTCCTTGTTTAAACATTTTAAAAACGCAAGTAACTAAGTCAACACGGGATGGTATGAACCATTTTGGTCTTTTGTCATGGTCAGGTTCTGAAGAAATTCGCATGATAACTCTCAACTAGTTTTGGTAAAAAGAATTACGGGTGGTTATCTGGGAGTAGTTTGCTTGAAAGGTCGATTTATTACACACATGTCATATACCTACCCATCTTTCCATGTGAGATTTTGAGCCACCACAACATGTTACACTTTATAAAATTCTATCCATTTTGCATGTTGTGTTCCTTTGAATTGAGTGTGCCATAATAGTTGCATAAGGTAGAACTTGCACCTTTAATACGTTTACCGCCCTAGACTGATTGTGAACACAAGAATGATTAAGGCATTGGGTTAAACCTTTTATTTTTAAACCATTTTTATCATCCCTGACCCATTCCAATATCCCTTAGTTAACCAATCTTGAGCCTAAAACATTTTTCAATTGACCACCCATATCAACCCAGTTGACCCATAAGCCTTTTCACTTTAAACCCGAGTGATGAAAATTCGATTGTAGGTTGTTCCTTTGTGTTGTAAATAGTTTAAAGATATTATTGTTAGTTGTTTGTTGAAAAAAAAACTGCAAAAGCATTGAAAAAGAACAAAGTCTCTTTAAAAAAAAACATTGTAGAAAACAAAAAAAAAATATGCTCTAGTTAGTTGTTGAATAAAAAGGCATATTCTTGCTTTATAGTTGAGTTAGTTTGTTTGTTTCTATTAGTTTGTTTGATGTAATAAAAGTCGAATTTTCATTACCTTAGTCACTTTAAATATCCCATTCCACACCCTTTGCCCAGCCACGTTACAACCCTTTTAAAGACCTTTTGACTTGTGTTCACTTTTTTGTAATATGGTGAAGTGCGATTAAGTTGCAAGCATATACCAATATGCATTATAATCGGTTTTGAGAGTACCATATATATACTAGTACATCAATACTAGTCAATTGAACCGAGTGGAGTGAATATTGCGAGGGATATGTGTGTGGTTTATTGGCTTTAGAAGGTAGGCTAATCTTGGGTAACCACTTGAGTTTTCAAAAGAAATATTCATTGAAAGTTGGGTAGTCTTGATTGTAGAAGCCATAGGAACTGGGTATGACATTAGACCTTAACTCTTTGAGAATGGGGAATGCTTTTTTGTGTTTGGAATTGTAAAAGCGTAATAAATTTGCTTGAGGACAAGCAAAAAGATATGTGTGGGGATGTGATACGCGAGGGAAAATCTTAGTCGTTTCGTGTTTAAGATTGTATTCTTATGCATTTTTATGGTTTTGGACACACTACTTTGATAAAGTTTGCGTTTTGCAGGTTTAACAAAGTTTAAGGTGTATTTCGGAGCTAAACGAAGCATTCGATTGGAGCTAGGATGATTCAGGAAAGAAAACGAAGAAGAAAAATGGAGAAACTGGTGAAGGCCCGTCGCTGACGAACGCTGTTAGTTAAAGTCAAAGTCAAAGAAATCAATGTTTTTAGGAGAATTAATGAGACTTTGACCAGAGACTTTGACCGAGACTTTGACCGAGACTTTGACTAGAGACTTTGACCAAGACTTTGACCAAGACATTGACCAAAGACTTTGACTAAACTAAATGGTCATTAAGAGGAGTTTGACAATGGAGACTATATAATCAAGTCTTGAGAGTAGTCTCTTATCATCCCTCATACTTCATCTCTACACTAAAAATCCAAATCCATCCTTCAATCATCTTTTCATCACCTTCTCAATATCCAAGATTCAAGATTTCAAGGTTGAAGATTGAAGAACACGAACAGTTGAAGAATTCTATGGCCATGCTAGGCTAAACTCTTATTCATATCCAGGTGTAAAACATTAATTCTAGGGTTCTAAACATTTGGGTATTTTCTATTTTGTATTTGCTTTTGAATGTCAAACAATTGTGTTGAATTGCGATTAATCTTATGTTGAAGCCATTTTAGTTAATTGATCTTGTGCCAATTTCTAGTGTCATGAACATGGTTCCTTGCTTCAACATAAATCTAGGGTTGTATGTTCTAGAGTTATAAAGTATATTATCGTCCATCATAGATGTTGATGATTCTTGATACCTACACCTAATGAGACAACCAACCCGCGTACATCATTTGCAATAATTATAATTGCCCCATTTGTTAGAGCCTTAGTAATCAATTGTTGAAACCCGGATGTGAATCTTTATTTATCATTGTTTGCAACTCATTTCTACTAATTACTTTCACTGCAATTTAATTTCAAGTTTTACTAAAACAATCAAAATATTATCATATAATCTTAAATGAATACAATAGCAAGCTTCATAATCAATTAGACACCTTCATAAATATTTTCCAATCAACTAAACAACATTCACTAACCACACGCTCCTTGGATTCGATACCCTATTTACCCTAGCTACCTAGGTTATTTAGGTTTTGTATGACCCGTGACGACCGGTTCATCAGGTGCGGGGCTTCGTTATGTGTGTGTACCGTCGACCGTTCAAAAAAATAATCTAATGCGAGAACGTATGCTTCTAAGTTTAATTTTTTGTTTTGTTTTTTATTACATCTTATAATTGTAGATGGCGAAAATGACCCTTTCTTGACAATGATAGCGAAAAAGATGATGATATTGAAAAGGATGACGAGGTGGATTTTGTTGAAGATTGGAGTGCAAATGAAATGAATGATGACAGTGATGGTGATCAGAATACGGAACACAATGTTATATATCCGAGCTATGATCCTACAATTAATTGGAGATTGACAAAACCTATTCTAGGAATGAAATTTGAGAGTCCTACACAACTAAAGGAGAGCTTGATCGACTATGGTGTTTCAAACGGTTACCAGTTAGAGTTTATAGTAAACGATTATCGTAGGTTGTTGGTGGTATGTGGGAAAGAAGAAAATGGAGATGAGAATGATAGTGCGGGAAAAAAGAAGAGAGACAGAAAGTGTCCGTTCAGGCTTTGGGCCTCAAGAATTACAGGTGAGGATTCATTCCAAATAAAAAAACTAAACGAGAAACACAAGTGTACAAGAAAGTATTGTTTGGGCTCTCTTGTTACATATTCTTGGATTGCAAAACGATATTTCAAACAAATAGTAGAAAATCCGGATATTAGTTTAAGACAAATGTAGGCCGATATCATGAGTAAATTTGAGTGTAAGGTGAGTATTGGGCAATGTAGTAGGGCCAAAAAAAGGTTTTAGACGATTATGAAGGTGGTTTGAAAGAACATTATGCAAGACTTTCGGATTATAAAGCCGAGATATTAAAAACTAATCCGGGGAGTACCGTCCAAATGGCTTTGAATGAAATTGAGAATGGAGACATTTACTTCGGTAGTTTCTATATTTGTTTTAAGGGTGTCAAAGATGGATGGATAAATGGATGCAGAAAAGTTCTTGGTTTAGATGGGTGCTTTCTAAAAAATAGTGGTCAACTACTCTCAGCTATTGGAAGAGACGCCAATAACCATATTTTTCCTTTGGCTTGGGTAGTTGTGTCTGTTGAGATTAAGGAAAATTGGAAATGGTTTCTTAATCTAGTGAGAGATGATATTGAAATGGATGGTGGACTTGGACTAACTCTGATTTCCGATCAACACAAGGTATGTGACTATAATTAATAAGTAGTTTACTTAATTTTACTCTTTTGTTGTAGTAGAATTGCTTTATTGTTGTAGTTTATGTGTTTTTGTTATTTGTTTTCATTAGGGAATTATAGAAGCCGTGAAGGACGTGTTTCCTTATGCCGAGCATAGACAATGTACAAGACATATTTATGCTAACTTTAAGAAGAAATTTTGTAGGCTTCAGTTTAAAAACTTATTTTGGAAAGCTACAAAAGCAACAACTGAGCAATATTTTGAGAAGAAAATGGAAGATTTGAAAAGCATTAACAAAGAAGCATATACCCATCTTATGGAAAGAAATCCAGTTACTTGGTCAAGGGCTTTTTTTGAGATTAACAGTCTTAGCCAATATATATTAGTCTTATTATTATTATTGTCGGTTATATGTGTTTGTATAAGATTGTGATAGGGTAAATCCCTTCCTTATTTATAGCTAGGGTTAGCTTGTATTATGCTCTATATAATGAGCCTTTTTTATCAATAATATTCATTCACAATTTTATACCATAAACACGGTTATTGATGGTTCGAAAACCCGTGCCGGATCCAAGAATTGGCAAACATTCGCCATTGCCTACCAATAATTTACTACTAACAGGATTAGATGACGGGTGAGAAATCATACCTTGGTCCAAAGTAACATGTCGTTCAGCCCCGGTGTCCATGTGAGGTGTTTGCTCCGGTTGTTGCAGCTGCATAGTGCTGAAAGCCGCGTAAAGGTCTGAAGGACTCAGGGCGTTGTAGCCCGGTGGCGGCTGTTGCGGAGCATAGGAATGAGGCTGCTGAGAACCTGCATAAAAAACATGGGACTGCTGATTTGAGGACTGCTGGGCAGCCGCTGGAGGGGCTGTTGTGGTGTTGCTGCTTGGCCGATGGGGTTGAGACAGGTAGGGACATGGTGGTGTGTTCCACCACGCCCAAACAGGGTACCCCGAGTTGGGAAACGGCCAAGGAGCTGGAGACTGCTGTCCAGAATATGCAGTCCAGCCAGCAGGTTGTTGTGTTGGCTTCTGTGGGTTTCCACGGCCACGGCCACCACCCCTTCCTCTATAATTTTGGTTGCGGCCCCACGTCCACGTCCTCTATAATTCTGTGCAGCAGAGCAGTCAGACTGCTGCAAAGGAGGGTTGGACTGAGTTGTCATCAAGACAGAGGACGCGGACTGCTGTCGTGCGGACTGCTGTCGTGCCTCAACCCGGATTAATTCATCATTCAGCATGCTGCAAGCCAAGTCCCAGTCAGCTTCTTGGTTGTTAATAAGAGCAGCAGTTGTATCGAATTCAGCAGGTAACCCTCGGACCAACTAAAGAACAAGTCGAGACTCAGTAATCGGTTGGTCCACATCGCCTAGTTGATTAGCCAACTCTTTGAGGCGTTGACAGTAATCATCTAGGGATGTGCATGAGGCAAGGGTCAGGTTACAGAACCAGGTTTCAAGGGCTGCAGCACGTGCCCATTTGTTGCTGAGATAATTCTTTTCAATCTTGAGCATGGCGGCTCGTGCAGTACCTTCAGTGTCAATGATCTTGCCCAAGAGATCGTCCGAAATCGTGCTACAGATCCATTGGAGGACTAAAGCATCGATTTCCTTCCAAGCTGGATATTCGGTTGCCGTAACAAGAGGTGGCGGAGTGGCATCGATGTGATCGAGTACTTTGTATGCCACCGCGTGAAGTTTAAATAGTTTGATCCAGGAAGAATATGGGACTTTTGTGCCATCGAGTGTGCGAATCTTAGCTTGAATATTCGACACCAAATAGGCGGGATGAAGGTGGGAGATCGGTTTCTGGGAGGATTCAGGAGCCGCTGAATCAGACATGGCAGCGGCTGGAGGAGCAAACCCGAAGGCTGCTAAGGAGATCGGCTAGGGTTTGGAAAAAAAGAAAAGGATTTCAGAACCGAGGCTCTGATACCATAAAAGTGTTTATGGTATAACATTGTGAATGAATATTATTGATAAACAAGGCTCATTATATAGAGCATAATACAAGCTAACCCTAGCTATAAATAAGGAAGGGATTTACCCTATCACAATCTTATACAAATACATATAACCGACAATAATAATAATAAGACTAATATATATCGGCTAAGAAACAGGGCATGTGATGCTTTTGAGAATGGCATGAGTGAAAGCTTCAATTCGCGCATTCTATCATCACGAAGGAAACCTATAATCACTATGCTAGAAGAAATCCGAACATTTGTGATGAAGAGAATTTTTTTATTGTCGACTAAAGCAGAAAAATTACAAGTTGATGTATGTCCAAGAATCAGACAAAAGTTAGAAGAAATTAAAGAGAACCAAAGGTATGACAAAATTAATAATTGTTTTCACATTTTTTTTTTCGCTTATTCATTTTTATAAACTTTTCGGTAGGTATTGGAAGGTAGCTCCAAGTAATAACACCGTATTTGAAGTGAGAAGTTTGAAATATGCATATGTGGTGAACATTGATGAACAAACTTGTAGTTGTAGATCATGGCAATTGTCAGGCATACCGTGTGTTCATACGGTAGTAGCCTTAACCTTCGTCAACAAGGATCCAGAAACTTTTGTTAGTAATTGGCTTAAAAAGAACATGTTCAAAGAAGCATACAAATATCCAATCAAACCATTGAGAGGAAGTACATTTTGGCCGAAAACTGATGATATCAAACCTTTACCTCCAAAAGAAAGACGAATGTCGGGTAGAGAAAAAGAAGCGCCGACGAGAAAGAGAAAAAAAACCCGAAGGTTGGACTTGGTAGAAAAATGTCTTGTCGGAATTGTCAAGGAAAAGGGCATAATGTTAGATCTTGCATAAACGAGAAAAAAGACCCGCCCCCAAGAGAGAAGAGGCCAAAGGGTAGATGTAAAAAACGTGATGCAACGAAGAAGGTCTAACACGATATTCGTATTTTTTTTTTTTTTTGCTTTATCTCTTTATGACGAAAGTTTTTTTGAAGAATGCTGCCTTCTTTTTTTGTTTATCTTTTTGTGACGATGGATATGATTAAAAATAAAGTTTTGGATTATTCTTTATTTATTCTTGTTTTTTTCTAGTCTTATTTTGTGGTATAATCAAAAAACATAATACAATTATCTGAACAAAAATTTTGGTTTTTTTTTATTTTAAACAAATAAAAAAATAAATAAAATTCAACCGGTTAAAAATATATTTTTTTTAAGTGAATATAGAATATTTTATAAATTTAAGAATTTTAAATTTCTTATGATTGAAAAGTCCATGTCATTATTATATTTTCCACATCATATTAAAGATTTAAAAAAATTAAAGAAACCTGGCACGTCATCATTGGTAACCTGGTAACCTGATAATTACATAGTATTAGAACAGTAAAAGAAACTTTAGTGACTTTAGAGAGACAAAATAAGTTTGAGTGACTTAATTAGAACACTTGTCAAACTTTGTTACATTTCTATAAAGTTACCCCTGATTTTTTTTATGTTTTATTATTTTTCGAAATCTATTAATAAATATTAAGGTTCTTAGATTTCGATTCCAGATTATGCATGTTTATTAAGTTTTTGGAATTTTTTCAGTTGATGTTCTTGATGTTCTTCAAGAACATCATAATTTTTTTTTCGAAAATTCTCTTATGTTTTGGTTCAAGATAAAATCGAATCTTGTTTCCGGTATTTTAGGAAATTCAATCTCCATAAATTTTTTGAAATCTTGTTGATAAAGTCAAATTTCAAAATATTATGAAATTATGGAGATAATTAATTCTTATCCAAAACTGGAAACAAGATTTAATTAAATCTCTAATTTTGAACCACCTAACTTTATCACTTTTAGTTCTCGGTAATAATAACTAGTTTTCGGTTTTAAAGATTAATAATTAAGTTCTCGGAGGATCCTCAGTTCACGAATTCAGCTTCTCGGCTTTTAGTTCTCGGTTATAAAGTTTTTAACCAGGTTCACGGACAGGAGTTCTCGGTCAAGGTCTTCTACTTTGAAAACCCATGATACTTTCGAGATTCCATAATTTTTCCGAGAACCCATCTTATTTATCGAGAACTATTAAAGAATCCGAGAACTACTAAAGTTATCCGAAAACATAAGTTATTCGAGTACCCATAATATATTCGAGAACTCGTCAGCATATCGAGAACTAATTCTGATATTCGGGAACTCATCATTTTAGAGAACCTCTTATGTTATTCGAGATCTCATAAGTTTTTTTTTCGGGAACTCATCACTTTCGAGAACTCATAATTTCGAGAACCCCTTATGTTATTCGAGATCTCATAAGTTTTCCGGGAACTCACTATTTTTCTG
The DNA here is from genome assembly GCA_028751855.1 of Ambrosia trifida. Taxonomy (NCBI): domain Eukaryota; kingdom Viridiplantae; phylum Streptophyta; class Magnoliopsida; order Asterales; family Asteraceae; genus Ambrosia; species Ambrosia trifida. Next base: position 73,523,728 of record CM054129.1, read on the forward strand.
AGAACTCATTATGCTATTCGAGAACTCGTCTAAATTTTTTGAGAACTCAATTACTGAGAACCCATTACTTTTTTCGGGGTCTCTGATAAAATTTACAGTTTTGATTAAACCTAATGTATCAAGTTTATTCAAAACATTATAAAACCTTGCTTAACTTGAAATAACATTTTACGTGTCACTTCCGCCCAAAGGTGATGTGTCACATTAGTTCGTTATATAAGATCTCGTTAAGCATTGTAGCTCGGTTCACATAATTTCCATAAGGTTTCACTTCTGCCCAAAGGTGATGTGTAACAGATTATGTTGGTGAACTTAGCGTATTGCATTAAAACTTTGAATGTCTCACTTCTGCCCAAAGGTGATGTGTTACATTCACTATTTGCAACTTAATACTTAAATAAATAGCGTATAGCCAAAGCTAGAGCATCTTATTTAAGTAGCTTATGTTTTGGTGTTATAATAAGTTATCACAGCTTCATTAGTACAATGGTCTTTGTTCTTCTTGCCTTAGATAATTACCCCCCCCCCCCTAGATCACTATAAGTTCTTCTCTAACTTAGTATCTTACTATTCTCATCTTTTTCCACTATTAGCTCCCAACTGCGGCATCACTACCTTAACTGGTGATAACTTTGCTGCCTGGAAAGATTCACTTATGTTGACCTTGGCGTTGCTGGATTTCGATTACGCACTGAGAGAGGATGCTCCTCCCCAACTCACTGACAAAAGCACCGCTGCTGATAAAATGGTGCATGAGAAATGGGAAAGATGCAACCGTATGTCTCTCATGTTCATTAAGAACTCCATTAACATGCCTATTAGAGGATCTATTCCAGATTCTAAGATCGCTAAAGTCTATCTGGCTTCTGTGGAGGACCAGTTCAAAGGAACCTCAAAGGCGCATGCTTCCACTCTGATTCTGAAACTTGTGACAACTAAATATGATGGGAGAAGCGGTATTCGTGAGCAAATCATGTCCATGAATGATATGGCCCACAAGCTCAAGGGTTTAGAAATGGAGATTAGTGACGGTTTCTTGGTGCATTTCATCATGACTTCGCTTCCCTCTGCTTATGATGCTTTTAAGATCAACTACAACACACAGATAGAAAAGTGGACAATGCAGGAGTTGATCACTATGTGCGTGCAAGAGGGGGAACAGATGAAGCTGGAGAAACCTGAATTTGCTTACCTGACGACTACTAATCCAAAGAAGGGGAAGAGGCAATCTAACAAGAATCATAACGCTAAATCTCAGAGGAATGATGCAAGTACCTCATCTAGCCATAAGAATTCCAAAGGCAAGTTCCTCTGCAAGTTCTGTAAGAAAGAAGGACATAATCAGAAGGACTGCCATGAATTTAAGGAGTGGCTAACTAAGAAAGGTAATCATCTATTTATGATACTTGAGTCCATTAACTTAAATGTTCCATCTAATACTTGGTGGTTTGACTCTGGTTCTATGGTCCATGAGACCAATTCTCTTCAGGGATTCCGTTCAATCCAGAAGCTGGCAAGAAACCAAAGAATACTTAATGTTGGGAATGGAAAGTCTCTTATTGTCGAAGCCGTGGGAACATTAGAATTAAAATTCAAAACTGGTTTATGTATTGTTCTTTATGATACCTTATATATTCCTGAGATTACTCGGAATCTTGTATCTGGACCTAAGTTAGACATGGATGGTTTTGACGTTTCTCACGGTCATGGCAAACATACGATTACTTATGATTCCCAAGTGTATGGTTATGGTTTTCTGGATGGTGGTCTCTATAAGTTAGAACTAGATGATGATTTTTCCAAGTCTTTGTTATCATATAATGTTAATGAATTACTAACAAAGAAGAAACACAAGAGAGACTTAGAAACTTTATCCATGTTGTGGCGTCAATGTTTAGGCCACATTTCACGAGAAAGGTTAACCAGACTCGTGAAGGATGGGGTATTACCCTCTCTTGATTTCAATGATTTTGGAACATGTGTCAAATGCCTTAAGGGCAAAATGACATCATCAAATAAGAAAGGTGCCACTAGGAGCTCTAATTTATTAGAACTCATTCATACTGACATTAGTGGTCCTTATAACATTGCTGGAATAACTGGACATACTTCATTTATCACTTTCATTGATGATTACTCTCGTTACATGTACTTGTATCTCATTAAGGAAAAGTCTGAATCACTAACAACTTTTAAAGATTATAAAGCTGAAGTTGAAAAACAATTAGATCATCAGATAAAAGTTGTTAGATCAGATAGATGAGGTTAATATTATGGTAGACATACTGATGTGGGTCAAGCCCCTAGCCCATTTTAAGAGTTTTGTAAGAGCCAGGGAATTGTGAACCAATACACCATGCCTGATACTCCTCAGCAGAATGGTGTAGCTGAGCGAAGAAACATAACCCTAGTGGACATGGTGTGCGGTATGTTAGCCAACTCAGGTTTACCTTTGTTCCTCTGGACTGAGGCCTTAAAAGCAGCTGTTCATATACTCAATAGAGTTCCTACGAAGTATGTCCCCAAAACTCCTTACGAACTTTGGACAGGTAGGAAAGCGAGTCTTAGATATATGAAAGTATGGGGCTGTCTTGCCGAAGCTAAGTTATATAACCCTTTCTTACGAAAACTTGACATGAAAACCGTCAGTTGTTTCTTCATCGGATATCCCGATCACTCTAAGGGTTATAGATTCTATTGTCCTTCCCATGTCACTCGTATTGTGGAAACCAAGCGTGCTGCATTCTTAGAGGATTTCAGGGTCAGTGGGAGTAATGAAAATCCTTATGAAGAATTGCAAGAAATACAAGATGTGGGGGAGACAGATTTGTCGCTTACTACAACTCCGATGATTCCTCTTATACCCAATGACAATTCTATTCCTAACGTCACTACACCAACACTTTCACAGCCAGATCTTCATGAACCAGCTAATGAAGGCCCATCAAACACTTAACACCATGAAAATGCTGAACCTGAAAATCAGCTTCGAAGGTCATCAAGGTCCAGAAGGCCTACTAATTTTGATGAGTATGTAACCTTCCTAACTGAAGCTGAAATGGATACCGGAAAGCTTACTGATCCTAACTCTTATAACAAAGCCATTAGCAGTGATCAATCTTCTGAATGGACAAAAGCCATGATTGACGAGCTTGAATCCATGAAGAAAAATGACGTTTGGGATTTGGTTGAATTACCTAGCGGTGCAAAATACGTAGGATGTAAATGGGTCTTCAAAACAAAACTAGATCCGAATGGTAACGTTGAACGCTATAAAGCGAGATTAGTTGCAAAAGGCTACACTCAGAAAGAGGGAATTGATTATCAAGAGACGTTTTCACCTGTCTCTAGAAAAGATTCCTTAAGGATTGTTATGGCCCTCGTAGCTCATTTTGATTTAGAGTTACATCAGATGGTCGTTAAAACTGCTTTCCTTAATGGTGACTTGGAAGAAGAAGTGTTCATGAAGCAACCTGAAGGTCAAGAACATTTAGTCTGCAAGTTGAAGAAATCCATATACGGTTTGAAACAAGCCTCACGTCAATGATACTTAAAGTTTGATGAAGTCGTTAAGAGTAATGGTTTCATGAAGAATCAAGTCGATCAATGCACCTACCTTAAGATGAGTGGGAGTAATTTTACTATTCTTCTCCTTTATGTTGATGATATCTTATTGGCAAGCAATAGCTTTGATATGTTGCATGAGTCGAAGCGATTACTTTCATCTAATTTCGACATGAAGGATCTCGAAGAATCTTCTTATGTTATTTGCATCGAAATACACTAAGACAGACACAATGGGATTTTAGGTTTGTCCCAAAGGGCCTACATTGATCGTGTTCTCACACGTTATAACATGCAACATTGTAAACTACTCCAGCTCCAGTAGCTAAGGGAGATGTATTCGGTTTATTCCAATGTCCGAAAACAGAAGTGGAAAAGGAACAAATGAGAATGATACCTTATGCCTCATTATTCGGTAGTCTTGCTTATGCTCAAGCCTATACGCGTCCAGATATCGCTTATGTCACTGGAATGCTAGGCCGTTACTTGAATAATCCTAGCCATGATCATTGGAAAGCAGCTAAGAAAGTGTTAAGATATCTGCAAGGGACTAAAGACTATAAACTGACTTACAGAAGAAGTGATCATTTAGAAGTCGTAGGATACTCTGACTCTGACTTACAGAAGAAGTGATCATTTAGAATATGGGACTTACTAATGACCTTATTTAGAAGCATATGTACTTATTGACCACTTATGTTTACTTATGACTTATGTTTTATGACTAATGACTTATGTTTAATGAAATTTCCTCATTATGATTTGTTTGTCTATTAGTATGTTAAGTCGGCATAATGACATAAAGACAATAATGTAACAAATCAACAACCAAGGGCATAACGTAAATTGATCCTAATGTTAAGTTTTAAATTTAGATTGTAGTATGATTAATGGGGGTCCTAAGTCGAATATAGACTTAACGACTGTATTTCTCTGCTACAGTTTGGGTTTAGAACTAAAATAAGTATTAATCTCTCGAGACTAACGTAATGCTCATAACAAATGATTACTCGGCTAAGTGGGAGAATGTTGGAATAAATATACGTGACGTTTGTATATTTATCGATAACCTTTATTATCATTTGTATAATGTTGATCAATTATTAATTATCCTAAGCCCAATAACAAGATGAGTCTTTGATGGGGGGACTTGTCATTATATAGGCTTTGTAGGGTGTCCCCTGGGTATGTATAAAAGAGAGAGCTTACTAGGGAATAAGGGTTACACAACTTATTATCATAACACCTCTAAAGAAATCCCCCCCTCTCTCTCTGTAAATCGATTCTTCATCAAGAATCCTAAATCCATCATAACTGCATACCCTAAAGGGAACCCAATCATCTTGACAATCATGTCAACCTCCACTCTCTCAGGATCAATGGCAGGTCTCACTAATCTTTTAGGTATCATCATTATTATTATGTTTTCCTTTATTTACAATCAAAACTGATCAACATAGTGAACATCGAATTGATGTTTTTCAATGATTCATTCAGTTAAAGAAAAACATCAATCTATTTTTACTATATCCAACTCTTGTTTAGAAAGTTTAGCATGGGTTTTAAATTCATGATGTTTAACTAGAAAGGGTTGTCAACGTTTGTTGTGATTATATTTAGTGCAAGTGCGACAGAAGTTGAATACCGACCTTCGTTTGTTCGTGTTTTTGTTTCGATGTTTATGACAAGGACGATTATTGTCTAGTGTTTGTTTGTTAGAAGCGTTCTTTTATGTTTGCTTGTATTTTTTATGTAGTTTGTTAACTTGGATATTGTAAATGTGTTAATTCAAGTCAAAGCAGTTTTAAAAAAATCTCCTTAACTGACTCCCTGCCTTTGAACAGACGTTACCAAATATAGTTTTTCTTTCAACAAATGATTGACCTTTTAATTTGTTGTTCCATAAACAGACAATAACAGTTGGTCTGTTTATGTTTTTAATATTTCGTTGAGTAATTGTTTTAAAAAAGATATAGGATTCACGTGTTTTCAGAGGTCGTTTCATGTAGACCATAACAGATCTTACTAAACAAATTTTACTTATAACAAAAGACTGGCTGCTTGATCTGGTTTTTACTTACAACATCTGTTATTCCAACACAACTCTCATCCATCTGTTATCTTTCCATTGTTGTAACACCCTTCAGTATTAAACATATGATCAATAATATTAACTGGTATCTTGACAGGAACAGATGTTACTAAACATATTTTCCTTACAACAGACGATTGGCTTCTTGATTTGTTGTTTAGTAAACAAACCTTAAAATATGATATAGTCTTCCCGTGTTTTCACATGGGATTTCACCTAATTATTATAATATATTGATTTGCAAAACCCATATTTGTTTGGTGAAAAACTAAACCAAAACAGAAAATAGTAAAAGATTTACATAAGTTTTAGTTCAAGAACTCACCCTTGATGAACACTTCTAAAATGGTGGGTTTTGATAGTTTCTCTCTCTAAAATCACTTGTTTCTTGAAAGATTATGCTTCCAAATCACCAAGAACACTTAACTACTCATGATTTCAAGTCCATTTTTGATAATAGATGAACAAAAAAATGAAGTGGTGGTGTTGATGGTGGTTTCGGCCAAGAAAGGGAGATGGAGAGTTTTTTTTTTCTTAAGTGTGTGTGGTGGAGTGTGTAAGAAATGGAAGAGTGTGTGTGGGTTGTATTTAATACAGGGAATTTCATTTATTATTAATCATTTGTTATTAATAACAACAATACTATTATAAATTGGGGGGGGGGGGGGGATTGTAGTGGGTGGGTGGGTGTGTTTATTATTATTATTTTTTTATAAAATTTACAATATAATGCATACACCTTGCACTTTTATAAAAACCCAATATGTTAAATAACTAAGATTTTTACCCATTTGGCCAATAATAATATTCACCAACTAAAAATATTCATTTTTAGCTAATTTGATTATATTAGGGAGTTACATACTGTACCGGATCTCGTACTCGTGTTAAAATTATAAAACGCGCAATAATTAGATCATAGTGATTTAAAAACTATCAAACATAGTCTTTACTGGTTTTAATAATATTTTTATCTCGAAAATATTATTCCATGCCAAACCAAGCATTACTGGTAAAACTAGACGTTTTAAAGTTAACGGGGTCGTCACCTATGTCCATTACGGGTAATTTATCGCTCCGTGATACGAAAATTCCTAATATTCACCATAAATCTTGTAAAGTGTTTGGACTTTGATATTAAATTTTTAAAGACTTTAATTATCACCAGTTAAGCATAACACGCAATTTTTGATATTTATTTAACAATTATATTACTGTACGAACAGTACCTAAAATTTGGCAGTTGTCATAATATTAGTAAGAAAACATTTGTTTAGTAACATTATTCTTTCTGTTTTGGTACCTACGGAGTTCAAACCACGTCCAGTGACAGTGTAAGATTTTTAATGGACCTAAATTACTATTTAATTATTAAATTAGTAAAATAAAAAGTTAAATGAGTTTGACACCTTTCCAAACCCATCATCGACCACGACTAGGCCTGTAAACGAACCGAACGTTCATGAACTGTTTGTGAACTGTTCGGCGGGAAGTTCGTTTGTGATACCCCGCATTTTTAGGTTCCTACTTTAACTGAACTCTAGTTAACTTGCATGTGCATACGTGACTAAACACTTGACTAGGGTTAGTTAGGAAGGTCTTCCTATATGTTATAGGGTAATAACATATGTTATGTGATAATAACATATGTTACATTATAATAAGTAAAGTTATCATCACAATGCACACACGAGTCCTGTATCCCGAACGTTGGTGATTTGTTTGGCATATATGATAATGTGTACAATTGAATTATGATGAACGTGAAGTTACATGTTTATGGGGATTACATGTTTATGTGAATTACCGCTTGACTGAAAGTTAATATGTAAACCATGCAAATTACGTGCACCTTAGAATTAATATGTTATGAGATGATACAAAGATTGGTTTTTATGCAAGATAGGGTGGTTAATATTATTGGGTCTAGTATTGGGCTAAAACATGATTAACGGGTCCGATTAGTGGACTAAAAGGGCCCTAAAACATAATTGCTTGAGCAACAAGCCAAGCCTTATTATAATTAGGAAACAAAAATATTATAAACCCTAACCCTAACCCTTGTGCGCCGCAAACAACCCCCACCCCCTCCCTCTCTCAATCTTCAACAAACATCAATCTTAATCATCTCTTCAAGCTAGTTGGGTGTAATCTCTAGGCTTTGAAGACTCTTGCATTGAAAGGTGTAATCTTTACATGTTTTATGATGATTAATAATGCTAGAAAAGTTTAAAAATCATAGAGCATGCATATATATAAAAATCGCATAACATGTGTTAGTAGGAGTTTTTGCATGTTCATTGTGATTTGATGATGATGATTGTTGTTAGTAATCATAATTAGGGTTTTTGTATGATAATATATGTGTTTGATCATGATAATATGGGTTATGCATGTGTTAGAGAATTTTAAGCATAATTAGGGTTTGTGAATAACTTGGGATGCAAGTTTCAGTTTCTGGCAGATTCATTAGGGTGTCTTGTAGGGTCTGTATTGTGATGTTAAATTGATTGTTTTGATTATTTCTTTGCATGATTGTATTATACCTGGTCTTAGCTTTTCATAATGGGTAAAATCGATTGATTTGGACGTCGTTTGAATAGTTTTTGGAATTTTATTTGATTAAAGTCATATCATATTTTCGGAGTTATAAATTGGGTCAACTTTAAACGGGTATAACTTGGGTTTTACAAGGAGTTAAGTTATGAAATTTGGACAGTAGGTCAACATTGGAAAAACTTGGCTTTTCCAAGTGGATTCACCTCGTTTGGGTGAATACAATTTTTGTGTTTGGTTTTGAGACAAAACAAAAATATGGATTATCAAGTTAATCCCAATGAATATTCAGTAAAGATTTGGGAGTTTAATTCGTTCGTTAAGTATTTTAAATAATTCGTTTCTCACAGCGCACAATCTGCCCTAAAAACGCAAATTGTGTAAGGGATGTTTACATGACTATTTGGAGTCTTATATGGTATGTATTTGACATGAACTTGTATGAATACTTATATGAGATGTGTATGAGGTATAAAACTGATAATAATCAATATGATCACCAATGGGATTCGTAGGACTTACTTGTGCATGTAGAGTCATTAGGTGTCACCACACGGTTTGAACTTTAAAAGTATTGGACAAACGAGTTGTATGGTGTGTTAGTTATGCACATATACTAACCTAGTGACATTTCTAATAGGGAGTTGGTAGCTCATTACTGTTTGAGGAATTTGGATTATTCACGTGCAACCTAAGGTGAGTTTCACTACTTTTTCTCAAAAGCATGCGTCTCGGGTATGAGACAACTTACAAAATGTTTTCTAGTCCGGTTTGGGACTACCGTTACATCTCGGGTTTTGAGATGCTTTGACTCCTTGTGTGGGTCGGGCTTTGACTCCTTGTGTGGGTCGGATTTATGATTCCTTGTGTGGATCGGGTTTTGATCAGTTTAAAACTTATTGGTCCTTTGTGAACTAAACACTCTATCACTTGAAAAGTCCTTGCACATTATTGGGTTAATCGCTGGAGGCGAGCGAGGTATTAGTTGATAGCGCTATTAGGTTGTGCAGCAACCTCATGCCTGAGGTGCTTGGGTCACGGGCATGAACTTCTGACCACAATTGAGAACTAGTGTTGATAGACACTAGTTATTGAGGCAAACTATTATATTATTGAAGGTGTCCCAATAATACTGTTTAGTTGCAATGAGTAGGTTAGCTACCCCTGACATGATTAAACTGATATCACTTGAACATTTTGGTCTGGAGGACCTACGCTTTTACTTGGTTACGTGGTTTTGGAGACCAGCGCGTTTACTTACTCATTTTCTTTACTTAGTGAACTCACCAACATTGTTTGTTGACCCACGATATACATGCTTTTGCAGGTAGTTAGCTTCCGGTGCCACGATTACAAAGCACTGCACACTTCACTGCATTTGGGGTCTTGGACATACACCTAAATTACATATTATGCTTTTACGTTATCCTTCATATGGTTTTAATTTGGGCGCGTTGTTTTTGCGCATGGTTTTAAAAGGTTTAAATTTGGTTTACGCTTCCGCAGCTTAACTAAACTTGATTTTTGAAAACGAACTAAATGGTTTGGGCATTTAGAGTTCGTTCATATGACTTATGGCTATGGGATCCTGGTATGTCATGCGCCTCGCGGTATAAACTCCGCAGTAGAAATTTGAGGGTGTGACATCGTTTATGTTCGTTTATTTAGATAAATGAACGACCACGAACACATTTTTTTGTTCGTTTAATTAAACAAACTAACATGAACACACATTTTGTTCGTTCATTTATGTTCATGAACGTTCGATTAAGTTCGTTCATTTATGTTCGTTTATGTTCATTTATTTCTGTTCGTTTATGTTCGTTTAATTAAACTTTACTTTATATTTATTATTTATTTCCCTTTGGTTAAGTAACCTTAATTTATATTATATTTTATACAATATATTTGATATGTTCTAAAATTTAATCCTAACCCTAACATTCAAAACATATCAGACGCTCTCCACACTTCACAGCCCCACATCCCTTCTTCTCCACACTCTGCAACCCCACTAATTTAGATTTTGTTTTGGTTGCATTGTGATGTATTCGATGTGGTGGAATTGTGATAATCATTATTAAACTTGTTTTTGTTTGTGTTCATTAATGTTCGTTTATGTTCATTTGTGTTCGTTTATGTTCATGAACTGCTCGTTTAGGTCTTAAATAAACGAATATAAACAAACACGAACACGACAAATTTCTTATTGAACGAACACGAACACAAAAATGTGTTCAATTATGTGTTCGTGTTCGTGTTCGTGTTCTGTAACATCCTATAATTTTCACGCACGTATTTATAATTATTTTTTTTACTTGATAAAGCATTATCAAATGAATGATTTTTTTAGTTATTTAAGTTTTTTAGAAATTTTATAAAAATACTTAACTACGATATTACGTTTGAAATAACATTTAGAATTTAATAGAAAATGTTGGATATAAGATTTTATAAAACTTAAAGTTTTAAAGTCTATTAGGGTTATCTAAATAAATAATCTAAAATTTTAAACAAATATTATAGGTTTAATCTTTATAATATTAAGATTACTTTTACAAAATTGGTTTAACTTTTAATAGAATTGATTCTAAAAAAAGTATAATAATAATAATAATAATAATAATAATAATAATAAAATAAAAACTTTTGAAATTATACAGATCATGGTGTCATCTTCCCAAAACTCAATTTAGGAGTAAACCAATTTCCCTCCAGTATTCCATCATGCCTGATCCAAATCCAACGTGAGTCTATCAATTTCGTAAATTTCGGGATTGGCTAATAATCTGTGTTTGACCAAACTTAATCACTCCAATCAATTCAAAAAAAAAAATTATCTCCAAAACAGACTACGCGGTTGATTAACTATTTGCAAAATTAGTTGATAAAGACGCACAAATCTCGACCCTGTGACCGACAAGAAGAAAGCACGATCAATGTTTTAATTTCATTCCTTTTGTAACAGCCGCTAATCATGGCACAAACAATCGCCATTTAACCCATTGATCAGCCAACCAAACCGAACGAACAATCATGTTTAAAACTGATCACCAATCACATGACAACCCCCTTGATTGATCCATCTATGTCCCTTGCCAAGATATTCAAGCGAAACAACACCCACCACCTCGAACCGTCTCCATCACCCTGTCAGTCTCCTCCCATCCGACAAACATAAACCAACCACCAACCATCGTCGTTGGTTTGAATCACCTCAGTGCACCGTCGGCCACTATGACTCAACCATGACCAGCCCTCGCCACTATCGTTCGCCGACGTGTCCTCACGATCACCGCAACTACCGCCAGGATTGTTCGCGAACCGTTCAACCCCTTGTTCGGGGTCGTTCCTTCTGATAAAAAGAGGCAAGTGGCCGATCTTGTTAAATCCTTTTGTTCCATTTTTAGTTCCGGTGACTAATATGCGTAAAAAGCTAATACATACATATTTGTTAACTTGTCATAACATTTAGGAATGTTCGAGATGCAAACTCCTCCTTATAACCGAATTGAATTACTAGATCAATTTCAGTCATGAAACACAAATTTTGATTAAAGTTATATATATTGAGTTTTATTCAGTAGCATAGATTAGTGAATTAAATTGCAGCAAATTTGTATATGAATACGTGATTTATATGTCATATTGTTGCACTTGCCCTATGTCATCATAGAAATTACACAAGGGTAGTAAAGTCCTTCGTCGCCAGACAATGGTTGAGCCATTGAATAATATAGACGTATTAATGTAAGCAATTTTTTTTAATAATGAAAAATATAGGTTCAAGAATAATTCCTTGATTCTCACCTATATCTTGAAAGGCCCTCGTCACCATCAAGGTGAGTTTACATATCCCCTTTTTCTGTTTTACATTTTGAGGTGAAACATGTTTAAACATTTTATACACTATCATTTACTCATTCTTACATTGTTGAAACTTGTGATTCAATTATAACATTTTATACACTATCATTTACTCATTCTATCATTTGACTGTAACAAAAAGACATAGTACAATCATTAACATTGATCAAGCCGCCTGTTTAGATTATAGCGCTATAGGTCTGACAAACCCATCCCCCCGCATAAATTCAGGGATGATCGATAACAGTTACACTTTTACTAACTTGCGAGTTAGGTCTCAGTCGACACAAGATTTGATTGTACAAAAGACGCATTGTTACATGTCGGACTCATATTCTATCATTACTCATTATTATGCTTCAACTATGATTGCTATACAACATATTGTTTTCAACTATATGCAAAACCTATGTATTCTCACCAACTATTTATAGTTGACCCCCCCCCCACATATTTCCAACTCAACATGTTTCAGGTTTACTTGCTATTGGAAGTTGTACAAGTCTTGGATCACATAGGAGCTTTGGACCTAGTTTATGTACTTATTAAATTGTATGACAAATTGTAAATTGTTAGTAATATTCAACTTCCATTTAGTACCATGAGCTATTGAACAATCATCACTACGTGACACCTCGATGTTTCCGCCATCGGTTGGGGTGTTACAGATTGGTATCAGAGCCATGGTTATAGGGAATTAGGTTATTAGAAAAATAATCAAGTCTATAACCTTAGGACTTTAACCAGTACTTGCTTCAATTACTTGCAGCTCTACCTTATCCTTATCCTTATCTCTATCCCTATCCTCATCCTTATTCTTAGCCTAACTTGGTCTTGCCTACTCTCTTTCACTTACTTTCTACAATCCTAACGTATTTCTAGATTATTAGGGCAAATTCCTTGGGCTTAGATCTGATCTGTTTTGATAAGCCAACATCTTCGTTTATTTGTGGTTAGATATTTACAATCTTTGTGTTTCATTTTCATTTATACCCCCACTCCCGTATAAATTATAAGTTTTGAATCTCAAAATTTTTGCAATTCAAATCTATTTTCTTTCTTATATAATTCCCCTATAAGCCTAAATTTCATAAATCATCTGTGGATTTCACCACCACATTTCATTTTACAAACTTATAATATTACTCGTACGTTTAATTATTTTCAACACCTTACCCAAATCATATTATTGCTTTTTTCAACATGTTACATATTTTTAAACTGTAACCTCATAACCTGAGTTTACCCTAGCACAAAACTAAAAATTTCTAAATTTTGTTGGATTTTCATTACCTAGAAATTTTACAAAATGCATATTTTTGTCAAAAGATGTCCTCAAATTTAATTTCTAAATTCAAATGTTTATTCATTAGCATAACAAAGGATTTTCAATATAATGTCACCTTGATCTATAAAACCTAATGTCGTGTTTAAAATCTTCGATTAACTGAAATATTCTGATCTAAAGCGACTTAGGTTGTACTATTTAACAACTTTCGTTTTATATACAAAACCAGTTTTAAGAAGACAAACAATAAAATCTTTCCACCCTCACAAACAAAATTCAATCTCCAATTTCTCCATTGACACCTACTTATTTTCAAATTGTCTGAATTTTTTTTTTTCCAATTTTGGCATTTACCACAATTATGTTTTCTCATACGCTTGATTTTAACCCCACAATTCATTCTCCTAAATAATCTCCATACTATTTGTGTCTCTTTGAAAACCTTTGTTAACTATCTTCACATTCATCTCTTTCATAACCTTGATGATACCTTGAGTTCTTCATCATCCCCTCAAGAACTAAATTCATATTCTTTACCTTCTTGAACATGAACTTGACCTCTATGTTAACCAAACTATTGAAACTTGATTGTGTGTTGCATCAAACTTAATCCTTAGTTATACATGAGGATTCGATTATCTACCATATTTGAACATTTGATACTAGAAGTCATGGAATATAAACTATTTGCTATAGACACACCTAGAGTCATTAACCTTGTCTAGGGAAACTATATTACAAATCGCATGCTATACTTGATACTTGATTGCTTACATGTACATATTATCCATTTGCAATTTATGTGTGTAATAATTGGTACACTTAATCAAACAACTGATAGAGGATGAAGTACTTGCTCAACAGTTAGTAGAGTACCAAATAACCTACTCAACGATTGGTAGAGGTCATCATGCCTGCTCAACAGTCGGTAGAGGCCCTAAAACCTGCTCAACGACTGGTAGAGGCTATCGCACCTGCTCAACAATCGGTATAGGTTCTTACTCACTGACTGGTAGAGGTCTTTTTCCTGCTCAACAGTTGGACTTTTTTTTTTTTTTTTTTTGATACATTGTATACGATTCAACCCCGAGGTTAATTGTATTATTTTACATGTGTGTTTAGAGTCATAGAAGAACACAAAACCCTAACGTAAGGTAAATTGGTGATTGCGGTCCGGAACGTAATCATGAATTTACAGGTACGTTAAGGTAGTGTGAAATTCTATCAAGGTCTTCGGTAGATAACCAATTATAAACTCTAGTTACCTGGTAGTTCATTAAATCTTTCTATAGTCAATCAACTCATGCATTTCTTTTAGGATTCCTAAAACTTAAGTTTAGTATTTTGCTAGATTCTTATTCTCCTTGCTATTTCAGACAAACCTAATCCAACCCTTAAAACTCGCACATATCAAACCTCTTATCCAAATTATTCAAAACAGATTATTCTATTATCTATATATTCATTTCGTGCCTTAACCCAAATTTTCCAAACCACAGTTGCCCTAATTTCTACCCAATCACCCTCATCCCTGTGTTTTTAAAAAACTTCGGGACGAAATTTATAAAAGTAGGGGAGACTGTAACATCCTATAATTTTCACGCACGTATATATAATTATTTTTTTTACTTGATAAAGCATTATCAAAAGAATGATTTTTTTTAGTTATTTAAGTTTTTTAGAAATTTTATAAAAACACTTAACTACGATATTACGTTTAAAATAACATTTAGAATTTAAAAGAAAATGTTGGATATAAGATTTTATAAAACTTAAAGTTTTAAAGTTTTAAAGTCTATAAGGGTTATCTAAATAAATAATCTAAAATTTTAAACAAATATTATAGGTGGTATAAATAAGTTATTATGGTGACTATCCACATTCCAACTCCGATATCTTTGTATCCTTTGTATTAATGTAAGAGCCTTATATATATAGAGGCTTCCTTGTATTTCTTGATTACACACTCAATGAATAAGACATCCTTATTCTATCTTCCTCTAATCTTTCATAGTTCTTGTACATTGTATGTTGGTTGCTAGTAGGTCGTTGTTTTACAACACGTTATCAGCACGAATTGCTTTTGGAGTGGATCATATTATGGTAAGGTTTACATTTACATTTTCATGTTTCTTCAGAAGATGACTATTAATCACTAACATGTTCTTGAAGGCTATTCAACGTAAAAAAATTTGCATATCTATATATATATATATATATATATATATATATATATATATATATATATATAAATAAAGCTTGGTTACATTAGAAGATTTCATAAAATTATTAAAAGTATATAAAAGGCATATAGTGTTTATTCACCTTATTTTTGTTATTAAAAAAAAAAGGTGTTATTGCTTTTAGGATGAAAACCGATTGCTAATCTCTAATCCAAATTCTGTAGAAACTCACGTGCGACGTACTTTCCTTTTTTTTTAAAAAAAAAAATCATTGCCCAAATTTTGGACTGGGTGAAATATGTCTAGAAATCAACAAGTCTACAAGCTCTACTGTTATTACTTTTTAATTTATCATTTATCTTTATTTAATTGTTACTCATTAATTAGTCGTTAGTTTAAATAGTTCAAAATGTTTTATCGTTATTATTAGACGATTAATTTTATCATTTGAGTTTCATAACTCTTATGAATTACATTAATAGAATGATAGTCCACATGCTTAACTCCTCTCATTCATTATTCTTATATTAAAGTAGAGGCCTATAAATAGAGCCATTGTATCTTACATTGAGACATCAATAAGAAACTATTTCCCAATTCTCCTTTCTGTTCTTTATTGACAATCACATAATAGATGGGTAGCATATAACTGTTTTATATTATGGTATCTAAAATGTTAAAATTGTATATAATTTCTATGGATATTTGTGAATGATAAATTCATGCCTTATTTTTTGATATTTGAAATGTTTGTGATGAAAAGGCTATATCGTGAAAAACTAATACATAAATTATATGTTTTTCTTTATGATGAAACACTTTATTTCACAAAGATTGTACCATAACTTGTTTTATTTGGTAACATGTTATAACATCATATGTTTGATTATGTATACAATTGACTATTTTGTATTTTATATGCTATCATTTACTTAGCATTGAACAAAACAAATAAAAAAAAAGTTATGGTTTATTATCACTCTCATGAAAGATTTACATTTGACATCCAAAGTGACATACACCTTGAATCTCATTATCATGTTATAAAAGGCCGTAAGATGTTGGGCCTATAATATTATATGACTTGAACATATAATTACTTCTCCATGGATGTTATGTGAAGAAAAGTTTATATATGACGGAAATTGGATAAAACAAATTTTGTTTGTTTGTCAAATCTCAAATATGCTCTTAAAGTAGCAATGTCATTAAAATTGGGTGAGAGGTTTGAAGTGACTTTATATCCGTCCAAAAGGAATGAATATCCATGAATGTTTTCGGATTCTATCCCATTCCCTGAAGTGAATGTGATGAAAAATGATCGGTATAAAGGTTAAAGATCATGTACATAACTAAGGAAGTTGTAATGATTCAACCATGAAAGTTTTGTGGTTATAATCCATTCCCTGAAGTGAATGTGATGATATAATGATCAGTGTAAAGTCCATGATCATGGTAATTGAGGAAATTTTAATGATCATCATGTGGATAATAAGATCAACGATGTTAATATTGAAATCGACCACAAGAAGTGGCACACTAAGGAAGTAATTATAAGAGAATAAGATATATTATTCTCTCGTATTTCTTGTCGTGTATTAGACAAGAAAGAGTGTAACATGTCTAATAATTTGTCACATATGAGATGTGCTCATGAAGTAACCATATCATTAAGAGAGTATGAAGAGTTTGAAATCATCTCATATTCTTGTGATCGAGTAAATAATGAAAAGTTATGAAGCTTGTTTCGCTTATACTCCATTCCCTGAAGTGAATGTGACTACATATTGATCATTGTAAAGGTAATGATCATAGACATCATTGAGACATTTGTAATGATGAGATCGACCATTTGGATTTGTAATGATGGTCATGTTAATAATGAGATGATGGTTTGAAGATTTCATACATACTCTCATATCTTACGTTTGTATTACATACGTGCAAGTAATACATAGTCGACCATAAACTAGAAGTTTAGTTTGTGGATCATAATTATTTAATTAGTTGGCATGACCGGTAAGACCACACTGAGTCGATGATGATGTGAACATAATGAAGAACTTAAAGATTCTTCCATCTGATACAAAGCATGTAATGTTTGCTCTTAAGCAAAATTATATATTTTGGAATTGATTAAAGGATACGCATATCCTAACATGATACCATTTAGTATTTAAAATCGATGCATCGTCTAAATGCTTATCAAGTTTGCAACGTGAAGTTTGCTTGATTTATGACTTAGCTAATAAGATAGCAAGCATATTATTCTAGATTGGCATATTTAATCAATTCCCAAGATAATAATGATCATTGGAATAAGTGTTGAACTTCATATAGCTTATGTTCATAAAAATATTGCTTTCATTGAGATGATCACTAAAACGTTTACTATTGATTGCAAAGTCAATGATCATGAAAAGCAAAAGTTCATGTTTACATTTGATTTTACATGCAGTAACATTTATTCACATCAAGCCAATACTTGGTATTAGTTTCTCCCCATTATAGTTGGTTTTTGGTCAGGAACCAAATATTGCCCATCTAAGATTTTATTGTGTGACATATATTGAAATTGATCCACCATGTCGCACGGAGATGGGACCTTAAAAAGGTGATTGGGAATATATGATGATGATTGGGAATATATGATGATTTATAGAGCCTTCAACAAGAAATTTATTTACATCTCAGTTAATTGATATCCATCTCAATGGATTAACATTCCCAACATCAGGGGGGAGATAAAATGCAATTGGAAATAGAAATGAGTTAGAATGAAATATCATTGATCCTCGTACTAAACAATGTGAACCAAAAGTTCAAAGGATAATTCATTCACAGAGATTAGCGAATTAGTTACCAGACGCATTAACTGACCTAAATATGATGAATAGCTAATCAAGTCACGTGTACCAACTGCTAATGCTCCATTTAAGATGAGTGTCCAGGAAGGACAAATGTATATTGGTAATAAGCCTACTGCACGCCTAAAGCGTGGTAGACTAGTCGATTCCAAAGAATAAAAATCCTCGAGAAATTGGAGCAAGTAAGAAAGATGGTCAAGTCGAGGTTATAGTAAAAAGGTCTCCTGAAGAGACATTAGACATGATGGTTTCAAAAGAACCTCAGGTACCTGAAAATAAAGAGATCTCGTTATATAGTATCATGTCTACGAAATGTATGGAATCGAAATAAAATCGACGTCGTTATAAATTTTATGTAATGTAGCGCTTGAAATGAGGATCAAGATTTAAGATCTGCCTATGAATGAATACAAAGAGATGATTTGCCAAAATGGAAAGACGCAAATACGACAGAGTTGAATTCTCTATTGAAAAGGAAAGTTTTGGACCAGTAGTCCATACAACAAAAGTTGTAAAACATATAGACATGAAAAGGTCTTTTGTGCGAATAAACATTTGAAAGAAAATGATATATGGTAAAATTGGTGGCACGAGAATTTCGCAAAGACCCGTAGTTGATTATGAGGAGACACATTCTCCAGTGGTGGATGCAATGACTTTTCAATATTTTATTAGTCTGGTAATGCAAAGAGAGAATTGAAATGCGTCTAATAAATATCATGATTTACTTGACACTAAAAGTTTACATGAAAATACCTGATGAAGGATTTAATGTGTCAAAATCTTGTAACGTAAGTTCTCGGGAACATTATGATCGGAATAAATAGATTCAATTCTGAATATGTTATGTTTGTTATATGATTGAATTGAATATAAGTGGAACTCCTCATGAGTATCCTAAAGCAACTGGGTGCTTAAAATGTAATATGAAACATCGTAAGATGTAATTATTGTGCACCAATACACCACATGTGATAAAACTGAACCTGGTGATTATGATACTTTAATGTATAAGAATGGTACAATATATATTGGAGAACTAGATGTTATTGTTCTTCCAATTGAAGAGTTAATGCACTTGCGTAATTGGTCAAGATGGAAAAGTCCTTGATGGGTTAATGATGCTTGCAGCATTGATATTAATACCTTAAGAAGTATTATGTATGGACTAAAATAAGGGGGTTGAGTGTTGTAAAACTCATGAGATATCCCGATAAAGAGCAACATAAGCTTGATAGTATTATCCAGCTTTTATCAAAAGTTTTCTCTTAAAAGTTCACTTGCAGTTTACAGTGATAATGTCTGAGCATTATCGAGAGACTCTGTAGAACTTTTAAAAGGGGGATTTTGAAAGTCCTTGACCTAGTGCACTTGTTGCTTGACCTATAATTCGAGTATATATGTAATGATATGCTTACCAATCCATCAAAGTATATCTTGAAAAGATGGTGGGACATTTTACAATTGACATAGCTCATATTTAAAGTGCATTAAAGGTTGTCCAATTACTTGATATGGAAAATTATTCATTTCATCTCCTACCAAAGTAGAGATTTTCACTCTATAAGTACCATAGTTAAATATATATGTACATTTGTATATGTCTTGCTAGTTATGCATGATTATTATATCTTCTACATGAACATATTATCATAATATAGTTTATGTCAAGCGAGGAGACACCGGAATGAGTTAAAACAAATACTTCAGGTATGAGCAATATTTGATTATATTCCACTAACCCATGCAAACAAGTTTGGTTAGTCTTGTAGATGCAGGGAATATAACACATCACATTTGTTGATCATGTGACATTTATTTACGAGAGGAGGAAACATTAGTTCAACTTAAAGAATTGCACTTACGAGAGCAGGGACTAAAAGTTTGGAATAAATATCATACATCAATGTTCGACTTAAAGATTTTCATGACAAGTGATCAAGACGCAAATCATTGACTACAAAGGTTTTGAGCAATTTTACTAGAAGTTCGACACACTTTACTTAAAAGATACGAAGATGAGGGGGAGTACTATATATGTTGCACTCTTTTTTTCCTTCACTAAGTTTTGTCCCATCGGATTTTCGAGAGGACGTACTAGAAAATCTCATATGAAGATTATACACCATTGCAAAACATGAAGGATTGTACTTCAAGGGATCGAGCGACATTTCATTGGCTACGGAAGCTTTAAACAACTTTCAAGGAAGATTGACACATGACAAAAAATTCAAATGAGGGGGAGTATGATACAAGTTGCACTCTTTTTCCCTTAACTAAGTTTTGTCCCGTTGGGTTTTCTTAGTAAGGTTTTTAATGAGGCGATATACCTGATCCAGAAGTATCAGGAAGAGTAATACGCCCTGCACTCTTTTTCCCTTAGCTTGAGGGTTTGTCCCACTGGGTTTTCCTGGCAAGGTTTTTAACGAGGCAGCATCACCAAGCGTATACTACATTATTTTCTTTTATCACGTGGATAATCAAGGGGGAGTGTTATAAATAAGTTATTATGGTGACTATCCACATTCCAACTCCCACCTCTTTGTATCCTTTGTATTAATGTAAGAGCCTTATATATATAGAGGCTTCCTTGTATTTCTTGATTACACACTCAATGAATAAGACATCTTTATTCTATCTTCCTCTAATCTTTCATAGTTCTTGTACTTTGTATGTTGGTTGCTAGTAGGTCGTTGTTTTACAACAATAGGTTTAATCTTTATAATGTTAAGATTAGTTTTTACAAAATTGGTTTGACTTTTAATAGAATTGATTCTAAAAAAATATAATAATAATAATAATAATAATAATAATAATAATAATAATAATAATAATAAAATAAAAACTTTTGAAACTATACAGATCATGGTGTCATTTTCCCAAAACTCAATTTAGGAGTAAACCAATTTCCCTCCAATATTCCATCATGCCTGATCCAAATCCAACGTGAGTCTATCAATTTTGTAAATTTCGGGATTGGCTAATAATCTGTGTTTGACCAAACTTAATTACTCCAATCAATTCAAAAAAAAATTATCTCCAAAACAGACTACACGGTTGATTAACTATTTGCAAAATTAGTTGATAAAGACGCACAAATCTCGACCCTGTGACCGACAAGAAGAAAGCACGATCAATGTTTTAATTTCATTCCTTTTGTAATAGCCGCTAATCATGGCACAAACAATCGCCATTTAACCCATTGATCAGCCAACCAAACCGAACGAACAATCATGTTTAAAACCGATCACCAATCACATAACAACCCCCTTGGTTGATCCATCTATGTCCCTTGCCAAGATATTCGAGCGAAACAACACCCATCTCCTCGAACCGTCTCCATCACCCTGTCAGTCTCCTCCCATCCAACAAACTTAAACCAACCAACAACCGTCGTCGTTGGTTTGAATCATCTCAGTGCACCGTCGGCCACTATGACTTAAACGTGACCAGCCCTCGCCACTATCGTTCGCCGACGTGTCCTCACGATCACCGCAGCCACCACCAGGATTGTTCGCGAACCGTTCAACCCCTTGTTCGGCGTCGTTCCTTCTGATAAAAAGAGGTAAGTGGCCGATCTTGTAAAATCCTTTTGTTCCATTTTTAGTTCCGGCGACTAATATGCGTAAAAAGCTAATACATACATATTTGTTAACTTGTCATAACATTTAGGAATGTTCGAGATGCAAACTCCTCCTTATAACCGAATTGAATTACTAGATCAATTTCAGTCATGAAACACAAATTTTGATTAAAGTTATATATATTGAGTTTTATTCAGTAGCATAGATTAGTGAATTAAATTGCAGCAAATTTGTATATGAATACGTGATTTATATGTCATATTGTTGCACTTGCCCTATGTCATCATAGAAATTACACAAGGGTAGTAAAGTCCTTCGTCGCCGGACAATGGTTGAGCCATCGAATAATATAGACGTATTAATGTAAGCAATTTTTTTTTTAATAATGAAAAATATAGGTTCAAGAACAATTCCTTGATTCTCACCTATATCTTGCAAGCCCCTCGTCACCATCAAGGTGAGTTTACATAGCCCCTTCATCGGGTGAAACATGTTTAAACATTTTATACACTATCATTTACTCATTCATACATTGTTGCAACTTGTGATTCAATTATAAACATTTTATACACTATCATTTACTCATTCTATCATTTGACTGTAACAAAAAGACACAGTACAATCATTAACATTGATCAAGCCGCCTGTTTAGATTATAGCGCTATAGGTCTGACAAACCCATCCCCCCGCATAAATTCAGGGATGATCGATAACAGTTACACTTTTACTAACTTGCGAGTTAGGTCTCAGTCGACACAAGGTTTGATTGTACAAAAGACGCATTGTTACATGTCGGACTCATATTCTATCATTACTCATTATTATGCTTCAACTATGATTGCTATACAACATATTGTTTTCAACTATATGCAAAACCTATGTATTCTCACCAACTATTTATAGTTGACCCCCCCCCCCCCCATCTTTCCAACTCAACATGTTTCAGGTTTACTTGCTATTGGAAGTTGTACAAGTCTTGGATCACATAGGAGCTTTGGACCTAGTTTATGTACTTATTAAATTGTATGACAAATTTTAAATTGTTAGTAATATTCAACTTCCATTTAGTACCATGAGTTATTGAACAATCATCACTACGTGACACCTCGATGTTTCGACCATCGGTTGGGGTGTTACATGTTCGGTTAAAGTTAAATGAATAAACACGAACATGCATGTGTTCGTGTTCGTTCGGTTCGTTTACAGGCCTAACCACGACACATTCATACGTTTCATCGACCTACATTAACATCTATAAAAATTATAAAACTATATAAATAATAATTATAATAAGTATATATATAAATATATTAATAAAAAAAGCCAAACTCTAACATGAGCTCAATTCGAGCTTGAAAAAATTACCTACAACTCGAGCTCAAGCGTTAAAAACAAAGCTCAAACCATACCAAGTGCTAGAATAATATCAATTGTTGCCTTTCTCATTAACAATCAAGGATATAAATACATCATTCCTAAATATGGATACAAGACTATATTTGGATACAATGAAATACAATAATTGTGATTGATAACCTAATTATGATATGATTGTCTATTACTCCCCCGCAGTCGAAGCAGGAGGAGACCGGATGCTGAGACTGGACCGAAAATCTTCGAATAAGACTCGCGGGAGGCCCTTAGTGAAGATGTCCGCAATCTGGTAACGGGTGGGGATATGAGAGATTCGAACTTGGCCGCGTTGTACCTGTTCCCACACAAAGTGAATGTGCAGCTCTATATGTTTTGTCCGTTGATGTTGGACGGGGTTGCCAGCTAGGTAGATTTGTGACACCCGACATGTTCGGCTTAAATATTTTGATAAAACATAAGTCTACCTTAGCGAGAAACATTTATAAACGGACTTAACTAGGTTAGTTGGGTCGGGTTATGATAGGATTGTCCAGGGTTCAATGATCTGGAGGATCATTGGGAGTCATTTTGGGAATACACTAGTACCGGGTCCCGTTGTTGGTGAAATTACATGAACTGAATCAAGTAGGACAGGTAGATTATTAACACACGTGTAACATAACATGAGAATACGTGCTTGATGTGTTGCAAAACACATCTCTTTTCCTATGTATTTTGTATATTATTTGGTCATGTTTTTATTTGTTTCGTGTTGTTTTTATTATATATTTATGTATTTTATTATTTCATAGGTGTTTGGAGAAAATGAGCTCAAAATGAAAGAATTTTAATCGAGACACCGACACTTGAGAGCCGGTGTTCATGGACGTTGGAGCGTAAACGAGAAATTTTGGTCGAGCTAAGAACACCTGAGATGCGAGCTTGAAGTATACTACTAATAAAAATAATAATAATAATAATAATAATAATAATAATAATAATAATAATAATAATAATAATAATAATAATAATAATAATAATAATAATAATATTATTATTATTATTATCTTCGTGACCTATGGGCCCAACCCAACAAATTTTGGGACATTCATATTTATTATGGAGGTTATCACGAAGAGAGGATTATCACGAGGGGATTGGAGGAACAGCCGCTACAAGACAGAATAGGAGGTGGACATTATCATATCACAACGGAGCAGCCGCAAATGAGATTTATTTTGAAGAGGAAGGTGGGGTTCAAGTATTGAAGGCTCGGACATATTTAGTTGGGAGTTCACATATCAACAGCCGCTACATCTAAAAGAAAAAAGAAAACATTATCATCGAAAAGAATATAGTGGACGGCAAAAAGAGAGAATAAATCAACATCCACAAGAGAGGATTATTTTGAAGAAGAAGGCACGAGTTCAAGATCGAACCAACGGGTTTGACTATAATAAGTTTTAGTTTTTATATTTATTGACTTTGTGTTTATGAATATTATTACTATAACTTTTATTTTTCTTGAACCTATGTCTTTATTGTTTAATCTAATTATGTTTGGCTAAAACATTAGTGGCCACCTAGGTTTGTCATGACGACTTTTTGATTTTGGGTTTATGTTTCGGTATTGGATTTTATAGTTGGATTTATGTTTTAGTAAGAAACTTGTTTATGATTCTATGATGTGTGTGCGTACTTTTTACTAATTTATTATCTTTTAATGTTCCACGAGTGTCTTAGTGAATGTCTTTCATGTTTGGACACTTGTTAGAATTACTTGCTTTGTGCTTGTAGTTTACTTTATGGGTTTAGGCCTAAATTCCATAGGAACATTAATTGGGAGTTTAGAGGTGATTAGTATTCTTCCTACTCTTGAGACCGAGAGGTGATAGGTAGTCAGGTTTGTCTTTGGTGTTAGAGGTTTAGGCTAGAAACACTGAGAGATCAGGTTTTCCCAGGTTCTCTAGTATTATTTGCTTATCTGTGTCATAGATTGACTTTACAGGTTACTCCTTGCACTTTAGGGTGTATTGTGATTGGAGAGTGAGAAATCTAAACCAGTCTAGCGAGTACTTTAGCATAGTTAGTGAGACCGAGAGGTGATCTAACCAATCAGTGAGATTAGTAGCCTTTAGGATTCCTTTTCGGTCAGTCTTGGTAAATGATCCGGGAGCCACTAGGATACTAAGGGTGAATATTATAAGATCCTGATTGCCAACATAGTTTCCAAAGCCGGGGCAGTTCCAATTTCATTAGTAGGATTCGATACCTAGGTGGTTGCCTTTCCCATCTCTGATTTCCTCCTTAGTGATCCTCTTCTATCTTTTAATTTAAGCATTTTAATTTATTTACTTTAGTAATTAATTAATATAAAAAATCACAAAAATCCAATTTGCTAGGCTAGGAGTCGATGGAGGTCTAGTACCGAGAGTCGCCACATTGTGTCCACGGTTCGATATTCCGGACTTACTTGCTCTGCTACACTGCGACCGGTGCACTTGCCGTTAGTGTGTGGTTTAGCGGGTTTATCCATTTTTAAAACTTGACCCGAATTTATTTAATACACAATTTCACACATCAGTGCTACAAGGTGTGAACATGATTATACGTGCCTACATGTGCTTAACATGTGTTAGAATTGCATGATCATACGTTAGAATGTGTTTAAATGCGTTTAAACGACAAAACTGGAAAACATGGAAAACATAAGCCCAGGTTCGACCCCACGCGGAAATGAGCCTTGGTTCGACCCTTGGATAAGGGGTGAACCTGGAACAAACCACAAAACAAGTTCATTCGACCTTATAAAGGGGCGAAGGTGGCACCTTCGACCCCATGCAAGGGGCGAATGTGGAGTTCATATAAATACCACACTTTGTCATTTTTCACCATTTCACAAACCCTAGCCGTCTCTAAACACTCTCAAACGATTTTAATCACTAAGGAATGAGTTTTTGCTCTTGTTTTTCATAATCTAACCTACAAACAACATCTAATCAAGAATCCAAGGTGTGTTCTTAATCCTAAACCCTTTTTAAAGCATTTTGATTCGTTTTCATCTAACCCTAAATGTCCAGATCTGTTCTAAGGATGTTTTTATGATTAAAAACGTTTTAAACATCTTTCTAAACCTAAACCTTATCATTAAACATAGGTTTCTTATCAATAAACATATGTTAATTATATGTTATGTGATATTATGTGTGGTTTAATGATTTGCTGTTGTATTAATGATAGAAACATGATCTAGGGCTGCTATTATTGTGAGTATATGATTGTTAAGGTTACAATTAGATGAATGATAATGTTATGACAAATTTTTGGGATTTTGATAAACCTAGGGCTTGATGCAGGATAGGATCATCAATAAAACCATTGGGGGTTTTCATATACACAATAAACTGAGCATAATAGGAGGATTAAGAAAGGATTTTGAAAAGTTTCCAAATAAAGTAAAGATTTCATGCATGATGTGACATTTCCATAATTTTTGCCATTTCGGGAAAGGGTTAAAATGAACAGGTTTTGGGGCAAAGTTAGTGGGTTTTTGTGGGGATATTTTATTCATACTTGACTGCTGTGATTGATGATGTTCCGGGATGTTTTCTGATGTTTTTGAAGCGTTTTGTGGAAAAACACTCTGCCAGGGTCGAACCTGGGCACCTTCGACCAGTCGTGGGGTCGAATGTGGAATCCCAGGGTCGAACCTGGACAACTGTGGTCGAATCTGTCTAATAGGTCGAAGGTAACTCTTAAAGGGTCAAACGTGGAAGAAAAAGGGGCGAAGGTGGAGCAGAAAACCCTGGTTCTACCCTATACAATCAAAAATGAGATTTTTGATGCAAACTAAGTGTTTTATGCTTGAACCTTATGTGTAATCTATGTATACTTGATTAGTTAGGGTAATGAGTCACCAACTGGATGTCGGGTTGGTCTAGTGTGTCAGTTGAACATTGAAAACACGTTTTAAAACATACTTGGTCACGATCTGGACAATCGGGGACTTGATAACCTTATGGTTATTAGTCGGAACACTTATGTGAACATTTTGATAGATCTCCGGTAGTGGGATTATCAAGGGCTTGGCTTTCTTATATTACTGAGGGACACAACCTAAGGTGAGTTCACCGCCCCACTTTTACTGCTTTAACTTTTGGGGGAGAAAACATGCGCTAAACTTATTTTGGTAACATATGTCATACTATGGTTTTAACTTTGTGTTGCTATACGATCTTTGAAAGTCCCGAGGAAAACCATGAATGTGCGGGGATGCACAACGGGGGAAATGTGGATAGATCTATTGGGTTTGACAGACCCCACTCGACGACTTGGAGGGCCGGGCGGGTGCATATTGTCTCGAACTGGTAACATTGGTAACATTGCTAACACACACACGGGCCAAACATTGGTAACAGTCTAGTAATGGTTTTCCAATCGTAGTAGTAACAAAACATACGCCTAGCTAGCGTACTTGGTAACATTGATATAGTATGGACATGGTAACATCTTGGTAACACATGATAACATCTTGGTAACACATGGTAATATTTTGGTAACACTGTGGTAACATTTTGGTAACATATTGAACAAACATGTGAACTCACCAGCATTATATATGTTGACGTCTTTTTGGCATGTTTTCTCAGGTCGCTAAGGTAACATCAGTTGGACTAGGCGCACGGGTCTGCATTGGCGTCTAGGCTTAGTTGCATGTTTTGAAATAAGTGTCTTGAATACTTTGGAACACGGTTTTGTAGCTGATTAAATTCTTTAAATGCTTCCACTTATGAAATCTATGTTTTTGAGCTTACGTATTTCATATAGTGTTGTTTATTGTGACCGTTGACTTGGATCCTAGTTTGTCATGCGCCTCGCGGTAAACTCCGGAGCAGAAATTTTAGGGTGTGACAGATTGGTATCAGAGCCAATGGTTATAGTGAACTAGGACTGCATGTAGAGTCTGGTCTATAGCCGAGTCACACACACTAGACGGTCACATACTTTGAGTCGCTAAGTGGGATACGTACTAACTTTGTCGGGGTGTCTTTGTATTATCATCATACTTCTGTGTTGCATCATCCACTCTCACTTGGGTTCTTACCTACTCTTGTTTTCTTCTTCGAGATTTGAAGAAGGAAAGGACTGGCTTGTTGACTTTTGCACACACATGCTCTCTTACACTTACACCTATCGTAACACGTTACTAGATGACGATATTCGGTGACCGGAGTTTGAACTGGGAGTACATTAGGAGGACCATGTAGAGCAGTTTATCATTTCGGGTGCACACGAAATCATAAACTGAAATGCATGGAAATCCCGGTGGACTTTGAGTTTGAATGTACAGTCCTGGGTATGTCCCTAGGTTAACTCTTGTAATTTCTAGTGGTTGGCACTAGAGGTGAACCTGAATCCCTCGATTTCTTGATTGTCAGATCATGTCTGGTGCTCGTGGTGGTGGACGTCGTGGTGGCGGCGGCGGCCGTGCCGGCGGTGGTGGTTGTGGTAACATCAACATGTCCCAAGCTGAACTGAACGACTTGTTGCAACAAGTGAACATGGCCATGGCTACTTTCCAGGCTGGACTTAATGCCATGGGTGGTGAGTTGATTTCTATCGACTCTGCTTCATTCTTGGGTGTCATGTTCTTTCTTTTGTATTTTATTCGTGTGTCATGTCTCAGGTATTGCTGTCAATCCACCTCCACCTCGGTGCTCTTATAAGAAGTTTCGGGACTGTCAGCCCCATAACTTCGTTGGAACTGAGGAAGCGGTAGGACTGCTCCGATGGATGGAGAAGGTTGAATATGTGTTTGTGATGTGCAACTGTCCTGCCGTGGACCGGGTTAAGTATGCTACTGTGACATTTGAGGGACCTGCATTGTCGTGGTGGAATGCCACTGCCCAAAACATAGGTTTGGGGGAGGCTATTGCTATCCCTTGGGCGGATTTTGTGCATCTTTTGAGGAGCGAGTACTGTCCAAGGAAAGAAGTACAGAAGTTGGAGCATGAGGTTTGGAGCTACAAGATGGTTGGGTCGGAGATAGAAGAGTACACTGTGAGGAGGAACGAGCTAGCGGTGTTGTGTCCTGATTTGCACACACCCGAGTATAGGAGGATTGAGCACTATGTTTCTGGGTTAGTGCCGAAGATTGCAGGGTTGGGGGCTGCCAGGAATCTTCCCACACTTGCTGAAGTTGTTTGATCGGCTCATCGGATGACTAACCTGAAGGGGGCAGAAGGTGTTTTGCCTCCTAAGGGTACTACTGTGAAGGGTTCGGAGGGGAACAAAAGGAAGTGGGATAATGTGGGGAAGAGTGTCGTGCCAGCACCATCTCAGCCGGGGAAGAAGTTTTATTCGTCTGGGTCTTCTTCGGGGCAGAAGTCGGATGGGTATGTTGGGAAGCATTCCGAGTGCAACAAGTGTGGTTATCATCACACTGGGAGTTGTGATCGGACTCGTTGTCATCGGTGCCATTAGTTTGGGCATCTTGCTAAGGATTGCAGGGTGTCACTTTCCTCGACTCAAGCTCCTCCTGCTGCTCCTGCTCCTCCTGTTCAGGGGACTCCAGGAAAGCAGGGGTGCTATAACTGTGGTGACACGGGGCATTTCAAGCGTGATTGTCCCAAGCTGAGACAGGGCGAGAATGGGAAGGGCGGGAACGGTAACGGGAACAACGGAGGCGGCGGCAGGACTGCGCGTGCTTTCGTCATTGGATCTGCAGAGGCTAGGCAGGATCCAGACACAGTTACCGGTACGTTCCTTCTTAATGATCGCTATGTTTCTGTTTTGTTTGATTCTGGTGCCGATAAGAGTTTCATATCTGTGGACATTAGTCGATTGCTAGATATAGTACCCACACCTTTAGAGACTAAGTACTTGATAGAATTGGCTGATGGCAAGAAAATCGAAGCGACACATATTCTTAGGGAATGTCGCTTGGAACTGCCGGGTTTGTCATTCCCCATTGACCTTATGTTGGTATCCCTTGGTAGTTTCGATGTCGTTGTGGGCATGTATTGGTTGTCGTTGTATCGTGCGGAGATCGTTTGTTTCGATAAGGTTATTTGGATCCCTCTCCCTGATGGAGAGACTCTTTCGGTTCATGGCGAGAAAAGCGGTACTCCGCTAAGTATCATTTCTAGCATGAAGGCCCTTAAATATCTCTGAAAGGGTTATTCGGCCATTCTGGCACTTGTTTTATGTTTTGACTAACGATGAGAAGAAGATCGAGGATATTCCAGTGGTTCGTGATTTTCCCGATGTGTTTCCTGATGATTTACCTAGTCTCCCTCCCCATCATCAGGTTGAGTTTGGCATTGATCTTACTCTAGGTGCAGCTCCTATTGCCCGAGCTTTGTATCATCTTGCACCTCCCGAGATGCAAGAGTTGTCCAGCCAGTTACAGGAACTCTTGGAAAAGGGTTTCATCCGACCGAGTTCTTCCCCGTGGGGAGTTCCTATTCTGTTTGTGAAGAAGAAGGACGGAAGTCTTCGCATGTGTATCGACTATCGTGAGCTGAACAAAGTGACCATCAAAAATTGTTACCCTCTCCCTAGTATTAATGATCTCTTTGACCAGCTCCAGGGCTCTAGTTACTACTCGAAGATTGATTTGCGATCTGGTTATCACCAGTTGCGCGTTCAGGAATCCGACATCCCGAAAACTGCGTTTCGTTCTCGTTATGGCCAGTTTGAGTTCTTGGTCATGCCTTTTGGTCTCACTAACGCACCAGCGGTGTTCATGGACTTGATGAACCGCGTTTGCAAGCCTTATCTTGACAAATTCATCATCGTGTTTATTGATGACATTCTGGTTTATTCTAAGAATAAGACGGACCATGAGGAACACTTGCGGTTGGTCTTGGAACTTTTAAGACGGGAGCAGTTGTATGCTAAGTTCTCAAAGTGTGATTTTTGGTTATGCAAAGTTCAATTTCTAGGGCATGTGGTTAATGAACTGGGAATTCATGTCGATCCGGCTAAGATCGAAGCTATTAAAGACTGGGAAGCACCAAAGACGCCATCTGAGGTGTGGCAATTCCTAGGTCTTGCGGGTTACTATCGTCGTTTCATTGGGGATTTTCGAAGATCGCTCAACCCCTCACCTCTCTTACCCAGAAAGACCGAAAGTTTGACTAGGGTGAATCGCGGGAATCGGCATTTCAGATGCTGAAGCTTAAACTTTGTTCTGCACCTATCCTATGCCTACCTGAGGGTACGGATGATTTTGTTGTGTACTGTGACGCTTCTATTCGTGGTCTCGGTTGCCTGTTGATGCAACGCGGGAAGGTCATTGCTTATGCTTCTCGTCAACTTAAGGTTCACGAGAAGAACTATACTACCCATGATTTGGAATTGGGTGCAGTGATTTTTGCGTTGAAAATCTGGAGACATTACTTGTACGGTACAAAATGTGATGTATACATCGATCACAAGAGTCTTCAGCATATTTTCAACCAGAAGGAGTTAAACATGCGGCAGCGTCGCTGGGTTGAACTCCTGAACGATTATGACTGTGCTATTAAGTATCATCCTGGCAAGGCGAACGTTGTGGCGGATGCCTTGAGCAGGAAGGAATCTGTGAAACCTCGTCGTGTTCGAGCCTTACAGCTCACTATCCATTCCTCTTTGCCTGACCGAATCCGTTCTGCATAATTGGAAGCTTTGAAGGAGGAAAACCTTAAAGCAGAAACCATGCACAGCGCTGACAAGCATCTTGAGCTCAGGTCCGATGGCCTACACTATTTCGCAGAGCGTGTTTGGGTCCCTTTGTTAGGGGGATTACGGGAGCTTGTCTTGGAAGAAGCTCACAAATCCCGGTATTCTATTCACCCTGGCTTCGATAAGATGTATCAGGATTTGAAGATACTTTATTGGTGGCCAAACATGAAGGCTGACATAGCTTCATACGTGAGCAAGTGCTTGACTTGTGCTAAAGTCAAGGTGGAGTATCAGACCGTCTGGTCTCCTGCAACAACCAGAGATTCCAGATTGGAAGTGGGAACGAATCACGATGGATTTTGTCACTGTGCTACCGAAGTCACCAAGTGGTTACGATATGATTTGGGTGATTGTCG
Organism: Ambrosia trifida; assembly: GCA_028751855.1. NCBI lineage: Eukaryota > Viridiplantae > Streptophyta > Magnoliopsida > Asterales > Asteraceae > Ambrosia > Ambrosia trifida. The sequence continues at coordinate 73,556,165 of CM054129.1, forward strand.
ACAGGTTGACAAAATCGGCGCGTTTCATACCTATTAAGGAAACTGATGGGGTCGAGCGGTTAGCTCGACTTTACCTTAAGGAGGTAGTTTCTCGGCACGGGGTGCCTGTTTCTCTTATCTCCGGTCGTGATTCTCGTTTTGCTTCGCGTTTCTGGAAGGCTCTGCACAAGGCTTTGGGTACTCAGTTGGATATGAGTACGGCTTATCATCCGCAAGCTGACGGACAAAGTGAGCGGACGATTCAAACCTTGGAAGACATGCTTCGGGCATGTGTTATCGATTTTGGCAAAAGTTGGGAGATTCACCTACCGTTGGTGGAGTTCTCTTACAACAACAGCTATCACACAAGTATCAAGGCAGCTCCGTTCAAGTCTCTTTACAGACGAAAATGTCGATCTCCTCTTTGTTGGACCGAGGTGGGCGAGAGCCAGCTCACTGGTCCGGAACTGGTGTACGAAACTTCGGAGAAAATCATACAAATTCGTAACCGTTTGGCAGCCGCAACGGATCGTCAGAAGAGTTATGCCGATCGTCGTCGCAACCTTTGGAGTTCCAGGTTGGGGACAGGGTACTTCTGAAAGTTTCACCATGGAAGGGCGTCATACGCTTTGGAAAGCATGGCAAGCTTAACCCTCGTTATGTCGGACCGTTTGCAATCCTGGAACAGATTGGACCGGTGGCATACAGACTTGACTTACCGGCGGAGCTCGGTAGTGTTCACAACGTCTTCCATGTGTCTAACTTGAAGAAGTGTTTGGCTGATGAATCTCTTATTGTACCACTAGAATAGATCAAGGTTGATGATCGTCTTCGCATTGTGGAGGAACCTGTTGAGATTCTCGACTACAAGATTCGTAGCCTTCATCGAAGTAAAATCCGCATCGTTAGAGTTCGTTGGAACTCGAATCGTGGACCGGAGTTCACGTGGGAACGGGAGGATCAGATGAAAGCTAAGCACCCTCATCTTTTTCCGAAACGTGCGTTCGAATCTAGGCATATTACCGCTGAAGCTGAATGAATCTCGGGGTGAGATTCCTTTCAACGTTGGGATAATGTGACACCCGGTAAATTTTCTTTTCGTTTCCTTCTTTTCATTTCTTTCATTTTTTGGGCTTTGTGCAATTTTCGGGACGAAAATTCTTTCAACGTGGGGATGATGTGACACCCGGCATATTCGGCTTAAACATTTTGGTAAAACATAAGTCTACCTTAGCGAGAAACATTTATAAACGGACTTAACTATGTTAGTTGAGTCGGGTTATGATAGGATTGTCCAGGGTTCAATGATTTGGAGGATCATTGGGAGTCATTTTAGGAATACACTAGTACCGGGTCCCGTTGTTGGTGAAATTACATGAACTGAATCAAGTAGGACAGGTAGATTATTAACACACGTGTAACATAACATGAGAATACGTGCTACAAGGTGTGAACATGATTATACGTGCCTACGTGTGCTTAACATGTGTTAGAATTGCATGATCATACGTTAGAATGTGTTTAAATGCGTTTAAACGACAAAACTGGAAAACATGGAAAACATAAGCCCAGGTTCGACCCATGGCATGGGGGCGAACCTGGAAATGAGCCTTGGTTTAACCCTTGGATAAGGGGCGAACCTGGAACAAACCACAAAACAAGTTCATTCGACCTTATAAAGGGGCGAAGGTGGCACCTTCGACCCCATGCAAGGGGCAAATGTGGAGTTAATATAAATACCACACTTTGTCATTTTTCACAATTTCACAAACCCTAGCCGTCTCTAAACACCCAATAACGATTTTAATCACTAAGGAAGGAGTTTTTGCTCTTGTTTTTCATAATCTAACCTACAAACAACATCTAATCAAGAATCCAAGGTGTGTTCTTAATCCTAAACCCTTTTTAAAGCATTTTGATTCGTTTTCATCTAACCCTAAATGTCCAGATCTGTTCTAAGAATGTTTTTATGATTAAAAATCTTTTAAACATCTTTCTAAACCTAAACCTTATCATTAAACATAGGTTTCATATCAATAAACATATGTTAATTATGTGTTATGTGATATTATGTGTGGTTTATTGATTTGCTGCTGTATTAATGATAGAAACAAGATCTAGGGCTGTTATTATTGTGAGTATATGATTGTTAAGGTTTAATTAGATGAATGATAATGTTATGACAAATTTTTGGGATTTTGATAAACCTAGGGCTTGATGCAAGATAGTATCATCAATAAAACCATCGAGGGTTTTCATATACACAATAAACTGAGCATAATAGGAGGATTAAGAAAGGACTTTGAAAAGTTTCCAAATTGGGTACAGATTTCATGCATGATATGACATTTCCATAATTTTTACCATTTCGGGAAAGGGTTGAAACGAACAGGTTTTGGGGCAAAGTTGGTGGGGTTTTGTGGGGATATGTTATTCATACTTGACTGCTGTGATTGATGATGTTCCGGGATGTTTTTGGATGTTTTTGAAGCGTTTTGTGGAAAAACACTCTGCCAGGGTCGAACCTAGGCACCTTCGACCAGTCGTGAGGTTGAAGGTGGAATCCCAGGGTTGAACCTGGACAACTGTGGTCGAATCTGTCTAATGGGTCGAAGGTAACTCTAAAAGGGTCGAATGTGGAAGAAAAAGGGGCGAAGGTGAAGCAGAAAACCCTGGTCCGACCCTATACAATCAAAAATGAGTTTTTTGATGCAAACTAAGTGTTTTATGCTTGAACCTTGTGTGTAATCTATGTATACTTGATTAGTTAGGGTAATGAGTCACCAACTAGATGTCGGGTCGGTCTAGTGTGTCAGTTGAACATTGAAAACACGTTTTAAAACATACTTGGTCACAATCTGGACAATCGGGGACTAGATAACCTTATGGTTATTAGTCGGAACACTTATGTGAACATTTTGATAGATCTCCGGTAGTGGGATTATCAAGGGCTTGGCTTTCTTATATTACTGAGGGACGCAACCTATGGTGAGTTCACCGCCCCACTTTTACTACTTTAACTTTTGGGGGAGAAAACATGCGCTAAACTTATTTTGGTAACATATGTCATACTATTGTTTTAACTTTGTGTCGCTATACGATCTTTGAAAGTCCCGGGGAAAACCATGAATGTGTGGGGATGCACAACGGGGGAAATGTGGATAGATCTATTGGGTTTGACAGACCCCACTCGACGGCTTGGAGGGCCGGGCGGGTGCATATTGTCTCGAACTGGTAACATTGGTAACATTGCTAAAGACACACGGGCCAAACATTGGTAAGAGTCTAGTAATGGTTTTCCAATCGTAGTAGTAACAAAACATACGCCTAGCTAGCGTACTTGGTAACATTGATATAGTATGGACATGGTAACATCTTGGTAACACATGATAACATCTTGGTAACACATGGTAACATTTTGGTAACACTGTGGTAACATTTTGGTAACATATTGAACAAACCTGTGAACTCACCAGCATTATATATGTTGACGTCTTTTTGGCATGTTTTCTCAGGTCGCTAAGGTAACATCGGTTGGACTAGGCGCACGGGTCTGCATTGGCGTCTAGGCTTAGTTGCATGTTTTGAAATAAGTGTCTTGAATACTTTGGAACACGGTTTTTAGCTGATTAAATTCTTTAAATGCTTCTGCTTATGAAATCTATGTTTTTGAGTTTACGTATTTCATATAGTGTTGTTTATTGTGACCGTTGACTTGGATCTTGGTTTGTCAAACGCCTCGCGGTAAAACTTTGCAGCGGAAATTTGAGGGTGTGTGATGTGTGTAAATGTATATATAAAAATAACACAAGCTTTAATTAAAACGACTCACCTAAAAACTACACACGCACGGCAAGTGTACCGGTCGCAAAGCAGTAAACAGATAAGACCGAGTATCGAACCCAAAGACGCGAATGCAACTCTCGATCACAACCTATACCGAATACTAGCCTAAATAAATAGATACTTAAATGGGGGGTATTTTAAACTACTAATTATAAACTTAAAAGAAACTAAATTTAAATAAAATAACCTCGACTGCTTATGGGAACTAGGAGCTAGGAGAAATCGGATAGGAAGAAGGCTGGTAACCTGGGTAGAATCCCTAGACTCTGGTTATAAAAGCTGACCTATGTAATCCGATTGGAGACCCTGTTCTCATCTAATAAACCTCCTGTCAAGGATAGCTGACTAGACTCAAGGCGGGACAAGTATTGAGATGCTAAAATGAAAGTGGATCGCCCCAGCGAAACCAAATCCCACAGTAATCCTTTAATCAACCACTCTTGGATCGAAAACTCCCAAACTGTGAAGCAGACTTAATTAATACGAATGAAATCCTAGGAAAACTCTAAACACGAATAAGTAACCGGTCTCGCCCTAGCGATAACCAAACTACCAAACAATGCCTAGTTAGTCAACCTAGCAATCCCGAATTATATTCCTATCCTTCGGGAAGGGATTGCACACCTTAGCTAACTGACTTTAAAAACCTGTTAAACTTGCGCTATTCCTAACTGCAAGAACTAGCTCGACAACCAAAGTTAATCAAACTAGAATGATTTCTAGATCTAGGGAAAATTCCTATATGCCTAGAATATCGAAACCAACAAACAAGTATTCAAATCAAAAAGCGCCAGCACACAAATATTCAAAATCAAACATAAAAATTAAATCATGTAACCCAACACATCCAAAAAGAAAAACATAAGTCTTTAATTAAAACCAAAATCTAGTTCATCATCCCAAGTCACCAATAATAGGTTTAGCCTATAATAATTAAAAACATCTTCATAAAATAAATAAAAGTAGCTTTAACCATGTCTATAGAGAAAATAAATAAAAACTAAACCTAACCCAAGGCTCGTTGGCTATTGATCTTTAACGTGCCCGTGGCCTTTTCTCCTTCCGTGCCCTTTCGCTCGTCACCGTAGCTTGGTCGGTAGCTTGTTTGCTGTGCGATTGCAATTCGTCTCCGGCTGAATTGGATAATTATCAATTGTAGAATGATATTTATTTAGGCTAGTATTCGGTATAGGTTGTGATCGAGAGTTGCATTCGCGTCTTTGGGTTCGATACTCGGTCTTATCTGTTTACTGCTTTGCGACCGGTACACTTGCCGTGCGTGTGTAGTTTTTAGGTGAGTCGTTTTAATTAAAGCTTTTGTTATTTTTATATATACATTTACACACATCAAGTTTTTGGCGTCGTTGCCGGGGACGCAATTGGCACTCTTGAGCGATTCTACAATTGTAAAATGAATTGGAATTGTCTTCAAAATCCCAATGAATGATTTGTGAATATCAATCTTTATCTCCTGCCAACATGTGACCGACTTAAGTTTATGTCTTGGCTTGGGCTTCGGCCCAAGCTTATCTTTTTTTTTTAATTATTATTTATTATTATTATTATTATTTATAGTATTATAACTCGGTTATTATTGGCTCAACCAAAGTTTTTCGTTTACGCTCCGACGTCCATGAACACATGCTCTCTAGTGTTCGTGTCTCAATTAAAATTCTTTCGTTTTGAGCCAATTTCCCACGAACAGCTATAAAATAATAAAATAAATAAATACCTAATAAAAATGACACGAAACGAATACAAACTTGACAAAATAAAATACAAAATACATAGGAAAATAGATGTGTTTTACAACACATCAGTGTGACAAGATTGCACTCACATTATCACAGTAGACCAGGGTAGCTTTGGTGAGAGGTCTGTGAAGTTTCAATAGAAGATTGTGAAGCCAACATATTTCTGCCACCACATTGGCAACCCCACGGTATTCAGCTTCAGCACTGGATCTAGAGATGGTGGGCTGACGCTTAGAGGACCATGAAATGAGACAGTCACCGTAATAAACACAGTAGCCACTAGTGGAGCGTCTGGTGTCTGGGCAGCCAGCCCAGTCCGCGTCAGTGTAGGCCATGAGGGTCGGGTTCTTGTGAGACCCAAGAGTGAGACCGAGAGTCAAGGTCCCCTGAATGTAACGAATGATCCGCTTCAGGGCATTCCAGTGGTCTGTTTTGGGAGAGTGCATATGCATGCAGACCTGTTGAACTGCATAGCTGATATCAGGACGTGTGAAAGTGAGGTACTGTAGAGCACCTGCAAGACTCCTGTAAAGAGTCGGGTTCTCAAAATCAGTGCCAGAGTTCGCACTGAGTTTAGAATTTGTGTCAACAGGTGTGGCAGCTGGCTTATAGTTTGACATTCCTGCTTGTTCAATAATATCTCTGGCATAATTATGTTGAGATAAGAACATGGTGTCAGCTTTGCGGGTGACGTGTATGCCGAGAAATAGGCTAAGACTGCCAAGGTCCTTCATAGCAAATTCTTTGAAGAGAAGAGCTAGCAAGTTTTCACGAAGCTCAGTAGAGGAGGTGACCAGGAGAATATCGTCTACGTAAAGAAGAAGATAAGTTGTATGACCTGCATGATTAAGAATAAATAAAGAAGCATCACAGCGGCTCTGAGTGAAGCCAATGGTAAGAACATAATATGTAAATCGCTGGTACCAGGCACGTGGTGCCTGCTTGAGACCATAAAGAGATTTCTTGAGTTTACAGACATGATCAGGATAATCTCTGTAGTGGAAGCCCATAGGTTGGTGCATGTAGACAGTTTCATGTAGATGGCTGTAACATCGCAAAATTTTTCCCCAAAATTTTAATACATAAAAGCCCTTATTTTTATTTTATTACATCTTTATCATTAATATTATACAAATGTGCCTAAGTCTTTATTTTCCTAACTCACAACTTATATATATATATATATATATTTATATATATATATATATAAATGTCTATATATATATATAATAATAATAATAATAATAATAATAATATTTTTACTAGTAAAATATTATAAGTTTCTTTAGACTTTTTTTTAACCAAACAAAAACCCAATCAAACCCACCCTAAACCTTTGTTTTGAAACCCATCAATAACCAGGACCAATACCTTGAGCCCAGACCCAGCCCACAATCTAGAACCCTTCCTGTTGCTTCTTCTTCTCGTTATGCAGTATCGAACATAAAGCATCCATTCACACACATAAACCACTAAGCTACGTTGCCTTTTTGTGATTATTATAGAAACAGATTATACTTAAACTCTTTCAAAATCCTTTGGTCAAAATCAACTTAGTCAAAACCCAGGTCAAACGCGAGTATAACTCAAATCGAACCGCGTTTTCCTTGTTTTTGGAAACAATTCAAGCATGATAGTGACCGAAAATCAATTTCCTATCATTTAACGCGCTTAATTACAATAAAACATTCCATTGTAAAGATAATTACGCGTTTGTATTTAAGGGATGGTCAAAGTTTCTAAATCGTTTAATCTGTAGGAGTATTATAAATTGAACAACCCTTGACAACCTAATGGTACCGATAAACCTCACCTCTACTCCCAAATCTTCTGTTTTGTCACTGTTCATGGTTAATCAAAGAGTTTTGACTTTTCTGTTGACTCTCTGAATCAAGAGTTCGGGTCTGGTATGTTTCAAATTTGTTATTGTCGTATATTAATCGGCCCATTCCCTTCGAAACCCCCATAATCAATTCGGCTATCATAGCCGAATCAATGGGATTCGAAAAGCTAGGGTTCTAAGGTTTATTTTAGGGAAGATGATACAAGTCGTGTACCTTTAAAACCTGTTCTGTAACAAAATAAAACAACCATCTGATGCAGATCAGATGGTTGTGTCCTCTGTTTACAAACGGGTGCATGTGGGTTCGAACCAAGGCCCCAACGTTTTCTTTTTAATTTGCTCTGGAATATAATAAGATTTATCACCAAACATACCTTATAATTAACCGAAATCAAATCTTATTAATCTCAGGGTCTAGACCAGATGGTCTAGGCTTGTGATTATAAAAAACGAACCGGCCAGAGGCCCGGGTTCGAATCCTATAAACAACAAATTTTTTTTAAACCCTTTATTTATATATTTTATCTTTTAAAATAGTTTTAAAATACCAAAAGAGGTTTATAAATTCTACAAAAATTATTTTATGATATTCAAATGGTCAAGTTTATCATACAATTTTTAGATTTTCAAAAATCATTTATCTATTATATATAATAAATATTGCAAGTTTATTCAATTATAATTATAAAATTCTATAAAAATATGAAAACGACTTTATAAAATCCCACAAAAATTATTTTAAACTTATAAATCAATAAAGATTTCAGAAACAAATTTTATTTCATAAAAATCATTTATTTAATATTTTAATCGATTTTTGTTATTTTAATCATAAATAAATCATAATAAATTCATTTTTCATTATTTTTGCATCAAAATTTCACATAAATTATTATTAATCATTTAGATCAGAAATATAAATTTTTGATTCGAAATTTATAAATTTTAATATTTTTAAATATTAAGTCTATATTTTATCAAATAAGTATTAATATATTAATATTCATTAATTAAGAAAATAATTTTATAAAAATTATTTTCACATTTATTTCATTATACTTCAACTACCTTTAGTTAGTATTGGTCAGAAACATTTTTATTATTTATTTCTTTATTTATTAAAGTTATTAACAATTATTCAAATTTAATCATAAATCAATTATTAATCCCTAAATTAGGAACCCTAGCACATTTCAGACTAGAAAACTTAGACTTATTAACTTTTCCCCAACACTTATTTATTACCTTGAAATAGGGTGATATTTGGATACACACGAGCCACATTTACATATATAACAAGGGTCTCCATTCTAACACTAAGGTGAGTTTACATAGCCCCTTTTTCCATTTCACTATTTTGGGGTGAAACATGTTACAACATTCAATTTACAATTCAATCATAAGTGTCTATGTGTTATTCTATGTTGCATTATGTCTTAAACATTACTAGGGTAAGCACATTATTCTAGCATAATCACTAACATTGATCAGCCGACGGTATACAATGATAGATCTATTGGACTGACAATCCCACCCGGATACGTGTACTCCTACAAAGGTAGCGTGGGTGATTGTTATCGGATTTCTAACATAATCGAGTGAACCACGAGCGTATGGGATGGACCACGATATTCTAGTCACAAGGTTTGATTATGCACTCGATTTACCTGATAGTTTTGTTTTCACATATGGACTAGACTAGCCATGACACTCGAATTGTACAACATTTTTATTCAAACCTATGTAATTCTCACCAACTTTTGTTGACCCAAAATATTTTCAAACTTAACATGTTTCAGATTATAGCTTGCTTGAAGATTAGAGTTAATGCTTGAGGATGTGTATCTAGTATTCTTCATTTTGATGTACAAATTCTTGTAGAACAATTGTATGTAATGTATTTAAATCAATTATTGAAATTTATTATTTACCATGAGCTACTGAACAATCATCAATACGTGACATCCCGATGTTTCCGTCATCGGTTGGGGTGTTACATATTGGTATCAGAGCCATGGTTATAGGGAATTAGGTTATTAGAAAAATAATCTAGTCTATAACCATAGGATTTTAACCAGTACTTGCTTCTTTTACTTGCAACCCTACTTGTTTCTATTCTCTATCTCCCTCATACTTCTTATCCCTACTTTAGTCCCTATAAGAAGATTGCTCTCCATCACTGGATCTACCCTTAGAATAATAGGACAAGATTCTCAAGTCTTAACCTGAACTACCTTGAAGATCCCGTCGAAGTTTTAGATTTTAATAACGAACACGTGCAATTTGGAAGGGTGAACGCCTGTATTCTGAGTTTTTTGTCTAGGACTGGCATTGCGCATATATCCCAATCAGACGAGGGACCCGGATGCCTACCTGGGAATTCTAGGGATGAGTGTTCACTTATAGGCTAAAGCATGTCTTCACTATGTTATTAGAATCTAGAATCTTTGATAAGTCAACGTTTTCGTTGATTCGTTTTAATTAATGGATAAATGATTACATTCCTTATATTACCTCATTATCCTTCATTCATTCCATGAACCTTCATTGTGTCTCTTACAGATCATGCCTTCTCGTCGCAGCACTCGTCTTAACAGTAGCAACGATCATGAGGAAGGAAGCAGCAACAACAACAACCACAACCACAACAACAACAATAACAACAACAACAATGGCGTTGATGCCCAACTGGCTGCGATCATTTCCCAACAAATGGCGCAACAAATAGCAACTCTGGTTCCTAATTTGGTGGCTCAAGTCATCAAAATGAATGGGAACGGAAATGGTAACGGCAATGGGAATCATAATGGGAATGGAAATGGAAACGGGAACGCTCACCCAGCCTGCACCCTCAAACACTTCAATACCTGCAATCCTCCTAAGTTTAGCGGGGACGAAGGAACTACTGTTCTCCTTCAATGGTTCGAGGGTATCGAGAATACTTTCATAAATAGTGAGTGTCCCGATAACCTTAAGGTTCGTTATGCTATGAGTGTTCTTTACAAACGAGCACTCACATGGTGGAACGAAGAAAAACGGACTCGTGGAGCTGAAGTCGCACTGGCCTTAACTTGGGAACAAGCTAAAGACGTTATGAAGGCGGAGTTCTGCCCTCGTAATGAAATCAAGAAATTGGAAGATGAGTTTCACGATCTTGCCCAAGACAGTGGAGAAAACCTAGCCTACAATACTCGTTTCCACGAACTTAGTCTACTGCTACCACATAAGGTCACCCTCTTGCCTATTGCAATCGAAAAATACATTGGTGGCTTACCCATGCAGATTCAGGACACGATGTGGGGAAGGAACCCTGCTACTCTCGAGGAAGCAAAGCGTTTGGCGGCCACCCTAACAGATAACCATGTGAAGGCAGGAACCCTGACTCGAAAAGGGGAAAAGAAAACTGTTGTGAATGATACTCCTCAACCTGCTATCGAGATTAAAACTGAGTCCTCAACCAATGGAAGGCGCAAGGTCAGGAATTTCGCAATAGATACCACTCCTCCACCCAACAAGAAACAGTATATCGGGAACCAACCTAAGTGTGACACCTGTCAGTATCACCACCCAACCCAAGTGCCCTGTCGTCAGTGCACCAATTGTCAAAGGTATGGGCATCTTGCGAATGTTTGTCGAATTCCTGCTGCAAATGCCCTTGCTGTAACATCGCAAAAATTTTTCCTCAAATTTTAATACATAAAAGCCCTTATTTTTTTTTATTTACATCTTTATCATTAATATTATACAAATGTGCCTAAGTCTTTATTTTCCTAACTCACAACTTATATATATATATATATATATATATATATATATATATATATATATATATATATATATATATATATATATAAATGTATATATATAATAATAATAATAATAATAATAATAATAATATGATCTAAATTCTTTTTTTTTTACACATACACTTGTCAAGAATTTTTTTTTTAAATAAAGCCATAGTCAAAGTCTTAGTCAAACAGTCAAAGTCTTAGTCAAATAGTCAATTCATCATAAAACCTTACTTTATGGTGTTGACCAATTTTAATGGCTAATTGACTCCAAAACTAGTATAAAAACCCACCTATGACCCATTATACTTTGCACCTCTAAATCGATTGTTTCAATCCGATTAAACTTTCCCTCATACCTTTCTTCTATAGTCTATTACTTCTACAATTGAAGCTTTGATTATAAGCTCTTGTAATTGGCGAATTGGAAGCTTGATATTCTTTCTTTTTCGTTTTCTTCAATTTGGACTAGCTACGTTGTTGAGTCTTTGGGATTCGCCTCGCATACATTCACAACACATTATTCTATTTTTTTCACGAGACATAACATTTTGCTAAGGTGAGTTTTACATAGCCCCTTTTCTATTTATCACCATTTTTGGGGTGAAACATGTTACAACATCATTTTATGCAATTCAATCATCAATGTGTCTATGTGTTTTCTATGTTGCATTATGTCTTGAGCATGATTAGAGTAAGCACCATTCTAGCATAATCATTAACCCGTACAAGCCGGCGGTATACATTGATAGATCTATTGGACTGACAATCCCACCCGGATACGTGCCTCCTACAAAGGTAGCGTGGGTGTTTGTTATCGTATAACATATTTAGGTGAACCATGAGCGTATGGGAGGTACCACATTATAACAGTCATCAGGTTTGGTTATGCACTCGATTTATTTCTAGTATGTTCTCACATATGGACTAGATTGACATGACACATGAATTGCACAACATTTTTATTCAATTATCAAAAACCTATGTAATTCTCACCAACTTTTGTTGACCCAAAAACCTTTTCAACTTAACATGTTTCAGGTTCTATTTGCTTGAAGATTTGAATTGATGCTTGAAGATATGTGTATAGTTTTATTCAATTTGATGTACAAATTCTAGAACAATTGTATGTAATTCACTTAAATCATTTAATGGAATTTATTATTCACCATGAGCTACTGAACAATCATCAATACGTGGCACCCCGATGTTTCCGCCATCGGTTGGGGTGTTACAGATTGGTATCAGAGCCATGGTTATAGGGAATTAGGTTATTAGAAAAATAATCTAGTCTATAACCATAGGATTATAACCAGTATTTGCTTCTTTTACTTGCCATTCTCTATCTCCCTCCTACTTCTTATCCCTACTTTCATCCTTACAAGAAGGTTGCTCTCCACCATTGGATCTACTCTTAGACTAATAAGACAAAATCCTCAGGTTTAGCCTGAACCACCTTGAGATCTCGTCGAAGTTCTAGATTTTTATAACGAACACGTGCAATCTGGAAGGGTGAACGCCTGTATTCTGAGTCTTATGTCTAGGCTGGCATTGCGCATATATCCCAATCAGACGAGGGACCCGGATGCCTACCTGGGAATTCTCGGGATGAGTGTTCACTTATAGGCTAAAGCATGTCTTCATATGTTATTAGAATTTAGAATCTTTGATAAGTCAACGTTTTCGTTTATTCGTTTTGATTAAATGAATAAATGATTACATTCCTTATATTACCTCATTGTCCTTCATTCAACCCATATCTTATTGAACATTCATTACCCAAATCACTTCCGTAACCGATGCCCTAAACTAAACAGAGATCAAGATCCTCCAGCTACCTAACCGCAAGTCTCACCATTTGACTATTGGTTGCTTTTATTCTATGTATTGACGCTATTTGATTCAAGTAATAAAATATTTGTCTGAGAGTTGTTACATGGTGCATGATTGTTTGAATGTGAACTAATTATATAAATCTATACAACTACAACTCATATACTGTGCTTGTTATACTTGCTTGCATAAACATGTTATCAATTTGCAACCTATGTGTATAATAAATGCTGCACTTAATAGAGGTCATCATGCCTTTTCAACACTCGAGAGAGGCCCTACAACCTGCTCCACGACTGGTGGAGGCTATCGAACCTACTCAACGATTGGTAGAGGTCATTATGCCTTTTCAACAGTCGGGAGAGGCCCTACAACCTACTCCACGACTGGTGGAGGCTATCGGACCTGCTCAACAATCGGTGAAGATATAGAAGGACGCAAAACTTTAATGTAAGGTAAATTGGTGATTGCGGTCCGGAACGTAATCATGAATTTACAGGTACGTTAAGGTAGTGTGAAATTCTATCAAGGTTTTCAGTAAATAACCAATTATAAACTCTAGTTACCTGGTAGTTCATTTAGTCTTTCTATAGTCAATCAATTCATGCATTTCTTTTAGGACTCCTAAAACTTAATGCTTTGCTAGATTCTTACACACCTTACGATTTCAGACGAACCTAATCCAACCCATAGGACTCACACATATTAAACCTCTTACCCAAATTAGTCGAAAACAGATTATTCTATTACCTATAAGTTCATGTCGTCCCTTAACTCAAATTTTACAAACCATAGTTGCCCTAACTTCTACCCAATCACCCTCAACCCTGTGTTATTAATAACTTCGGGACGAAGTTTTCAAAAGTAGGGGAGACTGTAACATCGCAAAAATTTTTCCTCAAATTTTAATACATAAAAGACCTTATTTTTTTTTATTTACATCTTTATCATTAATATTATACAAATGTGCCTAAGTCTTTATTTTCCTAACTCACAACTTATATATATATATATATATATAAATGTATATATATAATAATAATAATAATAATAATAATATGATCTAAATTCTTTTTTTTTACACATACACTTGTCAAGAATTTTTTTTTTAAATAAAGCCATAGTCAAAGTCTTAGTCAAACAGTCAAAGTCTTAGTCAAATAGTCAATTCATCATAAAACCTTACTTTATGGTGTTGACCAATTTTAATGGCTAATTGACTCCAAAACTAGTATAAAAACCCACCTATGACCCATTATACTTTGCACCTCTAAATCGATTGTTTCAATCCGATTAAACTTTCCCTCATACCTTTCTTCTATAGTCTATTACTTCTACAATTGAAGCTTTGATTATAAGCTCTTGTAATTGGCGAATTGGAAGCTTGATATTCTTTCTTTTTCGTTTTCTTCAATTTGGACTAGCTACGTTGTTGAGTCTTTGGGATTCGCCTCGCATACATTCACAACACATTATTCTATTTTTTTCACGAGACATAACATTTTGCTAAGGTGAGTTTTACATAGCCCCTTTTCTATTTATCACCATTTTTGGGGTGAAACATGTTACAACATCATTTTATGCAATTCAATCATCAATGTGTCTATGTGTTTTCTATGTTGCATTATGTCTTGAGCATGATTAGAGTAAGCACCATTCTAGCATAATCATTAACCCGTACAAGCCGGCGGTATACATTGATAGATCTATTGGACTGACAATCCCACCCGGATACGTGCCTCCTACAAAGGTAGCGTGGGTGTTTGTTATCGTATAACATATTTAGGTGAACCATGAGCGTATGGGAGGTACCACATTATAACAGTCATCAGGTTTGGTTATGCACTCGATTTATTTCTAGTATGTTCTCACATATGGACTAGATTGACATGACACATGAATTGCACAACATTTTTATTCAATTATCAAAAACCTATGTAATTCTCACCAACTTTTGTTGACCCAAAAACCTTTTCAGCTTAACATGTTTCAGGTTCTATTTGCTTGAAGATTTGAATTGATGCTTGATGATATGTGTATAGTTTTATTCAATTTGATGTACAAATTCTAGAACAATTGTATGTAATTCACTTAAATCATTTAATGGAATTTATTATTCACCATGAGCTACTGAACAATCATCAATACGTGGCACCCCGATGTTTCCGCCATCGGTTGGGGTGTTACACTTGCTGCTCCGAATAATCCTGCTACGGACCCTCCAGCTACTTAACAACAAGCTCCATCGTTTGAATGTTATTTTTTTTTAAATTCTATGTATTGACGCTTTTTGATTCAAGTACCGAAATTTTTGTCTTTTACATGAGAGACGTTTGTCTAGTATGATCATAACACTTGGATGCATGCTTGTTTGAATGTGAACTAATTGTTATAACAATATCTAAATCTATACAACTACAACTCACATACTATACTTATAAACTTGCTTACATAAACATACTATCAATTTGCAATAAATGCTACACTTAATCAAACCACCGATAGAGGATGAAGTACTTGCTCAACAGTTAGTTCAGTACCAAATAACCTACTCAACGATTGGTAGGGGTCATCATGCCTTTTCAACAGTCGGGAGAGGCCCTACAACCTGCTCAACAACTGGTGGAGGCTATCGAACCTGCTCAACAATCGGTAGAGGTTCCTACTCACTAACTGGTAGGAGTCTTTTTCCTGCTCAATAGTTGGACACATTAATACAAAGGTTCAACCACATGATTATTTTTGCATTACTTACATGTGTGTTAGAGTCATAGAAGGACACAAAACCCTAATGTAAGGTAAATTGGTGATTGCGGTCTGGAACGTAATCACGAATTTACAGGTACGTTAAAGTAGTGTGAAATTCTATCAAGGTTTTCGGTAAATAACCAATCATAAACTATAGTTACCTGGTAGTTCATTTAGTCTTTCTATAGTCCATCAACTCATGCATTTCTGTTAGGATTCCTAAAACTTAAGTTTAGTGTTTTGCTAGATTCTTATTCTCCTTGCGATTTCAAGACACACCTAATCCTACCATTAAAACTCACAGATAACAAACCTCTTATCCAAATTATTCGAAACAGATTATTCTATTCATATCGTGCCTTAACACAAAATTTTCCAGACCACACTTGTCCTAATTTCTACCCAATCACCTTCAACCCTGTGGTTTCAATAAACTTCGGGACGAAGTTTCCAAAAGTAGGGGAGACTGTAACATCGCAAAATTTTTCCCCAAAATTTTAATACATAAAAGCCCTTATTTTTATTTTATTACATCTTTATCATTAATATTATACAAATGTGCCTAAGTCTTTATTTTCCTAACTCACAACTTATATATATATATATATATATATATATGTATATAATAATAATAATAATAATAATAATAATATTTTTTTACTCTTAAAATATTATAAGTTTCTTTAGACTTTTTTTTAACCAAACAAAAACCCAATCAAACCCACCCTAAACCTTTGTTTTGAAACCCATCAATAACCAGGCCCAATACCTTGAGCCCAGACCCAGCCCAAAATCTAGAACCCTTCCTGTTGCTTCTTCTTCTCGTTGTGCAGTACCGAACAAAAAAAAAAACAGTTGTCTTAGACTAGGATCGAACCCAAGACATAAAGCATCCATTCACACACATAAACCACTAAGCCACGTTGCCTTTTTGTGATTATTATAGAAACAGATTGTACTTAAACTCTTTCAAAATCCTTTGGTCAAAATCAACTTAGTCAAAACCCAGGTCAAACGCGAGTATAACTCAAATCGAACCGGGTTTTCCTTGTTTTTGAAAACAATTCAAGCATGATAGTGACCGAAAATCAATTTCCTATCATTTAACGCGCTTAATTACATTAAAACATTCCATTGTAAAGATAATTACGCGTTTGTATTTAAGGGATGGTCAAAGTTTCTAAATCGTTTAATCTGTAGGAGTATTATAAATTGAACGACCCTTGACAACCTAATGGTACCGATAAACCTCACCTCTACTCCCAAATCTTCTGTTTTGTCGCTGTTCATGGTTAATCAAAGAGTTTTGACTTTTCTGTTGACTCTCTGAATCAAGAGTTCGGGTCTGGTATGTTTCAAATTTGTTATTGTCGTATATTAATCGGCCCATTCCCTTCGAAACCCCCATAATCAATTCGGCTATCATAGCCGAATCGATGGGATTCGAAAAGCTAGGGTTCTAAGGTTTATTTTGGGGAAGATGATACAAGTCGTGTACCTTTAAAACCTGTTCTGTAACAAAATAAAGCAACCATCTGATGCAGATCAGATGGTTGTGTCCTCTGTTTACAAACGGGTGCATGTGGGTTCGAACCAAGGCCCTAACGTTTTCTTTTTAATTTGCTCTGGAATATAAGATTTATCACCAAACATACCTTATAATTAACCGAAATCAAATCTTATTGTTCTCAGGGTCTAGACCAGATGGTCTAGGCTTGTGATTATAAACAACGAACCGGCCAGAGGCCCGGGTTCGAATCCCATAAACAACAATTTTTTTTTAAAACCCTTTATTTATATATTTAATCTTTTAAAATAGTTTTAAAATACCAAAAGAGGTTTATAAATTCTACAAAAATTATTTTATGATATTCAAATGGTCAAGTTTATCATACAATTTATAGATTTTCAAAAGTCATTTATTTATTATATATAATAAATATTGCAAGTTTATTCAATTATAATTATAAAATTCTATAAAAATATGAAAACGACTTTATAAAATCCCATAAAAATTATTTTAAACTTATAAATCAATAAAGATTTCAAAAACAAATTTTATTTCAGAAAAATCATTTATTTAATATTTTTAATCGATTTTTGTTATTTTAATCATAAATCATAATAAATTCATTTTTCATTATTTTTGCATCAAAATTTCATATAAATTATTATTAATCATTTAGATCAGAAATATAAATTTTTGATTTGAAATTTATAAATTTTAATATTTTTAAATATTAAGTCTATATTTTATCAAATAAGTATTAATATATTAATATTCATTAATTAAGAAAATAATTTTATAAAAATTATTTTCACATTTATTTCATTATAATTCAACTACCTTTAGTTAGTATTGGTCAGAAACAATTTTATTAATTATTTCTTTATTTATTAAAGTTATTAACAATTATTCAAATTTAATCATAAATCAATTATTAATCCCCAAATTAGGAACCCTAGCACATTTTAGACTAGAAAACTTAGACTTATTAACTTTTCCCCAACACTTATTTATTACCTTGAAATAGGGTGATATTTGGATACACACGAGCCACATTTACATATATAACAAGGGTCTCCATTCTAACACTAAGGTGAGTTTACATAGCCCCTTTTTCCATTTCACTATTTTGGGGTGAAACATGTTACAACATTCAATTTACAATTCAATCATAAGTGTCTATGTGTTATTCTATGTTGCATTATGTCTTAAACATTACAAGGGTAAGCACATTATTCTAGCATAATCATTAACATTGATCAGCCGACGGTATACAATGATAGATCTATTGGACTGACAATCCCACCCGGATACGTGTACCTCCTACATAGGTAGCGTGGGTGATTGTTATTGGATTTATAACATAATCGAGTGAACCATGAGCGTATGGGATGGACCACAATATTCTAGTCACAAGGTTTGATTATGCACTCGATTTACCTGATAGTTTTGTTTTCACATATGGACTAGACTAGCCATGACACTCGAATTGTACAACATTTTTATTCAAACCTATGTAATTCTCACCAACTTTTGTTGACCCAAAATATTTTCAAACTTAACATGTTTCAGGTTATAGCTTGCTTGAAGATTAGAGTTAATGCTTGAGGATGTGTATCTAGTATTCTTCATTTTGATGTACAAATTCTTGTAGAACAATTGTATGTAATGTATTTAAATCAATTATTGAAATTTATTATTTACCATGAGCTACTGAACAATTATCAATACGTGACATCCCGATGTTTCCGCCATCGGTTGGGGTGTTACAATGGCCATGGAGAAAAGCATTAGTTACATCAAGTTGATGTATGGGCCAAGACATAGATAAAGCAATGGTGTCCGAATGGTGAATGGTTTAACCACAGGGCTAAAAGTCTCCCCACAATCAATGCCAACCTGCTGGGAGCGGCCATCACACACTAACCTGGCCTTGTATCTTTCAATTGACCCGTCAGACCTGTATTTATGTTTAAATAGCCACATGCTCCTGATAATGTTCATAGAGAGATCTCTAGGAACTAACTCCCACGTATCATTTTTAATAAGGGCATGAAACTCATTGGTCATGGTATTTCGCCATTCCGGGATGGACAAGACAAGGGTAGGTGTTTCGGGAATATGGATGATGGTGGAGGTGGAGAGATTAAATAGTTGTTTGGGTTTGTGAATGCCGTCCATGGCTCGGGTTCGCATGGAGCGGGTAGACGGTGGGGGTGTAGGATTGGGTTCGGCTGGTGGGGTTACGGGTGGATTGGACTTGGGTACAGTTGGGTGCGAGGGGGGTGTAGAAGGTGCGGTTGGGCTTGGTGTGGAGATTGGGCCAGTTTTTGGGCCAGTAAGTGTGGTGGGAGTGTGGACGTGTGTAGTAGGAGTGTGATTGTGGGCCGGTGAGGGTGACTGGGCTTGAGGATGGGGAGGTGAGCAGTGGTGATTTGGGCTTGGGGTGTGGGCTGGAGATGAGGGTGTGGAGAACGAGACATTAGGCCAGAGGGGGTGGGGAAAGAATTTGTTAAAAAGTCATAGGTTTGGGAAGAAGGAGAGGATTTAATGTGTGAGTATGGGAAATTTGACTCGTCAAATAAGACGTGTCGAGAAATGGTGATTGTGTTTGTTTGAATGTTTAGGCATTTGTATCCGCGGTGTGAGGCGGGATACCCGATGACGACACAAGGGTGTGAGCGAAACTCAAGTTTGTGAATTTTAGTGGCTGGTGTTATGGGATAGCAGAGACAACCGAAAACTCTAAGGTGTGTGTAGGTGGGTATTTGGTGGTAAAGGAGTTGGGTGGGTGTTTGGTATTGGTGGGTTTTACTAGGGATGATGTTGATGAGGTGAGTGGCGGTTTCTAAGGCATGTTGCCAAAACGGGTTAGGCATATGGGATTGGGCAAGCAAGGTATGAATGATGTTATTAATGGACCGGATTTTACGCTCTGCTTTCCCATTTCGGGATGAGGTATAAGGACATGATAAGCGGAAAAGGCTGCCATGGGTGGCAAAAAATTTCGTAAAAGATGCATTAACATATTCTTTTCCGTTATCGCATTGAAAGGTTTTTATGTTTCGTTGAAATTGGGTTTGTATCATTGTGGCAAATGTGGTGAATATAGTGAAAACTTGTGATTTGTTTGAAATGGGGTAGGTCCATAAAAAATTAGTGTAATCATCAAGAAATAGAACATAATAATGATGACCACCCGAGCTTAAAACTGGGGAGGTCCAAACATCACTATGAATAACATCAAACGGTTGAAACGTAACATTATTAGAAGAATAAAAAGGCAATCTAGTACTTTTGCCAAACACACAAGGTTCACACAAATTTTTATTCAAAGACTTAAAAGGAAATAGAATTTGAGTTCTTGAGTGACTGAAGTAACGTCGGGCCAGGGTGTCAAAGACGTTGATGCCAAAGTGTGGAGGATTGAGCAGCAATGGTGTGGGTGGAAAAGCACTTGGCCTGGGAAGAGAAGGTGTAAAGATCACCACTGCTGTCGCACCGGATGATAGGCATCCGGCTCTTGAAATCCTTCACAAGAAAACCAAATGGGTCAAATTCCACAGAAACTGAATTATCTCTAGTGAATTGACGGATGGAAATTAGTTTTCTTATAAGCTTGGGAGCGTATAAAACGCGGTTTATGACAAAGGGTGGTAGGGGGTTTAAAGGTTTGTGGGCCATGTCCAAGGACCAGGATGGTGTTGCCATTCCCAATGATAATATTTTCATTCATGCGATTATTAAAAATTGTACGAAAGTTACCTGAGTTGGGATCCATATAGATTGTGGCTCCCGTGTCCATAACACCATCATTGTAATCTGGAGGATTAAGACTCATGGTGTACCGTGCTTGTTGAATATCAGTTGGCGAGTAAGAAGTGTGATGTGCTTGGGATGGCCGCGGGCCGAGTATACCTTGACCTTGTTTATGCTGCGGCTGTTGTGGAGTACTCGAATAGGGGCATGGTGGGACAGGCCACGAGTAACCTTGCTGTTGCTGATTATTGTAAGGCTGCGGCCACGGGCTAGGTGGAGCCGGCCAACCGTACCCTCGCGGCGTAGGCCAGCCAGACGCAGAAGAAGGGCGGCGGTCCCATGGCTGGTTTGACTGGCCGCGTCCACTACCACGGGTCTTGCCGCGGCCACGTCCACGGTCTGCAGAAGAAGGCGGGGTCCACTGAAGGCTGACCCGTTTTGGTGGAAGAGGCCGTGAGGGCTTGGGCCGCAGTTTGAGCGGCTTCGAGTGCGGCTTCCGCTTTCTGACTCTCTATCATACATAGCTCGGACCGTGCCTCATAGACGGAAGGGGGAGGCTTGCGAGACTGCAGAATGAGTTTAATGCTCTCGTATTGCTCCGTTAAACCTGCAAGAAGCTGCAAAACAAGACGTTTATTATCAACTGGGGAGTCAACATTGGCCAGTTGATCAGCGATTGATTTTATCGCTTGACAATAACATGACATATTTGGAAAGTTTGCTAGGCGAATGGTGGAAAATTTGTGAGTGAGGTGTAGGGTACAGGCGGCCTTGTTGTCATTGAAAAGGCCTTCCAATGTGGTTCAAAATTCATAGGCGGAGTTGCTGGGACTATGACGGTGTTAAGAAAATCATTGGAGATAGTACTGTATAACCATTGTAAAACAATGGCGTCAAGCCTGTCCCAAGTCTCATCAGATGGTTTAGGGGTGGCGGGTTTGGGTGTTTCAGAGGTGGTGGTGTGCGGCGGTTGAGTGGTGGTTCTAGGGGAGAGATGGTCTATCACTTGGAAGGCTCTGCAATGTATGCGAAAGAGTTCTGCCCAAGAGGAGTACTGGGCAGATTCAACTTCCAAAGTGATTGGGATAAAATTCTTGATGTTAGAAACGTTTACTGCGGGGTGAATTTTGGTATCCATAGTGAAAGAAGAAGATGAGAAAGGAGCTTAAGGGTGGCCGGCGGCGGGTATGAAGAAGAAGAAAGCCGGCGGCGGTGGTGGTTGTAAGGGGGGGGGGATTATTCTAGCTCTGGTACCATGCTAGAATAATATCAATCGTTGCCTTTTCTCATTAACAATCAGGGATATAAATACATCATTCCTAAATATGGATACAAGACTATATTTGGATACAATGAATTATAATAATTGTGATTGATAAACTAATTATCGTATGATTCTCTATTATCAAGCTTGAGCTCAAACTTTAATATACTAAGGGTATGTTTGGCAAAACTAGCTGGTGGCTGGTAGTTGGAAGCTGCAAGCACTAAGCTAGAAGCTGGAAGCTTTTTAAATATACTTTGGTGTTTGGCAGAGTAGCTGGAGCTTTTAATAAAATGTATAAAATGACCAAAATGGATATAATTAAAAGCTTGTAAAGAAGGTTTTTATTTTATTTTTAAAATAGAATGTGTATTTATGTCATTTACTAATTAAAAGCTTGTAACTAGTAGAGTTTTTTCTTAAAAAGCTAGTACTAGTAACTTTTCACTGTAGAGCTTTTTCTCCTAACCTAAAAGCTTACATTTCCTTTAACCAAACAATGTTTTTTATTGAGTAGAAGTTTTTTCTTAAAAGTTTGAAGCTTAAAGCTCATAAAAGCTATTAAAAGCTCCTTACTAAACATACTCTAAACAAGCTGTTAGCTCAACTCAACTCTTTTACACCCACTACTAGCCACTTTAAAGAAATTTAACCTAAAGTATAAAATTGTATTCTCCAAACTCCTTATCCATTCGGTTCACAAAAATCCACCAGCATCCCGACCCGGCCCAAACCCTAATCAACAAGATATGGCGCGAAAACCCTCATCCCTCCATCCTTATTTTCCCGCCAAAAAAAGAGAGAAGAAAACCCTACATTACAGACCCTGTCATACGCCTTCATCCATTTCACCTCCATCTTCTTCTTCTTCAAAAAATAATCCATCGTTCAGAGAACCCTCGAAAGCACGATGGATTCGTTCGGCGGCGCATACTTCACCGACGAGAAAGCAGCCAAGGTTGAGAACATCTTCTTAGACTTCCTTAAGAGGTAATTAATCCTTCACAGATCTACAATCAATTCAACCAATTTCTCATTTCTTAAGGAAAACAAACTTACGAATTGAATCAATTAATATTATTTTGGTTGTTACAGCTTTAGGTCGGATACGAACCCACGCGAAGTGGTCTACGAGTCGGAAATCGACGCGATGACTCCCAACGAGTCAAATACTATGTTTATTGATTTCTCACATGTTATGAACTATAGTGATGTCTTGCAGAAAGCTATTTCTGATGAGTATTTGAGGTACTTTTTTTAGTTTACCCAGGCTCCGCTCGTTTATTATTTATTAATTAATTTATTTTAGTTATAATTGTTATTTTAGCATAGTTTTATGAATAGCGATTATGTTTTTAGATTTTAGTTACTTGTTGTAAAAATCGCTAGTCTGGCGGTGGGATACGGACTAGCGAACCGCCAGACTAGCGATTTTGACTTCCTTTGACTGATTACTTATTTTAGGGGAAATTTAAAATGGCCATCTAATCTGCGATTAATCCCGATTTTTACAACACTGATTATTGTTTATAAGAATTGGTATGTTCTATAATGTATATTGATATGTAATAAATTAAAGTATTTTTGACATAGTAAACTATTACAAGTAATGTGGTGAACTGAACCGATACCGGCCGAACAACATTGATACCGGTATTATTGAAACTAGTATTGGTGTTCGTTTTTATGGTTACGATCGGTTTGAACCGTATTTTTTTAGGTTTTATTTTTTGGTTACATGGATGGATGAAACTGATGCTATGTGATTATATAATACTGCTGTAAATAGTTTATAAGAATTGGGTTCTTGTATACTGTATATTGAAATTTGGGGGATTTTTATGATGCAACTTGTAGGTTCGAACCGTATTTGAAGAACGCGTGTAAGCGATTTGTGATGGGACAGAAACCCACATTTATCACTGATGACAATCCTAATAAGGATATAAATATTGCCTTTCACAATCTGCCTATGATTAAGAGGTAGCATCATCTTTTTTTAATTATAATTTACAATTATTAGCTTCAATTTTGTGAGGCTTTTAAGTATTTTTGCACGTTGGTGTTGCAGATTGAGAGAACTGAGCACATCTGAGATAGGTAGATTGGTATCCGTAACGGGAGTGGTGACTCGAACAAGCGAGGTTAGGCCTGAGCTCATTCAGGGCACTTTTAAGTGCTTGGAGTGTGGAACAATTGTCAAAAATGTTGAGCAACAGTATAAATACACTGAGGTTTGTACTGTTTTGTTGTACGGTTATTGTCCGTTTTATTAGTTTGTAGCTGCAGAATTTTGTATTTTTGTGCTTACTGGTTGTATCATGTTGTGTGTAGCCTATGATATGCATGAATGCTATGTGTTCTAAGAAAGGAAGATGGACACTTCTGAGACAAGAAAGTAAATTTGCAGATTGGCAGAGGGTTAGGATGCAGGAAACTTCAAAAGAAATACCGGCAGGGTCTCTGCCTAGATCCTTAGATGTCATTCTTCGGCATGATATTGTTGAGCAGGCTAGGGCCGGTGACACGTATGGAAATCTACTCTGAACTGCACTACATGGTCATCGTTTTTCTATATATATGTAGTGAAGTAAACGATAGCTAATTTTTTTATTTGCAGGGTGATTTTTACGGGCACGGTGGTTGTGATACCCGACATTTTGGCGTTGGCAGCTCCGGGAGAAAGAGCGGAAGTTCGTAGAGACGGTGGTCAGAGTCAACGCTCTGGCGCTGGCACTGTCCAAGAAGGTGTCAAAGGTCTTCGCGCATTGGGAGTTAGAGATCTTTCTTATAAGCTTGCCTTTATTGCCAACTCAGTGCAGGTTTTTTAATTTAAACTCAATAAACATCTATATATTGTTATTGGATTGAGATCCTTTAATTTTAAAGCCAACACGAGAGTTCATGTTCTCTAGTAAAACAAGATTTTCATAATATTGAGGATCCTGATATATTGTTATTTGGTTTACACACTCTGAGGTCGTATTGCTTTTGTTGTATTGTAACTGTGATCTTTTATTCAGATTTGTGATGGTAGAAGGGATGCCTACATAAGGAATAGGAAAAGAGATGCTGAGGATGATGACAATCAACGGTTCACGGTTGGTGTTCTGTTACCTTTATGTTTTACTTTAGTTTTGCATGGGAGTTGCTCCGTTACTAAGTTGTAATAACATTAGTATCAGTAGTACCTAAAACAATTTGTTTGTTCTTGAGTGATTGCAGTTTATTTTCTTAAATTGTTCTGTAGTGTCTTACTGTGCTTGTGCTTCATGTACATGTAATATATGATCAGAAAAGCAGTTTTCATCCTTTAGAGTCACATATTTTGCTTTTTATTTTATCTTGGATATTACCGTTTTAATTTCAGAATGTTCCTAAGATGGCTTCAATGAAAGCTTTTAAATAAATGCACTTACTATATGTTTCATTTGTTTCTGTAGTCCGAGGAGTTAGATGAGGTTAGACAAATGAGAAATACCCCCGACTTTTTCAACAAGCTTGTTGAAAGTATGGCTCCTACTGTTTATGGTCATCAAGACATCAAGCGAGCAATCCTGCTTATGCTTTTAGGTGGTGTCCACAAGATAACTGATGAAGGAATTAATCTTCGAGGTGACGTCAATGTTTGTATTGTTGGGGATCCCAGTTGTGCCAAGTCTCAGTTTCTCAAGTACGCATACTTCACTACACTTTTGTTTTTGTTTTTTTTATACGAAGCTTGTTTCGAATTTCTTCTTAGTTTTTTTTTCACTTTAGGTACACAACAACTTTAGTTTCTAGATCTGTTTACACGTCTGGAAAATCTTCATCTGCTGCTGGATTGACGGCCACTGTTGCAAAAGAGCCAGAAACTGGAGAGTTCTGTATAGAGGTACCCTTCGTTTTATAGAATATTATTGAATATTCGGTTTAAATATCAAGGTAGCTTAAGCTGGTTTTATTTATGGCTTCAGGCTGGTGCACTAATGCTTGCTGACAATGGTGTTTGTTGCATTGATGAGTTTGACAAGATGGATGTAAGAGACCAGGTAAGCAATTATCTCACAGTTGGTACTTTAAATGGTACTACTTTAGATTCGAGGTATGCAGTATCAGAATGTATCATCTGATGCTAATGTCGTCTTTAAAGGTTGCGATACATGAAGCCATGGAACAACAAACAATTAGTATTACAAAAGCAGGAATACAAGCGACATTGAATGCAAGGACGTCAATTTTGGCTGCTGCTAATCCCACTGGAGGCCGTTATGACAAGACAAAACCGTTGAAGGTAACAATAGCATAACCCAAATCTTTTTTGATCTGTTATCTATTTATGCACCTAGAAGCATAATAAATTTTGAAATAATTTTGCAGTACAATGTTGCTCTTCCTCCAGCCATCCTTTCAAGGTTTGACCTGGTATACGTCATGATTGATGACCCTGATGATTTAACAGATCAGCGTATTGCATCTCACATAGTGAGGGTGCATCAAAGGCGTAATCAAGCTTTTTCTCCAACATTTAGCACTGCGCAGTTGAAGCGTTATATTGCAGTCGCCAAGTCTAGAAAGCCAAAGGTTCATTTTGCTTCTTTTTCTTGCCATTTTATTATCAATTTGCACCTACATTTGAGTTATGTTTTATAAATAACAACGTAGTAGCTGAAAATGGAACCAGTCATCAAATGGGTTGAAAAACGTCAAAGTGTATTGTTATCACAAGTACAACCTTCGAAGTCTTTTAAAAGGTCTAGGGTGTCCTTGAGGTTTTGGGGAACTGAAACTAAGCTACTAGAAAAGTGTCTGGTTAGAGGAGTGCAAATAAGTTGAGTTTGTATATTGGAGAAAATGCCCACAGATGACATATTTAGTATAGTGATTGTAATGACATTGCAGTAATCATGACCAGCTCAGCCTGACTTGTACCAATAGATGCCTGGTTACCCATCTCACCACCCTTACCCATCTCACCACTCATACACCATTAAACACTTGCATCATCTGACACATTTTGATTTAATGCAGCTAAGTGCAGAAGCCAGACAACTTTTGGTGGAATCTTATGTTGAGCTCCGTAGGGGTGACACAACTCCCGGAAGTAGAGTTGCATATCGCATGACAGTCAGACAGTTAGAGGCACTAATCAGACTGTCAGAGGCAATTGCCAGATGCCACCTAGATGACGAGGTATCTGTTATAGCAGAATTAACAACTTGTAACATATTCGTGTTATGAGACTGATAAATTTGATCAATTGTGTTTTGTGTTTCAGGTTCACCCACGCCATGTTCATCTAGCAACTAAACTCCTAAAAACTTCAGTAATCAGGCATGTTTTGAATGTTGATAGTTGTAAAATAGCCTACTGCATAAAACAATTGTCACTAATTATGTATAGTAATTAATCTGCAGCGTGGAGTCAGGTGAAATTGATTTGACGGAGTTTCAAGAAGAGAATAGAGAAGATGTTGATATGGGAGAAGATGTTGATATGGGAGAAAATGGTGAAGCTCAGCCAGGTGGCGCAGATGCTGACGCAAACAAAGAGCATCAAGGTTGGTATTTTTTGCTTTGCCACATTAGTATTAATCTTTTGACAATTTCAACCAGTTTACCCATGAGCGATCGATTCTGGATGTGTTTTTATCTCAAACTGGTCAAAGTAATGAGTCAAACCAGTTGAATGTCGTCAAAATCTTCTGATATTGTTATGAAAATAATATTTATTAATTTTTAGTAGCGAGTTAAATGTCTTTTCGAAAGGACAAAAAATGTTTGCGGGTCAACCTAACCGCCCATCTTGCTGCTTCTAGACATGTATATCTGGGATTTTGTTTTGATTTAAAAGTGGACACTCGCCTGTCTTGTTCAGAAAACGCAGAAGGGCCTGGAGGGAAGAAACTTGTTATAACCGATGAATACTTTCAGAGGGTGACTCAAGCTCTCGTAATGCGTCTTAGACAGCATGAGGAAACAGTTACGCGAGAAGGTATGCAGCATTATTTGCGTTAAACATAAACATGATGGTTTAAATACGAGCTGACACATAAATTTTGTTGTTTTCAGGGAGTGGGTTAGCTGGAATGAGGCAAAGGGATCTGATACAGTGGTATGTGAAACAGCGGAATGAAAATGAGGCCTATGAAAGCGAGGAAGACGCAAAGGCTGAAGTCACCAAGATTAAAGCTATAATAGAGGTAATACAAATTCTTAGTATCCGTATCCGTTCACATACAAACAGGTTGATTTAAATATGTGTGGTTCAATCCGGTTAATCATTTTTTAACACGGTCCTGTTTATGACTGATGCAGAGTTTGGTAAGAAGGGAAGGACATTTAATTGTAGTGGACGAAGGGGCAGTGGCGCAAGGGGATGATGATGAAAATGTCCGACGACCTTCTCGGAACAACAGGATTCTGGCGGTGGCACCCAACTATGTTATTGATTAAGTTAATGAATTTCAAGGATCTGTAATACTAATTATTTGGTAGTTTCAGAAACTAGACATCCATTTTCATTGTAAAGCTTGTGATGCTGCTATAACTATATGTTTGAGGCTAGGTATGTTGTGCTATCTGCAGTTTTCTGGTTCATTCCTTATTCTCTTAACATAAAGAGAGTTTTAACTTTTTTTTTATTATTATTATTTTAAAACTGGATCATGCTGTTTGGTTTGTATTTTTAACATGATGGTCATTTTTCTTTCACTAGGGAAAAGGATTTTGTTTAACATGTCGCGTCTTAAAGGAATAGTTTTTTTTAAGAGTTCATAGTTTAGTCGAAAAGTGCCACATTCAAGGAAATCCGTCGGCTTGACCTGGTTGGATACGTGGTCAGGCAGTCAGTTTGTGGGTGACAACAAACTTACCCGGTTCAGCTATTGAAAAGGCGAATGAATATGACATCTATCTATACATCTAATATTTTAAAGCATTCTTGGATACTTGTCAATCTTTCACACCCCTAACAATCCTCTCTCATCCTCTCATTAAGCCACATGGCATGATGTGAGATTTTATAAACTTTTCCTTTTTTTTAAAATCAAAAATCAGAAAAATATATAAACAAATAAAACACAAGGTTCATAACATAACCCCCAAATCTCCATCTTGCTCCCATCGAAACCTCTAACCCTAGCAGGCGATTTGAATGCGATTCAACCAAATCAAGCATTGTTTTAATCTCTTCTTCAAGGTTTAATCTCTCTCATTCTATATTAATCGATCGTTCTTCATTTGTATGTTTTTTTTTTTGTTTTTTTCGTTTTTTTTTCTTCATTTGCTTGTCGATTGATGTCTATTCTATCTCTTTTGACTTATTTCGATTATTTGTCTTTTAATGCTTGTGTTTGCGTGTATTATTGTTCAGTTTTACTAATTCTTTTGATTTTTGATTGATGTTTTAGGGTTTGTGTTTTAGGGTTCGATTGATGTTTTAGGGTTTGATTTATTTAGATTCATGTTTTAGGGTTTGATTGTTGATGTATTGTGTGTTGGAGATTATTTGATGTTTTATGGTTTGATTTATGTTTAAGGGTTCAATGTTTTCAATCTGTTTTTGACTGATTTTGAAAGTTGAAAATTTTGTTTATATTGTGCAATCGTTGTTAAACTGGTATTGGTTGTCTTTGAATCTGTTTTTGAATCTGTGTTAGAAGTTGGGATTGTTTTTTATTTAGGGTTAAACTGTTTTTGAATATGTTTTTAATTGATTTGAATCCTTTATGTTTTTTAATCTGTTTTTATGTTGGTTAATCTTAACTGGTTATATTTGTTCATGATATTATGTTGGCTCGATGATGTTTGTCTTCGGGTGAGGTTGAATGTTCATATGTTCTTCGAGGTGTTCTTGAGGATCATAATATTAGATGAAAGGTAAAAGAATGTTGGGTATTTTTTAGTGATTAATCCGCTTAGGAAAGCTATTCAGGTCCGGGTCCTGTTTGTTGATTCGGGTCTCATTTATTAACATTTTATTTGTTTCCTAAGTTGATGGCTTAAAGTTTGGAAGGATAATTATAAGAATTAATTGTTATAAATGGTGGTTTGAAAAGTCTTGGCTATTAAAAGGAAGGGTCGAGTTTTTTGGTAAGAGATTGATTGATTGTATTATAGGAAAGTTAATAGCACAATTAGTTGTACACTTTCCATATAGTCATAGTCAAATGTATTAACTGCATAGTCAAATGTATTAACTATAATTGCTATAATTATGAATCTTGGTTTGGAAAGTTGTTCAATGGAATTGATGGTGGAATTGGTTTGTAAAGTTATTGCACTAATTTTAATACATTTTTAAAATTCTGATTTGTTTTTTAATACTTTTTTATGGCGGTTGCAGGTGTATAACGATTGTGTTGCACCAGTGAGCAACGGTGGAGGCTGTTTGGTGGTGATCGATCATGGTCGTACTCACGACAACTGGGTAGTTTATTACAACTTGGAGCAGCTATGGACCTCAAAAGAATCAACTAATGCACAGAGTCAAAGTCAAACTCAGGTAAATATAAGTGTGATAATAATTAGCTTTTATGATATGGTTACATTTTTCTTTAATCATTAACACTAACGAATTTATATGTTCATCAGGACTTAGGTAAAGCTTTCGTGAAGGTATGCCGCAATGAATTTTCCTGATGTTAACAATATAGAGTTTGTATGTGATTGTTATTGCTATTTCAAGCTTTATGATTTATGTTTCTTCTTAATTTATAACAAGTGCGACTTTTGAATATGCAGAAATTTAGATTATACTTGAAGCGATTAAGCGGTATGTGACAGTTAGCAGGTACGGAAACAATCAATTAGTTGTATAATTGTGTATTGAAGCCAAACTCAAGTGAGCGTGTGTTTGTTTGCTGTGGGAGCCCATGAACAGAGGGAGCAATCTGGTAATGTGTTGAAGCGAAAAACATCCCTAAAGCAAGAAGGATCTGTTGGTAAGTAATTCTAGACATTCAAATTAAAGAAATTGTTGTAAAAGTGGGTATTTGTTGGATGTTGTTGCAATCCATAATTCCTTCTTAAATATAAAAACTTGAAGATGCACTATGAAACTTTCAGACATGCTTTAGTTCATCAAATAAGTAAAATGGTGTTTAAACTGTTTAGTTTTTTTTTTATTTAAAAGTCACAATTATTATTTTTATTAGGTACTGGACTCTCAATCAACAACTTGCGTCCTTTGATTTCTAATCTATAATTAGTCTTTTAATTTGTTTCTAATAAGTATATTGTGGATCAAATGATCTACAAGTGATATCACTAAATTTTAACAATATCATAGAATTTCATATCTTTTTTGGTTATTGTAGGTGTTATGGTCTTCTTCGGCAATAGATAAAGGAGTGTTTGCTTATTGTCGATTTGTGTCTTGATACAACAATGAGTTGTTTTTCAGTGTTTTTGGAACTACTTATCAAATTATTTATGAGCAAAATATATTTTCAATCAAACAACATCTTACATCTTTGCATGTTTTTATAGATGATATTGACATATATGGCCTAGAGGAGAAACCAAAAGGAAAAAAATTATGGGAATACTTAACAAACAGAAGCTCACAAGTAATTTTAATGCACTTAAAGGTTAGTTAAGCTTATCTTAGACTTTATCAACATGTGTTCATAATATAAATGTGTGTTGTTTTGATAATAAATGTCTGTATTTATAGGTAAACTGAAAGAGATGAATGTCAAAAAGGAGAAAGCGCAAGTGAAACCACTTGGCGAAAGAGATGTTGCGAACGGCTGAAAATGATCGCCAAACCTCATGATCCTCGTGTTTTCTTTATGTTTCTATTTTTAATATTAACCGGAATAGACTTTGGTTGAATGTTTTGGATTTGAAAGTGTACGAGTTGATTATTTAGAAAGTTCATATTAGATTTTATAAACCCCCGGACGCTCTCGGGGTAGGTGGCATATGATATTTGAATAACATGTATATTCCTTACTTTTTAATATGAATAAAATATTTCTACTGTATTTTTTTTACGTCTTACCGCTCAAAATAATTGTAACTTGGTGAACCGCGTGTCAACGCGGGCAAAAGTCTAGTATTATGATAAAAGATCATCTTGGGTGGCACATGGTACCTTTCTATACACCAAAAAAATTGTTTTTTGAGTAAATTACTATTTGAGTCCTTGTGTTTTGGTGGTTTTAACTAGTTGAATCCAAAACCAAAATGTTTAACTACCTGAGCACCTGAGTTTTCTAATTGTAACTATATGAGTCCAAATAACTAACGTCGTCCAAAAGGTCTGTTAAGTAAAAGGGTACTTCAGTCATTTTACACATAAGTACAACCCATTTATGCACAAGGTACTTTTAAAATAATTCACCAATTTTATAAATATAACTCACACATATCTGTTCTTCACTGCATCACCCCTATCTTCAACTTCATCTATACCACCTTACCACCACCGCTGTACCTAACCCCACCGCACCGCACCACCCCATCACCACTAAACTGTGGAACCCGTTCCCTTCTCCGACACACCACCATCTTCAACTCCATATGCTCCTTAAAATTTGTTCTTGTCTTCGATAACACCACTGTCTCTCTTCGGTAACACCACCACCACTCTTCGACAACCACCAATGCATCACCTGAAATCAACAACACTTGAAACTGTTGTTATCTATAGTCACTCCCAACCGTATCTCTAGTCTCTCTTGTCTTCCCCCTCTTGAAATCCCAAAAACTTTGCAATGACCTCAGATCTGTTTAGCTATGATTAATTGAAGCAACGGTGGTTGTCGTTGCAAACGAGAGATCTTAGGGATTCAGGGGTTGGGTTTTGATATGGAGATTTAATGAAGAGAAAAAACGAGCATCATTTGGAGGTTTTGATTTGATCGACCTGGTTTCATTTATACAGATTTGGGGATTTATATTGTTTCATACGATCGACTTAATGGTTAAAGGAAGTGGAAGACAGCGGAGGTGGTGGTGAATGATTGTGCCAATCGTGGTGGTAGTTGTAAGGTAGGGTTTGTGGGTAGAGAGAGAGAGAGAGAGAGAGAGAGAGAGAGAGAGAGAGAGAGAGAGGGAGGGAGAGAGTAATCGTAACAGAGAAGAGAGAAAGAACCAGGGAAGAGGTGAAGGGTCGCCGACCTAGTACTGTGGTGATTGTGTACGATGATGGTCGAATCGTTGGTGGTGGTGGTGGTGGTGGTTATAGGTCTTAGGTGCGATCTAGTACTGTGGTGATGGTTGTGAAAGTGGTGGTCAGCGGTGGTGTTCGTGGTGGGGTGGTGCAGAAGAAGAAAACCAAATAGAGAAGGTGGGTGAGGAAGAAGATATGTATGTGTAGATATTTTCGTTTTTTTTGATGTAAGGGTATTTTTGTCATTTAACAAAACATAACTGAGAAAATCTAACGACGTTAGTAATTTGGAGTCAAAGTGTTACAATTAGAAAAATCAGGTGCTCAGGTAGTTAAACATTTTGGTTTTGGATTCAACTAGTTAAAACCACTAAAACACAGGGACTCAAATAGTAATTTACTCTTGTTTTTTTTTTTTTTTTGCTCTTTTCCCCAACTAAATGAAGATTAATCAGATTGGTATTCAAATTAAAAAAACCATTGGTCTTCGGTGCAACTGTGCAAGTGTTTGGATAACCAAATTCCATTTCAACCCTTTTGTGGCCCCAAACTAACTACCCAAATCATTTACCACTGCTTTGGAGTCGAAGACCAACACTCAATTTGAGCTGATCAACAACAAGATTAGTGAGCTGTCAAAGAAGATAGACAACAACACAAGACAGCTTGCTAAGTTATCTGGTGGAACTTCTTTACCTATTTGGTTTCCAGAAGTGGATGAATCCAGAAAGGGGGAGAAGATTAAGGAACCAACATAGTCACTTGAAGCCAGAATAAAGGCAAAAGTGGCACAACAACAAAAGGAGGCCCAAAAATAAAAAGAAAATCAAGATAGGCTCCTTAAAGAAGCTAAAGAAGTAGTTGAGAAGTCCCAAGGCCTAATTGAAGAAACTACTGAAGTCTTAGAAAGTACTAAAGACAATCCTTCAGTAGTTGATACCCTGATCAACCCTTCAGAAGTAAACACTTCCAACATCCAAACTGAACAGCCTTCTAAGGCAACTGAAGACATTCCAAGGCCTGCACCCACTCAAGCAACTGTATTAAACCCTGCTCCCATCTCAATGTCAAAAGAACTATTGGAGAAGAGTTTAATTGCAGCACAAAAGAAGGCCAAGGAAGACAAGATCTGGAATAGCCTAGAAGCAAGGGATGACTTGAGCTACAATGAAAAGCTTGAGAAGTATGAAGAAGAGTTGAGTAAGTTAGAAAAACTTGGAAGAATGCCGAGGAAGACAAAAGATAACAACTGATGTCTTACATCACCAAGAACAGCAAAACAAAGAAATACTCACTCAAAGGGCTCTCTATGGATGAGCTTACAAGAAGAGCTCAGAAGGTAGCTGACAAGCTTGCCACAGATAAGGATAGAAAGGCAAAGAGAGCTGAAGTCATAGAAGAGTTGGTAGCCAATGGATTTGGTTCAAAAGCCTAAGTGTCAAAATGGAGAGAAGATACATTATTTGACACCTACAAAAGATTCAAGGCTGATAAGGCTGCAAATCCAGAGAAGTACAAAACTTCTGAAGTATCACAAACTTTAGTAGTTAGAATTTCTGGTGCAAGACATTCAACAACAAAGCCAGCTACAAAAAATAAGCAAGAGGAGATCATAAAAACTGATTTCAAGATGGTATTGCTTGAAGGCAATACAGTAGTACAAGGAGACTTTGTGATTGAAGAAAAGCCTCTGCTGACACAATTCAGGGATCCTTCCACATTTGCTTACCAAATACAACAAACAATAACAGATAAAAAGTACACTAAGGTAATCACTGAACACCATCTCCCTACTTTTGATATACCTAATGTGGTGCAAACTGAAGAAGGAAGAGAATCCCACCCGAGGGTCATTAAAGTAGAAAACATTCCTCACTCAGGGTCAACCCAGGAGACTAGCTTGGTCCCCTACACTTTAGACTTTGACCAATCTAAAGTGGATATAGTAAGATGACCATTTACTGATTCAAACTCAGTATTGATCACAAGAAGAGATTGTTCAAGCAAGGTCTTCAAGTCTATAGAAGAACTGAAGAATCTGTCTACAAAAGACCTGCTCATAATCCAACAGCTTGAACCTGAACAAGGATCTCTCACTGATTAACAACTGCAACAACTCAAGACTTCCATGTTCAGAGAAATCTGGAAGATGCTTGATGGCAGGAAAAGAGAATAAAGGATTAGATAAGGTTTTGGCTTCATCAATCCAGGAGGAGATTGTAAGGACAAAAAGGATTGAAGAAACCACTTTTGCATACCTTAGTTCAATTCCTATTTCTGCCAAAATATGCTAAGTATAGAACTACTGAAGAAGAAGAAGACTGAAAGTACTGAAGAAAAATTCATCAAGTACTGAAGAGTAAAAGATCAGAAGTTCTGAAGTCAAACCAGACAAGTCTACTGAAAAACTACTGAAGACAAACTACTCATCAGTAGTTTGTCACTCATCAGCTGTTCTGATGGAATCTTTCCATCGCCTTTATGTTTTAGTAGTTTAGTATAATAGTATTACTTTATGCTTTTGTTAAAGTCTTTGTACAAGTTCCAAGACTACAGCGTGTTGTAGGATTGCTTTTGTATCAAGTTATATGTATTTGCTGGTCTATAAATAGATGGGTTGATCCGACTATTTTAGACATCGAGTTTATTAAAACTGAAATCCTTCAAAGGCTTTTAATTGAAATACCATTTCACATCTGAGAATCTCTTTTCATACTTATTGTTATATGCATTTAATTGTTTAGATTCTCATTAACTGCCTTAGTTCATTATATCCAGGGGGAGTAATAACTCCTGTTGAAAGTGAAACTTTAAACTTGAACACTTCACTTATTCCGCTGTGCAAACTGCTTTGATAAACTTATAACACATAAGTGTTCATGAATAAGAACTGTTAAAGAGCATTCTGATCCAACAATTGGTATCAGGGCACTGGTTTATCTGATCAAATATCAATCTAACAAATTGAGAATCAGACACAGGCTCTTATTGATATTCAATAAAGGATAAAAGTTCACTTTTTCAAAACATCCATCACTTTGAGAGAAACTTGACAAATCAATACTCTCAAAAATGGATCCTCATAATACTGGATCTGCCAATAAGCCTGCTGCTATGCTTGTTCTGTCACACCCCGCCAAGAGGGAAACACGGGGATGCAACGACCAAAAGGTTTTCAAGCACAAGGTTCAAGCAACACACATTTATTCAAATAGTACCACCATAAATGATGGAAATTGTCATGAATTTATTGAAATCGATACCATAGTGTTAACAAAGGAGACATTGTCTAGTATTTATGGAAATTGGAAACATAACATCTTGAAACCGACAAAACCCATCAAAGTGATACCACGGGGTGCATGCTCGAACCCTTCCCTTAATCCTTGGTGGCCCTGCATTAGTTACCTGAAAAACATGCATAACGAGTTTTTGTCAACAATAATGTTGGCGAGTTTACGGGTTTTGAATGTATAGTAAAACCAACGTGTAATTCGTGTATGACCAATCATAAGCTAGCTAAGATAATGATTACTGTGAGAACCATGAGTCCCGTAACCAAACCTCTTGACTGTTGTGCCTCGCGCATTGTACACTAACGACAATGTATGTATAGTAGAATACTAACACTCTTTTGTATGTGACCAGTTAGAGCGACTAACCAAGAGTGGGGGGTGTCAACCAATAGATCTATTAAAGTGTTCCATGGCTTTTGATAGCTAATGGTTACAGTAAACGTTGTACGAGGACTAGTGAGCTCATGAACCAATATGTGTAAGACCCTACCCGTAATCCGTGTAGTTAAGCGATAATATACTTGGTTTGTACTTGGAAAGCGAAAGCATTTCATAGTTTACTTTAACGCATTAACATAAAAAAGCGTCATTGATTAGTACAAACATCCTAAATTATAGTTACGACTTAGCATATTACAAAATAACCAAGTATCTTCATAAGTTTATCAAAACATTGCGGAAACGGATGAGTTAAGCATGTTTGGTTCTGCAAATAAGCCTCGATTATCATCCGGTTCATGTAGCTGAGTACCTAAGGGTTTATCACAGTTAGACAACCCATAAATATGTTATTATGATTGAATTTAGATGCAAAATACAAAAAAAATGAATTTTGGTTGATTTGGCGTATCCTACGCTATTGGCGTAGGGAAAGGGCATCTGGTGGCGTAGGACAGCAGAAATCAGCGTAGGCACTCTGACGTTGGTGTATCCTACGCCAAAATTGGCGTATCCTACGCCATTGGCGTAGGCAATTGGCGTAGGCAACTCCAAAAGTGGCGTATCCTACACCAAATCCTGACAGGTACAAAATGTTTCAGCACCAAGCTACCCCTTTTGGGTCCGTCTAAAACTGCTCCCAGGGCTTCCAGGGACACGTTTAAGCGTTCTCGTGCGTAATACAAACATGATTAGTTGTATATTTGAATTCCTTGTTTGGTTTCTAACCCAAGAACCCTGAATTATATGTCCATCAATATGTTGACCCGTTAACTTTTGCATACATCCAAGTTTTTAAGATTTTATGATTTCCAAGGCCTAGTAATAATTTTTCTATGCTTTTCAAGCCTCAACTCGACTAGGTGACCTCCGCCCAAGTCATTTATACCGGGTTTACGATGCCTCGTGTCCATAGCCACATGTGCCATTTCTCTCAGTCTTGTTCACTCGATCTCTATGACTTGCAACGTGATCTAAACATGATGTTTTCTTATAACCCTTGGAAATCACAATCTCATCTCATCTAAAACATATACCCACGATTTATACATCAACATGAGCATATATGTATATATCCTACAAAGTCATAGATATGACTTACGTTAGCTCGCGTCCCTTTTTACTTCTAGACTAGCTTGAGATTTTTAACATAGAGTACACGAATATACTCAAGCAACTAACGAAAGCGATGTTGCCATAATCTTGACCCTTAGGTGCTTGTTTAACTAGTGTTCTACCCAATTGACCCGTTAGCCTAATTGGGACATTAACAACCTTCATCTAAGGCCATTTTCTATGAATTATGATTCCCGTTTAAGCTTCTTTTGTGACACTCCAATGGATAGTTTCCAGGTATACATACGAAGGTATAACTAAGCATGTAAACATACTAGAAACATATTGAGATTTAAGCCATCGAGTGACTTACCTTATGCGTGCTTCCTCTTTACCTCAATCCGAGACTCCTTGGCTATCCAAAGTCTCTTGTATCCGTACCTATGAGGTGAATGATTACTTAGGTTGTTAGAACCTAATCTTTACTTGTCTACACGCATTTTTGGTCGTGTTTCACCAATATACAAGTTTTCACAAATTATCTATGCCCAAGTGAAATCGAGTTTCATTGAGGCATTTTATCAAACGCTTGGTAGGCGTGATTTTCCTAGCTTTAATTTTAAGACTTGGGGACGTCATGGATCCATCCTTAACCTAGATTAACATGTCTAACATTCCTATAAACATCTTAATCATAGCTTGTCATTTACTAAAGCTAGTATGTCATGGTTTAAAGGTGGTTCCTACCAATCCACCAAGAAACCCATTTAACTTTATAACATGAATTACAAAGATATAATCTTCACACAAAGATTTTGCTTAACCCACACAAATTAACACGTATTATGGTTTCCTCATACTAGAGTAACCATTACAAGCCCTTAATTCACGTTTTTATAATAATACATGATTTTCATCACACCCAAGCATAAACATACCATTAAATTTAGTCAAATAAAAGGTTACCTTGGTGTGTATTAGGCTTGGAAGATTCGTTTTAGGGCTAATGCACACAAAAGCCCCTTGATTTAATCCTTGATTGAACTTGTTCTTGAGTTTTAGCTTAAGTGTGTGTTTTGGGAGGTGTATGGATCCATTTCCAGAAGTTGTGTGTGTGTGTTTTCTTTCTTTCTTCTTTTTTTTTATAAGTATTCAACCAAACACAATTTGGTTATTTGGCACTTTTAACCCCTCCCATATTTCGTTAAGTATGTACTAGTTCAAGACACTAATCGAGTTAGTCTTGTATAATTGTTTAAGCCTTGTTTAGTTAACAAGGTTGACGGAGTTAATTTCCCTAGACTAGGAAATTCGCATAAGTCGTGTTTCATGCGGTTCAGTTTAAAAGCCACATGTGCTTAGATTATCATAAAATACGGTTTAGAGATTTTGGGGTGTTACAACTCCACCCCCTTAATGAGGGTTTCGTCTTCGAAACCGGATATATATATATATTCCCATGGGTCGCGCCTCATGGTTGACCTTGAGTTTTATTCCTCCTCGATGAGGGTTATTTTAATGGAATTTGATTACGCCTCTAAGTTTATATATGCATATTCGTTTACCTTTATGGGAGATTATTCTAGTTTAGGCACCCGCAGGTGTTCTGGTTTGTCCAAGAGCCATCGATTTAACTCTTTTGCGTGTTTAGAACCCTTAAGTCCCCGAAGGCTTAGGGTGTACATTTAATTATTTACTCTGCTTAGAATCATTTCTATGCGCTGAGGCACATATTGGGTTTGGTTATCAAACGGCTTCCCAAATACCTTTAACCACACTCAACGTGGTTTTAATTTCCGTTTAATTTTGGCTCAAAGGCCTCTTATAATGTCATGGTTTTACCAAAAAGTATCAAGTCCTTTCCGCACCTCACGCCTTCCTTGTCCTAGACAATGCGTGTCCTTTTTAATGGTGTTTTCACCTGTCACTACGTTTAGGTATATTTATGCATTCCTCTGGGTCCAAGTGGTGACGAATTCAGTTGACCCGTTTGATCTTTCTAGTGATTGCTTAGCTATCAATAGGATATTAACGGTTTATCATTCATTTTCTTACTATCTGATTGCTAATTCTGGGTGTAGTTAATTCATCAGGGTTTTCAGTTACAGTGGACTTAAGTTTCATAAGTTACATGTTTTAGTCAGTCATTTAATCCAATGACTACGACTTCTGATGTGTTTTTACACACTGCCGACAAAATTTTGAGTTAAATTGTTGGACTTTCTACAAGTCACACTTCCAATTAACATTTATACTTATTCTAGTTCAGAGGCCTGCACCTGGGATAGTATTTCGTATACTCATTCAAGTTTGAATATCCCATAGAATCCTCCATATAATACTTTAGA
Source organism: Ambrosia trifida (assembly GCA_028751855.1). Taxonomy (NCBI): domain Eukaryota; kingdom Viridiplantae; phylum Streptophyta; class Magnoliopsida; order Asterales; family Asteraceae; genus Ambrosia; species Ambrosia trifida. Next base: position 73,596,727 of record CM054129.1, read on the forward strand.
TAGCATTTAACCTATTTCCGTGTACTTTAAACGCATTGGCATCACTTTACTCGAATTTTGGTATGTGAGTTTTAACTCTCAGTCGAAACTAATTCCAGGCGATTGCTCACCTATTATCTTCTTGCCCCGATGCCCCGGGCTTTTAGGATTTTTATCCTATCGATAGAATTAGCATAGGGTTCGTGACCCTTTCTTATCTAGCCTTTCGAATTTACATTTCTAGCTCTCGCAAGCATCTTATTTGAGATTTAACCTGAGTCTTTCGACTCTTTTATTTATCTAGGTATTATTGCATATATAACACCTCGTCTTCAAATCCCCTTCCGGATTATGTTTGTATTTAACTCCTCAGAACGCTTTGGTTCCAAGGCAATTCCTTTAATGGGTCACCCTTACAGGGTCTGTTCCTGAACTATGACCCGTTTCTGTTTATTTTTATCCCTCAGGACCTATGGACCCTTAGATCAATTCAGTGTTTCTCATAAGAGTCCTTGCTCGCCTGTGTGTCATGGTGTCACATTACCATGTTTATTCACACAAGTCTATTTACTTATGTTTTCTTTCTTTAGTATTTGTATGCATAGTGGTCTAGTGGATCGTATTTTGCTTATTATGAAGGCATTTCTTTTATTTCTGCGATTAACAACCATCTATATATTTTAGACTTTCGATTCTCCATTCATCCATCATGTGCTAAGGCCCATGAGGCTTTATCTTGCTTTGTTTGTTTTTGACATGCCTTCATTAGTCCACATCAATAATTGTTTACTCTGACATGATCCTTGCTCGAGGCTAGGATTGTTCCTCTGGTGCGGATGCACCTCTGGTATTCCAGGGTCTCCTACGAGCTCCCTTTTTGGTTTAGCGTTTAATTTCTTCTTTTATTTAACGTGGTTTCACAGTCTAGAACCATGTTTTTAGTTTTATTTCAGGTGAATCATAGTTCACGCTTGCCCCGTGTGGTTTTATTCTCGTTTGCATTTTGATTTAGCAAGACGCGTAGTTCTTGGTTGCCCGTGAACTTTCACGGATCATTATGATTTAGTGTGATACTTAGTTCACAATTGCCCGTAGGTTTTCATGAATTCATTATAATTAGTGTGACACATTGTTCACGTTTGCCCGTAGGCTTTCATGAATTTAATATGAATTGTGTGACGCATAGTTCACATTTGCCCGTAGGCTTTCACGAATTTATTACGAGTCAAGTTTAAGTATAACTTAACCTTGAGCTTAGCCCGAATCTTGGCTTTTGTTTTACCTTAGTACGAGGTTCATGTTGGAATACGAGTTAACCTCTCGAGTATGGTTCAGATTTATTTAGTGTTTACCCTTAGGTATGGTTCAGACTCGTCTGTGATTTTTGATTTTTTTTTACCTTCCATAAAGGTTTAACCTTTACTGTTTAATTAACCCTCGACTAGGGTCTAGATTGAATTACAGTTTAACCCTCGGTTAAACTCAGATTTGTTATGGTTTGTCCTTTAGTTAAGGTCCGATTGATTTACTTGTGATTCATCCTATAGTCAGGACTCGTTTGTATTTATGACTTAACCTTTGATTATGGTTCACCTTCATTTACGAATTTGACCTTCTATAAAGGTTCGAGTTTAACTATGGCTTAAACTTTGATTAAGGTTCAAGTCTATTTACGAATTCAACCTTCTATAAAGGTTTGAGTTTAGTTATGACTTAACCTTTTATTAAGGTTCAAGTCTTACCTTAATCCGCGTTACCGTTGTGGTAATACCTTTGGTACGACCCCGTGGGTCGTTTATGCATTGGTTTTACTTACCCGGTCTACCCGGCCTCTTACGTTGTTTGGCAATACTTCCTTGTTATATGACCTTGCGAGTTATATATTTGGAAATGTTTAATACGCCTTTCTCCCCTGACCCAGTCCTTGTCACGTGAAAAAGCAGGCGTGTGGATCATGAGAAGCCCACCGCACCACGTGTTTAACACTTACCTAGCCTGGGTAAGCAATCCACACATGACACGGTGATCCTATCGCGATCACCACAGTACTCTCCAGGTGGCAATTTCTGGTCATGTGTCTTATTCACTATTAACATTCTTGTCTATTTGTCTAATGTATTTCTGTATACCCGCGTTATTAAGCTATTTGTGTTTTATCTGATCGCGCAGTCTTGTTGATGCGATCATGCCTTCCAATTCTCGGTTCGGCTGAGCCTTAGACCACCATGATCGTGTGATTGGCATTTGTCCGAGTTTTAAGTATTCTATGCATCTATTCCCTAATTTCCGGTTCGCCCTGACCGTGTAGTTGCAATTTCATGTTTTCGAGTTTCTAAATGCTTCTTGCACTCAGTCCATCGCATCATCTAAGTGATACGACTAGATTTCCCCAATTCCCGATTCGGCTGAGTCGTAGCTCACCATGACCGTGTAATTGGTGTGTTTCCTGGGCGTCAGTGTTTAATACACTATTCCCTTAGTTCATTCCTAATTGACTCGTGTTCAATCATGATATAGATCATTTTCGACTAGATTATTACGTTTTGGAAATGAATTCCTTACCGGATTGATGATCAAGCTTGAACCGAACGCTTAACATGTTTAACCTTGGGCTCTGATACCACTTGTAAGACCCTACCCGTAATCCGGGTAGTTAAGCGATAATATGCTTGGTTTGTACTTGGAAAGCGAAAGCCTTTCATAGTTTACTTAACGCATTAACATCCAAAAGCGTCATTGATTAGTACAAACATCCTAAATTATAGTTACAACTTAGCATATTACAAAATAACCAAGTATCTTCATAAGTTTATCAAAACATTGCGGAAACGGACGAGTTAAGCATGTTCAGTTCTTCAAATAAGCCTCGATCATCATCCGGTTCATCTAGCTGAGTACCTATGGGTTTATCACAGTTAGACAACCCATAAATATGTTATTATGATTGAATTTAGATGCAAAATACAAAAAAAAATGAATTTTGGTTGATTTGGCGTATCCTACGCTATTGGCGTAGGGAGAGGGCATCTGGTGGCGTAGGACAACAGAAATCAGCATAGGCACTCTGACGTTGGCGTATCCTACGCCATTGGCGTAGGCAACTCCAAAAGTGGCGTATCCTACACCAAATCCTGATAGGTACGAAATGTTTCAGCACCAAGCTGCCCCTTTTGGGTCCGTCTAAAACTGCTCCCGGAGCTTCCAGGGACACGTTTAAGGGTTCTCGTGCGTAATACAAACATGATTAGTTGTATATTTGAATTCCTTGTTCGGTTTCTATCCCAAGAACCTTGAATTATATGTCCATCAGTATGTTGACCCGTTAACTTTTGCATACATCCAAGTTTTTAAGATTTTATGATTTCCAAGGCCTAGTAATGATTTTTCTATGCTTTTCAAGCCTCAACTCGAATAGGTGACCTCCACCCAAGTCATTTATACCGGGTTTGCGATGCCTCGTGTCCATGGACACATGTGCCATTTCTCTCGGTCTTGTTCGCTCGGTCTCTATGACATGCAACGTGATCTAAACATGATGTTTTCTTATAACCCTTGGAAATCACAATCTCATCTCATCTAAAACATATACCCTCGATTTATACATCAACATGAGCATATATGTATATATCCTACAAAGTCATAGATATGACTTACCTTAGCTCGCGCCCCTTTTTGCTTCTAGACTAGCTTGAGATTTTTAACATAGAGTCCACGAATATACTCAAGCAACTAACGAAAGCGATGTTGCCATAATGTTGACCCTTAGGTGCTTGTTTAACTAGTGTTCTACCCAATTGACCCGTTAGCCTAATTGGGACATTAACAACCTTCATCTAAGGCCATTTTCTATGAATTATGATTCCCGTTTAAGCTTTTTTGTGACACTCCAATGGATAGTTTCCAGGTATACATACAAAGGTATAACTAAGCATGTAAACATACTACAAGCATATTGAGATTTAAGCCATCGAGTGACTTACCTTATGCGTGCTTCCTCTTTACCTCAATCCGAGACTCCTTGGCTATCCAAAGTCTCTTGTATCCGTACCTATGAGGTGAATGATTACTTAGGTAGTTAGAACCTAATCTTTACTTGTCTACACACATTTTTGGTCGTGTTTCACCAATATACAAGTTTTCACAAATTATATATGCCCAAGTGAAATCGAGTTTCATTGAGGCATTTTATCAAACACTTGGTTGGCGTGATTTTTCTAGCTTTAATTTTAAGACTTGGGGACCTCATGGATCCATCCTTAACCAAGATTAACATGTCTAGCATTCCCATAAACATCTTAATCATAGCTTGTCATTTACTAAAGCTAGTATGTCATGGTTTAAAGGTGGTTCCTACCAATCCACCAAGAAACCCATTTAACTTTATAACATGAATTACAAATATATAATCTTCACACAAAGATTTTGCTTAACACACACAAATTAACACGTATTATGGTTTTCTCATACTAGAGTAACCATTATAAGCCCTTAATTCACGTTTTTATAACAATCCATGATTTTCATCACTCCCAAGCATAAACATACCGTTAAATTTAGTCAAATAAAAGGTTACCTTGGTGTGTATTAGGCTTGGAAGATTCATTTTAGGGCTAATGCACACAAAAGCCACTTGATTTCATCCTTGATTGAAGTTGTTCTTGAGTTTTAGCTTAAGTGTGTGTTTTGGGAGGTGTATGGATCCATTTCCTGAAGTTGTATGTGTGTGTTTTCTTTCTTTCCTCTTTTTTTATAAGTATTCAACCAAACTCAATTTGGTTATTTGGCACTTTTAACCCCTCCCATATTTCGTTAAGTATGTACTAGTTCAAGACACTAATCGAGTTAGTCTCGTATAATTGTTTAAGCCTTGTTTAGTTAACAAGGTTGACGGAGTTAATTTCCCTAGACTAGGAAATTCGCATAAGTCGTGTTTCATGCGGTTCAGTAGCCACATGTGCTTAGATTATCATAAAATACGGTTTAGAGATTTTGGGGTGTTACATATGTCTTATGTTCCACATGGTAGTCACGATAGAATGTACACACACTTGAAAATGACACAAGTATTGATGCATGTATTTCCCCCAAAATGTAAAATAGTAAAACGGGGCCGTAGAAACTCACCTGTTTGAGATGTACGTGGTTTAGTGAAGTGTGAGATAGCTACCGTCTGACAACGACTGCCCTATGATTATTAAGAGCATGGTAAGTCATATGTTTTTGTTGTTTATCATACCATTTGTTCACCCGACATTGATGGACCTTATGTTTAGTGTATTTTTAAGTCATGAAATTCTCGAAAACACGGTGTTTCGTACGTAATGTGGGCTCCACATGTTACCATGAGTTCTAAATTGTTACCAATTCCTTATGTGTGGTCGATCTCTTATGAAAACGTAGCATATTTACATGTTTTATAGCCTTTGCAAGCCTAACACATGCTTTTGCCTATGTTAACACATGTTAAGTGTTTATAGCCGAAGTGATGTCCCATGTGTACATCCAATTCGAATGTGAAAAGGACTAAATGGACTTGGCGTAGACTTTCCAAGTCATGGCCGTGGGCTTGCAATGTGTTATGAATGTTTTGTTGATAAAATCGACTATTAAACCATTCTTTATAACTTTAACCTTTGAACATGATTTAAGTGTGTTTACTTCATGAAAATCCGATCTATTAGTTGATTATCCATACTTGATTAGTTTCTAAAACATGCTCCCGGTTATCATGGTAGTACTAGGGCCGGTTATTGATCATTTAAGTTAGTGGTAACTAGACATATGTTCTTATGAAATCGTGAATATATGTATATGCGATAAGGATGCATTTCAAGAATCAATTTGTGAGTATGAAATGGATATGTGTCACACCCTCAAAATCCACTTGCGGAGTTTTACCGCGAGGCGCATGACAAACCAGGATCCAAACCAACGATCACAATAAACAAGTCTAAATGAATATAAATGCAATTTCAAAACATAGTTTAAAATCCCCGTTTACAGCGGAAGCTTATTCAAAACAATTATTCAATAATAAACCAATGTTCAATGTTTGTAAATCATGCAACTCTAGCTAGACGCCGTGCAGACGCGTGCGCCCTAGTTCCATTCGTGCTACCTTAGCGACCTGAGAAAACATGTAAAAGTTTACGTCAGCACAAAAATGCTGGTGAGTTTACAGGTTTTGTATCCAAGTACCAAGTCCACCTGTCCATACTATAACAAATAGAAAACCAGTATACGCTAGCTAGGCGTACGTTTTGTTACTACCACGATTGGAAAACCATTACTAACTCGAATACCAAAAGTATGCCCGATGTATGTTCCTGTTGTTCCTGTTGTTCCTGTTTGAGACAATATGCACCCGCCGACCCTCCAAGTCGACGAGCGGGGTTGGTCACTCCCAATAGCGCTATTCACATTTCCCCGTTGTGCAAACCCGCACATTCATGGTTCCCCCCGGGACTTCCAAAGATCGTGTAGTACACAATAGAAACCCATAGTATGACAGTAGTTACCAAATAATAGTTTTAACACATGTTTTCTCCCCCGAAAGTATGAAACCAGTTTAAAAGAGGGGCCGTAAACTCACCTTAAGTTCCGTTACTCCTTAACCCGAGTAAACTCAGCTGCTATGCTAGTCCCGTAAAGCGGCAACCTAACATACGACAGTTACAAGTACTTAGACTAATAACCCGCAGGTTAATTAGTCCCTAGATGTCCAGACCATAACCAAGTTCGTTTGAAAACACCGTGACTGTTTAACCGACCCAAAGTACAAGACTCGACATCCCATTGGTGACCCGAGACTCCCCGTGTTATGTTTACGCTCCAAAACGTACAATAACGTAATTACACTTAACACACGTTAACGTACAACAAGTTATAGCACATAGTTCACGTATCACCAAAATACATCCAAATATATGTTACCAAGTTATTAGGCATGTTACGGGGTTCCTAGCATGTTACTACATGTTAAATCGGGTCTCGGAATGCTAATTTACACTTACAGCAGCAGTACACGCGATTAGGGAGGCTAATCGCATGAAATGTCACGCGATCAGGGCTAATCGCCCCTTAAGTCACGCGAGTAGGGCTACTCGCCCTTAATGCCACGCGAGTAGGCTACTCGCCCCTGTAATCAGGCGAGTGGGGCTACTCGCCCCTAATACATGCGAGTGGGGCCTAATCGCCCTTAATGTCATGCGAGTGGGGCCTAATCGCCCCTAACACAGGCGATTAGCAAGGCTACTCGCCTGTAACCTTGCTGTTCCGGTTTTTCGCGCGTTTAACGCTCCAAATCAGATCCAGAACGTGTGTAACTACCCAATATCATCCCAAACACTATCCTAAACATGTTTAACCCAAAACCCTTCGTTCAACCTCGTAAAATCAGTCCTGCATGCAACCAAAGCAATCCAAACACCATTCACATAGCATGCAACATTCAATTAACGCATGTAATCATAACCCTATTATCCAATTACTGAGATTTCTATCATCATACTAACAATATTAATTCTGACCTAGCATGATAACACATCAAAACATCATCAAGATTCATAAAAATCCTATCTTTCTAATCATACATACCCATAACGCATGTTTATTAGTTATAATCCGATTAACAACCCTTATTGACGATTTTCAGAAAGCTTTTTCGTTTATGAACAGGTCTGGACCATTAGGGATTGATTAAAAACGTTTACAAAGTGTTATGGATGAGAATCAAACCTTGGAATTATAAAAGAATGATGGTTAGACCTTGAAACCTTGTGTTTTTGATCAAAATCGCCTTCTAGAGGTTGTTTAAGTGTTTGGGGTGGTTATGGGACGACTAGGGTTGATATTAGGGAGTTTAGGAGGTTAAGTATTGTATTTATAGGCGTTTCTAGTCGTTCCAGCACGTTACATGCGACTGTGCAGTAGTTCATGCGATTAGGGCTGCTAATCGCATGAATGAGCATGCGATTGGGCCTACTCGCCCCTAACATCACACGAGTAGGGGCCTAATCGCCCCTATGTCCCTCTACTCGCCTCCCCTACAGGTGATTAGGCTTCCTAATCGCCTGTAGGGGTTGGTTTGGTGCGTTTTGCGCGTTAAACCCCGTTTTAACATATGTTAATGCATATTCATGTACCGACAAGTCACATAATGATTGTAAACACATAACACAAGTAAATACACATATTTACACTCGTTCACCAATTCCCGGGACTCGAGACTCGTACGTTCCGTATGCCCTGACGATCCTACAAATCGTCACCGTTTGTACACTTGGTTAAGGACTGACATCTAACGAACCTCTAGACCAATATCCAATGATCTTCTAGACTAACCAGTAGTTCCCGAACCATAACCCGACTTAACTAACCCAGTTAAGTATAATATACGCGTGACTCGCTAAGGTAGACTTTCATCTAGACAACGTTGTTAACCAGAATTTGCCGGGTGTCACATCATCCCCACGTTAAAAGAATTTTCGTCCCGAAAATTGTACAAGTACCAAAAGAACAAAAGAAATAACGAAGGAAACAAGCAAAAGGTAGAACCAAAAGAGAGAGATTTACCCGAGTTGTCACATCATCCCCACGTTAAAAGGAATCTCGACCCGAGATTCATTCAGCTGCCGAAGAGACATGTCTCGACTCGAACGCTTCCTTAGGAAAGAGATGAGGATACTTAGACTTCATCTGATCCTCCCGTTCCCACGTATATTCCGGTCCCCGGTTCGAGTTCCACCGAACCTTAACGATACGAATCTTGCTGTGACGCAGGCTGCGAATCTTGTAATCAAGGATCTCTACAGGTTCTTCCACAATCCGAAGACGATCATCAACCTTGATCTCTTCTAATGGAACGATGAGAGACTCGTCAGCCAGACACTTCTTCAAGTTTGACACGTGAAAGACGTTATGTACGTTACCGAGCTCCGTCGGTAGATCAAGTCGATATGCCACCGGCCCAATCCGTTCCAGGATCGTAAATGGGCCGACATATCGCGGATTGAGTTTGCCACGCTTCCCAAAGCGTATGACGCCCTTCCACGGTGAGACTTTTAGAAGTACCTTGTCATTGACTTGGAACTCCAGTGGTTTGCGACGCTGATCAGCATAACTCTTTTGCCGGTCTCGTGCCGCCGCCAACCGATTACGAATCTGTACGATCTTTTCCGAAGTTTCGTACACTAGTTCAGGCCCAGTGAGTTGACTCTCACCCACTTCAGCCCAACAAAGAGGAGAACGGCATTTCCGTCCGTACAGTGCTTCAAACGGAGCAGCCTTGATGCTCGTGTGATAACTGTTGTTGTACGAGAATTCTACCAACGGCAGATGAGCTTCCCAACCCTTGCCAAAATCGATCACACATGCCCGCAGCATGTCTTCTAAAGTTTGGATCGTACGCTCACTCTGACCGTCAGTCTGTGGATGGTAAGCCGTACTCATGTCTAGTTGGGTACCCAAAGCCTTGTGCAAAGACTTCCAGAAGTGAGAAGTAAAATGGGAGTCACGATCCGAGATAATAGAAACTGGTACCCCGTGCTTAGAAACAACTTCTTTCAAGTAGAGACGAGCCAAACGATCCATGGTGTCGGTCTCCTTAATAGCAAGAAAATGGGCTGATTTCGTCAACCGATCGACAATCACCCATATCTTGTCGTTCCCGCTTGGTGATTTAGGAAGTTGTGTGACAAAATCCATAGTAATCCGTTCCCATTTCCATTCCGGAATTTCAGGTTGTTGCAGGAGACCCGACGGTTTCTGGTATTCCACCTTGACCTTAGCACAGGTCAAGCATTTGCTCACGTATGAGGCTATGTCCGACCTCATGTTTGGCCACCAGTAAAGCACCTTCAGATCTTGGTACATCTTATCCGAACCAGGATGAATAGAATACCGGGACTTATGAGCCTCATCAAGGACAAGCTCCCGTAGTCCCCCGAACAAAGGAACCCATATACGTTCTGCGAAATAGTGCAGGCCATCAGGCCTTCGCTCTAGGTGCTTGTCGGCACCGTGCATGGTTTCAGCTTTAAGGTTTTCCTCCTTCAAAGCTTCCAACTGGGCAGAACGGAGTTGATCAGGTAACGACGAATGGATGGTGAGCTGCAACGCCCGAACGCGACGAGGTTTAGTAGATTCCTTCCTGCTCAAGGCGTCTACTACAACATTCGCCTTGCCAGGATGGTACTTAATAGCGCAATCATAGTCGTTCAAAAGTTCAATCCAACGACGCTGTCGTATGTTCAAGTGTTGTTGGTCGAAAATGTGTTGGAGACTCTTGTGATCGGTGTAGATGATGCATTTGGTACCGTACAAGTAATGTCTCCAAATTTTCAACGCGAATACTACGGCACCCAACTCCAAGTCATGAGTTGTGTAGTTCTTCTCGTGCACTTTGAGTTGACGAGAAGCATACGCAATCACTTTCTCGCGTTGCATCAACACGCAACCGAGTCCATGAATGGAAGCATCACAGTAGACAACAAAATCATCAGGACCCTCAGGTAAAGACAAAATAGGAGCAGAACACAATTTAGACTTCAGTTCTTCAAACGCTGACTCTTGTGATTCACCCCAGTCGAACTTTCTATCCTTCTGAGTGAGAATGGTGAGGGGTTGAGCAATCTTCGAGAACCCCTGAATGAAACGACGATAATAGCCCGCAAGGCCTAGGAATTGCCGCACCTCAGTTGGCGTCTTTGGTGCTCCCCAGTCCTTGATCGCTTCGATTTTAGCAGGATCGACATGAATCCCTAGTTCATTAACCACATGTCCTAGGAATTGGACTTCGCGTAACCAAAAGTCACACTTTGAGAACTTGGCGTAAAGTTGCTCCCGTCGCAAAAGTTCCAAAACTAACCGCAGATGTTCCCCGTGTTCGGTCTCGTTCTTGGAGTAGATCAGAATGTCATCAATAAACGCAATGACGAACTTATCCAGATATGGTTTACAGACGCGGTTCATCAAGTCCATGAAAACCGCTGGTGCGTTCGTGAGACCGAAAGGCATGACCAAGAATTCGAAATGGCCATAACGTGTTCGAAAAGCAGTCTTTGCAACGTCAGCCTCCCTGACGCGCAGCTGGTGATAACCGGACCTTAAATCGATCTTGGAATAATAACTAGAACCCTGAAGCTGGTCGAACAGATCATCAATACGTGGAAGAGGATAACGGTTCTTGATGGTCAATTTGTTCAGTTCTCTGTAGTCCACACACAATCGGAAACTCCCATCCTTCTTCTTGACAAATAAAATCGGGGCTCCCCAAGGGGAAGAACTTGGTCGGATGAAACCCTTGTCCAAGAGTTCCTGTAACTGACTAGACAGTTCCTGCATCTCGGGAGGTGCAAGACGGTAGGGGGCCCGAGCAATAGGAGCAGCCCCTGGTACGAGGTCAATACCGAACTCGACTTGACGATGAGGAGGAAGACCAGATAAATCATCGGGAAAAACATCAAGAAACTCGCGTACCACCGGGATGTCGTCGATCTTCTTCTCATCAACAGAGGAAACAGATAAGAGCGCCAAAACGGCTGGATAACCCTTTCGAAGACACTTAAGGGCTTTCATGCTAGAGATGATGTTTAGCGAAACACCACCCTTGATACCGTACACAGAAAGGAATTCTCCATCAGGGAGAGGAATCCGAATAACCTTATCATAACAGACAATCTCCGCGCGATACAAAGACAACCAATCCATGCCTACCACAACGTCAAAACTACCCAAAGGTACCGGCATAAGGTCGATGGGGAACGATAAACCCGACAACTCTAATCGACACTCCCGAAGAACACTAGTAGCTTCAATCGTTTTACCGTCAGCCAACTCAACAATATACTTGGTCTCTAATGATACAGGTACTACATCTAGCAGTCGACTAACATCCATGGATACAAAACTCTTGTCGGCACCAGAATCAAATAACACGCTAACAGAACAATTATTGAGAAGAAACGTACCGGTGACTGTGTCAGGGTCCTGTCTAGCCTCAGCAGCTCCAATGACGAAGGCACGTGCATTTCTGCCGCCGCCCCCGTTGTTACCATTCCCGTTGTTCCCACCCTGTTTCAGTTTTGGGCAATCCTTCTTGTAATGCCCAGTGTCACCACAGTTGTAGCATCCTTGTTTCCCTGTAGTCCCCTGAGTAGTCGGAGCTGAGCTGTTAGTCGGAGCCTGAGTCGATGGAAGTGTAGCCCAACAATCTTTAGCATAGTGACCTGTTCGCTGGCAGCGGTGACAACGGTTACTGTCGCAGTTCCCTTGGTGATGGCGTCCACACTTGTTGCACTTGGGCAGTTTTCCCGCATAACCACCCTGCTTGTTACCCGAAGACGATGAACCTCCATTATCAAACCTTTTACTCTGCTGTGTAGACCCAGATCCTTTCCCGTCGTTCTCCCACTTGCGCTTATTGTTCTCTGGAGCCTTAGCAGTCGAACCTTTCGCAGGCAAAATCCCCTCATTCACCTTTAAATTGGTCATCCTATGGGCCGATCGAACTACCTCCGCATAAGTAGGATGATTTCCAGCAGCCACTAACCCTGCAATTTCCGGTACTAACCCTGATACATAGTGTTCAATCTTACGATACTCTGGCACGTGCAGATCGGGACACAGCACTGCCAACTCATTCCTCCTCACAGTATACTTCTCGATTTCCGATCCAGTCATCTTGAGGTTCCATACCTCATGTTCCAGCTTCTGTACCTCTTCTCTCGGGCAATACTCCCGCTTCAGCAACTGCACAAAATTCTCCCATGGCATAGCATATGCCTCCCCAATACCCATGTTCTGGGTGATACCATTCCACCAAGTCAATGCCACGTCCTGAAACAACGCAGCAGAATATTTCACCCGATCTTCTGGGAGACAGTTACACATCAGAAATACCGACTCCACTTTCTCCAACCACCTAAGCAAACTGACCGCACCCTCGGTGCCAGAGAATTCCTGGGGCTTGCAGTCCCGGAACATCTTGTAGGTGCACATGGGTGGGGGTGGGTCAACAGGACCACCTGAAATGAAACGTATGAGAAACCACGAATAACGTAAACAAGGTTCACCAATAAGGCAAAGAAAACGGATAAAACAACTTACCACCACCGTTGTGCCCTAACTGAAAGGCAGCCTGGAGCAAGTTGTTCAGATCAGCCTGTGATAGGTTAATTCCTCCACCACGACCACCAGCACCACCGCGACCACCACCACGTCCACCATTGCGACCGCCTCCACGTCCTCCACGCACTCCAGACATGATTCTGGCAGAAGGAACGAGAAAATTTAGTTTCGCAGTTAAAGATAACCACTAATGTTCACAAGATTAAAGCCAGATCCAATCCAGGACTATCCCCTCAAACCCAGAGCTCACTAGGGCTTCCATGCATTTCGTTTTATGATTTTGTGTGCACCCAAAATGATAAAACGCTCTACATGGTCCTCCAAGTGTTCTCTTAGTTCAAAGTTCAAATCACCGAACCTAGACTCTTAGCTACACACCGTAATACTACGGTAGTTCATGACAAGTGTTTCTATTGGAGTGCGAAAGGGAGATGTCCGAGCCTTGGACAAATCTCAAGAGCACACGAGTTACCCCAATAGACCACACTGCCTAGGAAACAAGTAACCCAACCTAAGATAGAACGGATGATGTAACGTAGAAAGACCAACGATTTAGAGACACCCCGACAAGACCATACGTAACCCACTATAACGTTTAGTACCATGTGATCGTCTAGTGTGTGCGACTCGGCTATAGACTAGACTCTACATGCAGTCCTAGTTCACTATAACCATTGGCTCTGATACCAATCTGTCACACCCTCAAAATCCACTTGCGGAGTTTTACCGCGAGGCGCATGACAAACCAGGATCCAAACCAACGATCACAATAAACAAGTCTAAATGAATATAAATGCAATTTCAAAACATAGTTTAAAATCCCCGTTTACAGCGGAAGCTTATTCAAAACAATTATTCAATAATAAACCAATGTTCAATGTTTGTAAATCATGCAACTCTAGCTAGACGCCGTGCAGACGCGTGCGCCCTAGTTCCATTCGTGCTACCTTAGCGACCTGAGAAAACATGTAAAAGTTTACGTCAGCACAAAAATGCTGGTGAGTTTACAGGTTTTGTATCCAAGTACCAAGTCCACCTGTCCATACTATAACAAATAGAAAACCAGTATACGCTAGCTAGGCGTACGTTTTGTTACTACCACGATTGGAAAACCATTACTAACTCGAATACCAAAAGTATGCCCGATGTATGTTCCTGTTGTTCCTGTTGTTCCTGTTTGAGACAATATGCACCCGCCGACCCTCCAAGTCGACGAGCGGGGTTGGTCACTCCCAATAGCGCTATTCACATTTCCCCGTTGTGCAAACCCGCACATTCATGGTTCCCCCCGGGACTTCCAAAGATCGTGTAGTACACAATAGAAACCCATAGTATGACAGTAGTTACCAAATAATAGTTTTAACACATGTTTTCTCCCCCGAAAGTATGAAACCAGTTTAAAAGAGGGGCCGTAAACTCACCTTAAGTTCCGTTACTCCTTAACCCGAGTAAACTCAGCTGCTATGCTAGTCCCGTAAAGCGGCAACCTAACATACGACAGTTACAAGTACTTAGACTAATAACCCGCAGGTTAATTAGTCCCTAGATGTCCAGACCATAACCAAGTTCGTTTGAAAACACCGTGACTGTTTAACCGACCCAAAGTACAAGACTCGACATCCCATTGGTGACCCGAGACTCCCCGTGTTATGTTTACGCTCCAAAACGTACAATAACGTAATTACACTTAACACACGTTAACGTACAACAAGTTATAGCACATAGTTCACGTATCACCAAAATACATCCAAATATATGTTACCAAGTTATTAGGCATGTTACGGGGTTCCTAGCATGTTACTACATGTTAAATCGGGTCTCGGAATGCTAATTTACACTTACAGCAGCAGTACACGCGATTAGGGAGGCTAATCGCATGAAATGTCACGCGATCAGGGCTAATCGCCCCTTAAGTCACGCGAGTAGGGCTACTCGCCCTTAATGCCACGCGAGTAGGCTACTCGCCCCTGTAATCAGGCGAGTGGGGCTACTCGCCCCTAATACATGCGAGTGGGGCCTAATCGCCCTTAATGTCATGCGAGTGGGGCCTAATCGCCCCTAACACAGGCGATTAGCAAGGCTACTCGCCTGTAACCTTGCTGTTCCGGTTTTTCGCGCGTTTAACGCTCCAAATCAGATCCAGAACGTGTGTAACTACCCAATATCATCCCAAGCACTATCCTAAACATGTTTAACCCAAAACCCTTCGTTCAACCTCGTAAAATCAGTCCTGCATGCAACCAAAGCAATCCAAACACCATTCACATAGCATGCAACATTCAATTAACGCATGTAATCATAACCCTATTATCCAATTACTGAGATTTCTATCATCATACTAACAATATTAATTCTGACCTAGCATGATAACACATCAAAACATCATCAAGATTCATAAAAATCCTATCTTTCTAATCATACATACCCATAACGCATGTTTATTAGTTATAATCCGATTAACAACCCTTATTGACGATTTTCAGAAAGCTTTTTCGTTTATGAACAGGTCTGGACCATTAGGGATTGATTAAAAACGTTTACAAAGTGTTATGGATGAGAATCAAACCTTGGAATTATAAAAGAATGATGGTTAGACCTTGAAACCTTGTGTTTTTGATCAAAATCGCCTTCTAGAGGTTGTTTAAGTGTTTGGGGTGGTTATGGGACGACTAGGGTTGATATTAGGGAGTTTAGGAGGTTAAGTATTGTATTTATAGGCGTTTCTAGTCGTTCCAGCACGTTACATGCGACTGTGCAGCAGTTCATGCGATTAGGGCTGCTAATCGCATGAATGAGCATGCGATTGGGCCTACTCGCCCCTAACATCACACGAGTAGGGGCCTAATCGCCCCTATGTCCCTCTACTCGCCTCCCCTACAGGTGATTAGGCTTCCTAATCGCCTGTAGGGGCTGGTTTGGTGCGTTTTGCGCGTTAAACCCCGTTTTAACATATGTTAATGCATATTCATGTACCGACAAGTCACATAATGATTGTAAACACATAACACAAGTAAATACACATATTTACACTCGTTCACCAATTCCCGGGACTCGAGACTCGTACGTTTCGTATGCCCTGACGATCCTACAAATCGTCACCGTTTGTACACTTGGTTAAGGACTGACATCTAACGAACCTCTAGACCAATATCCAATGATCTTCTAGACTAACCAGTAGTTCCCGAACCATAACCCGACTTAACTAACCCAGTTAAGTATAATATACGCGTGACTCGCTAAGGTAGACTTTCATCTAGACAACGTTGTTAACCAGAATTTGCCGGGTGTCACAATATGCGTGGATGTGTAAATAAGCCGATTATAGTGAGGCTCGGGTGAAGGGGTTTAGGACCGGTTATAGTAGAAACATAATAGGTGTTCGGGTATGGTGACTTACCTTGTTTGGATGTTTGGACGAGTCCTTGAGCTTCCTAGTCGACTTGGACTTCTAATCCTAAGATGAAGGCTTGTGCTTCTTGGTGTGGCCTCTTCGGCCGTAAGTGATCAAGAGAGAGAGAGAGAAAGAGAGAGAGAGAGAGAGAGAGAGAGAGAGAGAGAGAGAGAGAGAGAGCAAGAGTGTTTGTGTTGGTGTGAGTTTGTTCTATGTAGGAACCTCTTTATATAGTGGATAATATGGCAAGTTTCTCACTTGATTTCTTGTAACCATTGATTAGTACACATACCTTATTGATGTATTATCCTGTCAAGGTGAAGTGTGGCTTCCATGTGGGTTCGGCCGAAGGAGAACTAGCATATGATCTTCTATCTTTGGCAAGTTTAGGCTGTAACACCCCGCCCCTCTCATCACCAATATTGTCCGCTTTGCCCATCCATAGCTCACGGATTTGTTTTTGGTTGCCCAAATGGAGACTTCCCAGGAGGTCACCCATCCTGAAATTTCTCCCACCTGAGCACGCTTAACTGTGGAGTTCTCCTCTCATCCACTAACATTAAGCCCCAAAACGCGTTGGTGATTTAAGAGGCAAGACATTACTTATGAATCAAGGATCTCTCCTGGTCACGGCCGATGTGGGATTTTCCTGGGGTGTCACATTCACCCCCTGTTAAAGTCTCATCGTCCCTGATGAGGTGTGTTCCTGGGATGTCACATTCACCCCCTGTTAGAGTCTCATCGTCCCTGATGAGGTGTGCACCTACCATCCCGAACGACACAGGAGTGGCTCTGATACCATCTGTAACACCCCGTCCCTCTCATCACCAATATTGTCCGCTTTGCCCATCCAGAGCTCACGGATTTGTTTTTGGTTGCCCAAATGGAGACTTCCCAGGAGGTCACCCATCCTGAAATTTCTCCCACCTGAGCACGCTTAACTGTGGAGTTATCCTCTCATCCACTAACATTAAGCCCCAAAACGCGTTGGTGATTTAAGAGGCAAGACATTACTTATGAACCAAGGATCTCTCCTGGCCACGGCCGATGTGGGATTTTCCTGGAGTGTCACATTCACCCCCTGTTAAAGTCTCATCGTCCCTGATGAGGTGTGTTCCTGGGATGTCACATAGGCCTAGAGGAGAGTGTGTTAGAATGGTAGGGTCCTAGAATGGTGCAAGGTGGAGGTTTTGTCTTCTTATTGTCAAGCATGCTATGTAATGCCAAGAGTAATTAATGAAGTGATAAGATTGGGGAAAGACGCTTAACTTTTAATGTTTTAGTCAAAAATATAATAATTTTCAAAACATTATAATTTTTTTACATAGTTTAAAAGATATAACTTTTAACAGTATGAAAAATATTTTTCTATAAATTATTTTCAATTTATTTTGTATTCAAAACAATTTATTTTATACTATATATTTAAATAAAATAATAGGATAAATATAAACGTATATATATATATATATATATATATATATATTTTAAAAAGTTTATATCTTTAATACATTAGATTGAAAAAAAAATTTTAGAAATTTTTTGGCTTTTGAATCGTTAAAAACATAATTTTTATGAATTAGTTATGAATAAAACAAGGTTTATATTATCTAAAGAGGGTTGTTTTAAATTGATTTTTAAATGTGGCTTTTGCTCTCAAAATTCGAAATTAAATTGAGCATCTGGTACGGAAATCATGATCAATTATTTGGGAAACAAAATATTTTTGTGACAATATGTCAATTAAAGAATAAAAATGCCACTTGAAAAAAAGCTAGGTTTGTAAAGTTAGATATGATCTTTGTTTAAAAAATGATTGTATGCGAAACTGGTGAAGATTTTGATGAAAACAGTAATTGTTTATTTTGGAATCAGAGTATATACTATATAATGATTAGGGTAGAAATATTAGTAGTCAAATCAATAGCTTTTTAAAACAACCGGGTTAAAACATTTGCAATTTAAATCAATAAGTTTTCAAGCAAGAGGATGCAAGAAGTAATAAGGTTATAATGTATAGGTAAATGTTTATGTAACAAGGAGATTCATGAGATTTGGAAATAGTAAACACATGTGACGTATATGGATCCTTGCAAAAGAAGCAGGTTTGTGATACAAGGATCATAAAACTCAGACTGGGTGATATCAATAAGCAGGGGAATGGATTTTGTATTCAGGAATCAACACAAAGTATGAAGTTAGGATGAAGCTTCATAAAGTAATATGGAGCTCAATCCTTTGAAGGAATTGAAAATCAAGGAAGTAGGCACTAAGCCTAGGAATAAAGTCTTCAACATATTTCTCTTCGGAATGATGCATTGAAGTTCCACCGTGGATGATGTTGGAGATTCTTAGCATGAGGAAAGAGAGTCAAAGGAAGGGGGAGAGAGAGAAGCAAGAAAGGAAGCACAAACTATACTAAAGTTTTCACCAAAAAACAAACAACATGCAACAAAAAGGTCACTCATGTCGGACTCTTAAGGTTATAGTCTAGGCCATTATTCTAATAACCTAATTCCCTATAACTCTGGCTCTGATACCAATCTGTAACACCCCAACCGATGGCGGAAACATCGGGGTGCCATCTAGTGACGATTGTTCAATAGCTCATGGTAACTAAATAAAGTTTCAATAGATTAATAAATTAAATTACAAATATTTACATACAAATCAAATAGGTTCAAACATCAATAACAAGTTTAATTTAATTGAATCTAAGGCTTTTGCTCCTATGCGATCCACAAGCAATGTTAACTTCCAAGCAAAACTGAATACCTGAAACATGTTAAGTTTGAAAAATGGAGGGGGCCAACTATAAATAGTTGGTGAGAATACATAAATTTTTAAATAAAATAGTGATTAAAAAGTTCATGTAGCAATTACTATGAAAAAGAATTAATCAAAGATAGTATGTGAACATGATCTACTAGTAGCTCAAGTCATTTTTTTGTATAATCAACCCTTGTGTCGACTGAGATCTAACTCGCAAGTTAGTTAAATGTTGTTACTATTTCGATCATCCCTGAATTGGGGATGGGCTTGTTAGACCTACAACGCTATAATATACATAGGCGGCTTGATCAAAGTTAATGAATGTACTGAGTCGGACTATATACCACAACCAGTTCACACAAATATGTGTTTATATGATGCGAAAATGTAATTTCACAAGTTTAAACACGTTTCACCCCAAAAAAATTGAAAGCAGTAAAAAGTGGGGATATGTAAACTCACCTTAGCAAGCAAGCAAGAATCCCAAGTATGCAATAGCAAGTATATTGATTTCCAAAGAAATCACCATATATTAAGCATCACAAAGTCTAAGATTAACAAGTCAAACAAGTCTAATAAGTCTAAGATTTCTAGGTCGATCGATTAGGGTTCTCTAGTTTTGGGGAAAGACGCTTAACTGCTAATGTTTTAGTAAAAAATATAATAATTTTCAAAACATTATATTTTTTTACATACTTTAAAAGATATAACTTTTAACAGTATGAAAAATATTTTTCTGTAAATTATTTTCAATTTATTTTGTATTTAATACAATTTATTTTATACTAGATATTTAAATAAAATAATAGGGTAAATATAAAAGTGTATATATATATATATATATATATTTTAATAAGTTTATATCTTTAATCCATTAGATTGAAAAAAAAATTTAGAAATTTTTTGGCTTTTGAATCGTTAAAACAGAATTTTTATGAATTAGTTATGAATAAAACAATGTTTATATTATTTTAAAAAAATTATTAGGTTGAACGGGCTCTGTAAAGACTCGAACTCAGGACCTTTGTTTGAAAACTCGACAAACCAACCAGCTGATCTAAATAATAAGTTGGTTGATAAATCAGTTACAAGATTTATAAACATATAACACAAATTCGGTTTATTTTTATTAAAACCAAAAAGCTTAAAACCCGGTTACAAGGAGGATCAAACCTAGGCCCTGACTCTGTTAAAAAAACACATAAACCAACTGGTCTACATGACCCGTTGGTTATTTCTCTGTACAAACAGTTTATAAACCAATTATGAATAAAGTCATCTTCCCCAAATCAAACCCAAACCAAACCCTAACCTACGACCTGCTCAATTAACACAGATACGAGCTGCTATTGATCAACATGATATGGGGGGTTTTGTTATGTGATTAATATCGATCATATAGCAAGAAGTAATAAAAAATAAACTTACAGAATAGGCCGATATAATGCAATAAACCGAAATAGGAATGAGGCACGATCTGGATTGATTGTTGAACGATTTACGGAATTGTATTGGGGGTTTAAGAGGCGATCCATGTCTGAATGAGGTTAAGGGATCGATTTATAGGTGGATTGGTGATAACACTCGAATTCAAATTTTGTTAAAGATTGGGTTTGAGGCGGTTTAAAAATTTAACAAGTTGACCGAGATTTACAACACAAGAACTCGATTAAACCGAGATATTGGTTGGTTTGGAAGAGATTTCCATGAATTTGAAAAAGATTTTGCTAATTATCGCATATCTTGAACGAATTTAAAGTTTTTGTATAATAGTAATAGTAATAATAATAATAATATTAGTAGTAATAATAATAAATGAAATGGCTTGGAAATTATCTCGAATGGAAAAATGATTAGAAACTACGAGAGGTTACAGATAGATATGAACAGATGCAAGGAAAAATAAAGATGAAATCGTAAAGTTTATAATTGGATAATAGTCTTGATATACAAGGACTAGATATGTAAATACATTAACAAGAGGGACTAAAGTTGAACAAAAGATAAAAAATGAAAGGTGACATATGTTACAAAACTGACTACATTTGTAAACGGCTTAGCAACCTTTGCAATCAATGTTACAAGGAACATTGATTACAAATGTTGCTAAAAGGTGTGCATGGTGGGGTGATTAATTATCTGGCCCGAACAATATTCTGGTGACTTTCTAAATTTCACACACTTTTGGCCTGAGCCACCCCTATATAGGGATGAGCTCGGTACCAAAACCGTATCAGTACCGGTACGGATACCGATAAACCGATCCCGAAATATTAAAAAACTAATACCGATACCGAATATACGGAAAAAAATGTTGCAAACCAAAGATCATCTTCATATATGCTTGCTTCCTTAGAGTTCTACCAAAAGTTCCCCAAAAAAGTAAGACTTAAACTACATAAGTTATCATACTGATGGAGATGCTACTGTGATTTACTTGGTAAAGAGTCGGGAGGTAGACAGAGGGTTTGGATTGGGATGTTGAAGACAGGTTGGTGTTGGGGAATGTGGATGACTGTTGTAGTAGTTGGGGGTGTGTAATGAAGAGGTGATTTACTTGGAAAAAGTATATAATTTCAAATAGTTCGGTATTTAATCAGAATTGAAGGTACCATCACTAATTTATCCAGTTTAAAACAATATAAAATTAATCAGACTTTTTGGTATTTGTTCGGTAAATCCAAAAAAAGATACCGTTGTGACACCCGGCATAATTGACTTAACATTTTACAAACTTATAAGTCTACCTTAGCGGGAAACATTTGTGACACCCGCCAAATTCACTAGTCGAGTCCGTACAATAACTAGTTTGTTTCACTATATGCTTAGAATTAGTATGTCGGTGCGCCTCATTATTTGAACGATTATGTGAAAAAAAATAAACTTTATCCGAACACCATGACCATCATAAGGATCAACGAAACTTATGGATTTTAGAAGACTAAAACTATATATTTTTTTTAGTAGATACACATGTGTAGAATAAATATATAGTTCAATATTATGCATCTACACATTTCACACATGGTGAAAATGACAATTCCTACACATATACATACACACTTGAACTAGGAAAAGACAAAACTATACATATGCATACACATACATGCGTATATATATATACACAACCACATGAAAGGGACAACGCAATAACTTTATTTCCACCACCACATTTGCATTTGAATCATTGGTGACAACATAAGATAAAATGGAAGCTTCTAATGTAAGACAATAACCTATCCTACACATTACCATGAATAGGTATTAACTTGATCTAGGCACTAACTTGGACACCCTAGCCGAATTCCACAACCATGACATGTCTTTGTCATCCTAAACCTTCCAAACATTACACCTAGTTAGTAAGACACCAATCCCACCTCAACTTCCTAGGATAACTACACTACCTTAATTGGAAACAAACAAACATTCCTACACTACTTAGATTTGCGGCTACTATGACAACTCAAGGACACATGGAGACAATATTGGAACTAGGAAATGTCACTATCCATACTAACACCTTAGACCTACCCTTAGCCGAATCTATGTAAGGAAACAACACATGAATCGATCCAACTCATCCATCCTACATGATGTCATGGAACTAGAAGGGTGATAAGGTATGAACTTGCACCATTTTGGTAAGAAACACAAAGGTGAACAAGCCCCTTCCCAATGTCAACTTTCCTAAACTACTAGCCCATGTGCACAAATCGGCTACTTCCCCTCTAAGCATGCCTTATACTAGATTAGTCCTAACCTATAGAATTCACAAAGATCTAAGCTTGATTAACTACCAAAAATATTCTCTCTTTTCCCTAAGAATTTGCGGCCGAGAACACCTATGGCAGAAGTCCCATCACTCTTGAACAAATATACACCAAAATAGGTACCTTCCAAACCTTAACATACTTCTAATCAAGTCAACTCCCTCCCTCTATGTCTTGTCTAAAACCATCGGCCTAGTCCCATAGGTAGTAAGAGCATGTTTCTCACCAACCAAGGAATAAGACACTTGAACATCACACAAACCCATGCAAGAACCACACCCATCCTTGTGTTTATCTTCACCCAATCGGCTAGAGACAAGAACACCTCATGCTTTACACCAAACTAGTAAGAAACTTTTTACATGAACTCCAATCCATAGGGGATGGCTTGCCATTCAAACTACTATATAAAGGCCTCACCATTCACTTCATTTCTTGCACCAAAATCCCATCTCTTTCTCACTTTAAAACTTGCGGCCAAGTGTTCAAGAACTCAAGGGCCAGAGGCTTCAATCAATTGGCTCACACAAGGCTTGCCATAGGAAGCTCTCTAAACCTAAGGATCACTTGCGCTAACAGGCACTCAAGGTAAGTCCTAACCCACCCTACCCTATTAGATACACGACCTCATCGTGAACCCGATACCCAAACACATTGATCACACACGTTGGCCTTAAAGGGCCATTGATCTTTGATCGGCTTAACACGTCAATATGGCGATATTATAACTACACTATACCTTTGTTTTTCATAATCAATCACATGGATAGCATGTTCACATAAACAAAGCTTCATAGATCATGCATTTTGTCACACACTTGTAAGAATACAACTATCGTGTAATCGCATTGTTATCTTGGCCCACTTAGAAAATCACTCAAGCGACCTTTATATTAAGTGGGTAAATCGTATAATGTTTATTGAATCACAACTTGACATGATCAATTTAGAATTGACTTTCATGTTTAAATACTTGTTTTGTTTATAAAACATCACGTGTACCAAGAACGTCGCCCACATACACTGAAACTAAGGTCCACAAACGTCGGGTGAACAACTTGTATGGTAAACAATAATTGCACACAACTTAAGATGTATTTGACGTTATAGGGCACTCTTTGTCGGAACAGTAGTTACTTTTTCTGCTTTGCTAGATCACATATCAAGATATCAGGTGAGTTTCGTGGCCCCTTTTTTTGTTTTACTGTTTTACAACTTCGGGGGAGAAACATGCTACAGACCAACATATGTACATGACAACAATATGTGTTACATGAGTTAGACCAACAATTATCGCAGATCAACAAAAATTCCCCGGACAACTATAACCATTAGCTTAGCAATAAGCCGTGGATCATATGAATAGTACTATTTGGGTTGACACCCCCTTTCACTGTTAGTCGCGCTAACACATATGCATGCATATTATCCATACTTTACAATGTCTCGCGATAAGGCATTGGGGCGGGGTGAACATGAACGTCGTGGTTTGGTTATGGTGCTCATGGTAACAATATTCTGCATGGACACAGACAACGAAACTTTCTGAGAAACAAAACTGTTTTATCGAGTCAACAAAACTTACGGACTCACCAACTTTTTAGTTGACACTTGAAAGCATGTTTTTCAGGAAACCAAGTAAGGACATTAAGAAGCCAAGTTTAGGACTGCATAAAGAGGGCCTTGTTTTGTGGTTTTGACATAGCTGTTTGAAACAGCTGTTAGGATTTGTAACTTGTATTCGACTATGTGACTTATGTGTTGATGAAATAAATGACATTTAGTACTTCTCATGTAATTAATGTTTGTGATCACCATGTTTGTCTCACCTCGCGTTTCCGCCTTAGGCGGGGTGTGACTGATTAGTATCAGAGCCATTGGTTATAGAGAATTAGGTCTCATGGAGAGAATACCTAGACTATAACCTAAGGTCCACTCATTTATACTTTAGGAATCTTCGTGCATTGCTTCACTCCTATACGTGATTTCTTTGGATACAAGGTCCTATCTGTTTTGTTTTGTCATTTTGGAAGAAGACATGGCACCAACAACAAGATCGACTCACAACAACTCTGGAGAGGGAAACCCGATGACCCCTGAAGACATTGCATGTTTGGTTTCACAACAAGTTGCAGCTGCTATTGCACAGTATGAGACTGCCCGCAATGGCACTAGCGTAGGATCTGGTAGTGGCGTCGGAGGTAGCGGAACCAGTGGAGATGGTGCTAGGACTGGGAGTGCACAGAGACTGAGAATATGTCGAAAGGCTTCTCGTACAAGGCATTTTTGGTATGCAATCCGCATAGCTTCAACGGTACTGAAGGAGCGGTAGGAATTGTTAGGTGGATCGAGATGATGGAGTCTGTGCTCGACATTAGCGACTGTGCTGAGAACTGCAAGGTCAAGTATGCTACTTGCACCTTCCTGGATGAAGCCCTAACGTGGTGGAATCTACAAGTCCAGACACTGGGAAGAGAAGTTGCGTATCAACTTTCCTGGAACGATCTGAAGTCCATGCTCTTGGCAGAGTATTGTCCTCGCAACGAACTGCAGAAGATTGAGACTGAGTTCTGGAACTTGGCCATGGATGGAGCTGAAATATCGGTATACACCACTCGATTCCACGAACTCTCCCGACTTGTCCCGCATATGGTTACGCCTAAGTTCAAGAGGATTGAAAGGTACATTTGGGGTCTTGTGCCTCAAATTCAAAGCATGGTGACATCGTCACGACCTGCCACTATCCAAAGTGCCATGACTTTAGCACATAGCCTGACAAACGAGCCTGTTCGATCTGGAGCTTTGATCAAGAAGAGTACGGGTGAGAAACGGAAGTTGGACGACAAGGAGTCCGGCAACCATTCAAACAAGAAGCAGGAGGTTGTGAATGCATACGCGGCAGTGGCAAAGAAACCGTACCAAGGCGCGCATCCTAAGTGTGACAAATGCGGTTTTCACCATAAGGGAACATGCGAAAGTTTTACTTGCCACAAGTGCAGAAAACCAGGCCACCTATCCAGGCATTGCACGAACCAGGAAGCTCGGTGGGAATGTTATGAGTGCGGTAGTACGGAGCACCTCAGGAGAGCCTGCCCGAAACAAAAGGACCAGAATGCCAATACCAATGCTAATGTCAATGTCAGCCCTTCTCGTGGTAGAGCATTTGTGATAGGAGCAAGGCAAGAGTAACATGTTGGCACAGGTACATTTCATGTTTATGACTAGACTGCAATTTTACTCTATATGTGTGCATAGACTTTGCTGTAACTAAGCATAGACCACTAATCAGTAGAAAACTAGATGAAGCTTAGATACCACTTGGAAACTAGACGACACACCAAAAATTTCGAGGACAATATTCTCTAAAAGGGGGAGAATGTGACACCCGCCAAATTCACTAGTTGAGTCCGTACAATTAACTAGTTTGTTTCACTATGTGCTTAAATTAGTATGTCGGTGCGCCTCATTATTTGAACGATTATGTGAAAAAAAAACTTTATCCGAACACCATGACCATCATAAGGATCAACAAAACGTATGGATTTTAGAAGACTAAAACTATATATTTTTTTAGTAGATACACATGTGTAGAATAAATATATAGTTCAATATTATACATCTACACATTTCACACATGGTGAAAATGACAATTCCTACACATATACATACACATTTGAACTAGGAAAAGACAAAACTATATATATGCATACACATACATGCGTATATATATATATATATACACAACCACATGAAAGGGACAACACAATAACTTTATTTCTACCAACACACTTGCATTTGAATCATTGGTGACAACATAAGACAAAATGGAAGCTTCTAATGTAAGACAATAACCTATCCTACACATTACCATGAATAGGTATTAACTTGATCGAGGCGCTTACTTGGACACCCTAGCTGAATTCCACAATCATGACATGTATTTGTCATCCTAAACCTTCCAAACATTACACCTAGTTGGTAAGACACCAATCCCACCTCAACTTCCTAGGATAACTACACTACCTTAATTGGAAACAAACAAACATTCCTACACTACTTAGATTTGCGGCTACTATGACAACTCAAGGACACATGGAGACAATCTTGGAACTAGGAAATGTCACTATCCATACTAACACCTTAGACCAACCCTTAGCCGAATCTATGTAAGGAAACAACACATGAATCGATCCAAGTCATCCATCCTACATGATGTCATGGAACTAGAAGGGTGATGAGGTATGAACTTGCACCATTTTGGTAAGAAACACAAAGGTGAACAAGCCCTTTCCCAATGTCAACTTTCCTAAACTACAAGCCCATGTGCACAAATCGGCCACTTCCCCTCTAAGCATGCCTTATACTAGATTAGTCCTAACCTATAGAATTCACAAAGATCTAAGCTTGATTAGCTACCAAAAGTACTCTCTCTTTTCCCTAAGAATTTGCGGCCGAGAACACCTATGGCACATGTCCCAACACTCTTGAACAAACATACACCAAAATAGGTACCTTCCAAACCTTAACATACTTCTAATCAAGTCAACTCCCTACCTCTTTGTCTTGTCTAAACCCATCGGCCTAGTCCCATAGGTAGTAAGAGCATGTTTTTCACCAATCAAGGAATAAGACACTTGAACATCACACATACCCATGCAAGAACCACACCCATCCTTGTGTTTATCTTCACCCAATCGGCTAGAGACAAGAACACCTCATGCTTTACACCAAACTAGTAAGAAACTTTATACATGAACTCCAATCCATAGGGGATGGCTTGTCATTCAAACTACTATATAAAGGCCTCACCATTCACTTCATTTCTTGCACCAAAATCCTATCTCTTTCTCACTCTAAAACTTGCGGCCATGTGTTCAAGAACTCAAGGGCCAGAGGCTTCAATCAATCGGCTCACACAAGGCTTGCCATAGGAAGCTCTCTAAACCTAAGGATCACTTGCGCTCACAAGCACTCAAGGTAAGTCCTAACCCACCCTACCCTATTAGATACACGACCTCATCGTGAACCCGATACCCAAACACATTGATCACACACGTTGGCCTTAAAGGGCCATTGATCTTTGATCGGCTTAACACGTCAATATGGCGATATTATCACTACACTATACCTTTGTTTTTCATAATCAATCACTTGGATAGCATGTTCACATAAACAAAGCTTCATAGATCATGCATTTTGTCACACACTTGTAAGAATACAACTATCGTGTAATCGCATTGTTATCTTGGCCCACTTAGATCATCACTCAAGCGACCTTTATATCAAGTGGGTAAATCGTATAATGTTTATTGAATCACAACTTGACATGATCCATTTAGAATCGACTTTCATGTTAAAATACTTGTTTTGTTTATAAAACATCACGTGTACCAAGAACATGGCCCACATACACTGAAACTAAGGTCCACAAACGTCGGGTGAACAACTTGTATGGTAAACAATAATTGCACACAACTTAAGATGTATTTGACGTTATAGGGCACTAATTGTCGAAACAGTAGTTACTTTTTTAGCTTTGCTAGATCACATATCAAGATATCAGGTGAGTTTCATGACCTCTTTTTCTGTTTTACCATTTTACAACTTCGGGGGAGAAACATGCTACAGACCAACATATGTACATGACAACAATATGTGTTACATGAGTTAGACTAACAATTATCGCAGATCAACAAAAATTCCCCGGACAACTATAACCATTGGCTTAGCAATAAGCCGTGGATCATATGAATAGTACTATTTGGGTTGACACGCCCTTTCACTGTTAGTCGCGCTAACACATATGAATGCATATTATCCATACTTTACAATGTCTCGCGATAAGGCATTGGGGTGGGGTGAACATGAACGTCGTGGTTTGGTTATGGTGCTCATGGTAACAATATTCTGCATGGACACAGACGACGAAACTTTCTGAGAAACAAAACTGTATTATCGAGTCAACAAAACCTACGGACTCACCAACTTTTTAGTTGAGACTTGAAAGCATGTTTTTCAGGAAACCAAGTAAGGACATTAAGGAGCCAAGTTTAGGACTGCATAAAGAGGGCCTTGTTTTGTGGTTTTGACATAGCTGTTTGAAACAGTTGTTAGGATTTGTAACTTATATTCGATTATGTGACTTATGTGTTGATGAAATAAATGACATTTACTACTTCTCATGTAAACAATGTTTGTGATCACCATGTTCGTCTCAACTCGCGTTTCCGCCTTAGGCGGGGTGTGACAGATTGGTATCAAAGCCATTGGTTATAGAGAATTAGGTCTCATGGAGAGAATACCTAGACTATAACCTAAGGTCCACTCATTTATACTTTAGGAATCTTGCTTGGGCTTGGCCTATTCTTTATCTTATCTTCTTCTTCGGGATTTGAAGATGAAGGAACTGACTTATTGATTCTTAGCACGGTGTGTTGCGCATTGGAGTGACTTCGGCGTGTCTTCGAGACCTGTCCTGTATTCGAACACCTTCCTTTCTGCTCTAATGGACACACTTGCTCACATACACTATCTTGCACCTGTACTTGGATTAGTACACCTTGGAATGATTATTCATTTGGAATTCGTTTTACGCTTGGTATTCTGATAGGATGATTCTCTATCGTTATCATTAGTTGTTGATACTAATGATGAATCTGCATGTCTTGTTCTTTCTGTGTTCCATAAGATGCCAGCTGCTCGAGGTGGTGGACGTCGTGGTGGTCGCGGTGGCGGTCGTAGTGAGGAGCCTATCACTATAACCCAAGCCGAGCTGAATAACATGATTCGACAACAGGTGTCTGTTGCCTTTGCTGCATTCCAGGCTGCTCAGCAGGGATTTGCCGGTGGTAATTTGATTACTACTACTTCTGTTTCTTTATACCTTTGTGGTATATCCGTTTTGTTTATCTGTGTGTTGATACAAGTAATGCTGTTAATCCTCCTCCTCCTACCTGCTCCTACAAAACGTTTATGGACTGTAAGCCTCATAACTTTAGTGGGAATGAGGGTGCAGTGGGTTTACTTAGGTGGCTGGAGAAGGACGTATCTGCGTTTGCGATGTGTAACTGTCCTACTGTTGACCAAGTGAAGTATGCTTCTAGTACTTTTGAGAATGGTGCTTTGACTTGGTGGAATTCTGTTATTCAGACTGTTGGGTTGGCTGAGGCCAATTCCATGCCTTGGGATAAGTTTATGTTTAGACTGAAGACTGAGTACTGTCCCCGTAATAAGATCAAGAAGTTGGAGCATGAGCTGTGGAATCACACTATGGTTGGATCTGAGATCGAAGAGTATGTTGTCCGTTATCATGAGTTGGCTCTTATGTGTTTGGATGCTGATACTCCAGACTATAAGAGGATTGAAGTCTTTGTTGCTGGGCTTGTACCTGAGATTTGTGGGTTAGTTACCGCGAATGATTGTGCTACTCTTCAGGGTACTATTCGGTTAGCTCACAAGCTGACCAATCAAAAGGTGGAAGAAGGTACCTTGCCACCAAGGGGTTCTGTTGTGAAGTCCCCTAACGGTGGTAGTAAGTGTAAGTGGGAGAGCTCTGTGAAGAACTCTGCCCCATCCTAGCCCCAGCAGCAGCAGAAGAAGTCTAAGTCTTCTACCCCTTCTTCTGGGCAGAAACCTGGTTCTTATCATGGTAGTTACCCGAAGTGTAACAAGTGTGGCTATCATCATAATGGGCAATGCCGCAAACTTCCAAATTGTCAGCGGTGTAGGAAGCCGGGACATGAGGTTCAGACTTGTCGTGTCCATTTGAGCGACAAGGCTGCCCCTCAGACAACTAACCAGGCTAACCAAGGTTGTTACAACTGTGGTCAGACTGGTCACTTTAAGCAGGGTGATGGTGGGAAGAATAGTGATGGCAACTGGAACAACGGAGGCGGCAGTAGAAATGCACGTGCTTTCGTTATCGGATCGGGGGAAGCCTGACAGGACCCAGACACAGTTAGCGGTACGTTCCTCCTTAATGATCGCTATGCTTCTGTTTTGTTTGATTCTAGTTCCGATAAGAGCTTTGTATCGGTAGGATTTAGTCAGTTTCTAGATATAGTACCTACACCCTTAGAGGCTAAGTACTTGATAGAATTGGCTGATGGTAAGTTTACTGAAGCGACCCATATTCTTCGGGAATGTCATTTGGAACTTTCGGGTTTGTCTTTCCCTATTGACCTTATGCCGGTACCCTTGGGTAGTTTTGACATTGTCGTGGGCATGGATTAGTTTTCTTTGTATTGGGCAGAGATTGTTTGTTTCGATAAGGTTATTCGTATCCTCTCCCTGATAGAGAGATTCTTCCGGTGCATGGTGAGAAGTGCAGTGCTCCTTTGAGTATCATTTCTTGTATGAAAGCCCACAAGTATCTCCGGAAGGGTTTTTCGGCTATTCTGGCTCTTATTTCTGTTTCGTCTGATGGCGAGAAGAAGATCGAGGATATCCTTGTGGTTCGTGACTTTCCTGATGTATTCCCTGATGACTTGCCTAGTCTTCCTCCTCATCGTCAGGTTGAGTTTGGTATTGATCTTGCACCTGGTGCAACCCCTATTGCTCGAGCTCCATATCGTCTTGCACCTCCTGAGATGTTGGAGTTTTTTAACTAGTTACAGGAACTCTTGGAAAAGGGTTTCATCCGACCTAGTTCTTCCCCGTGGGGAGCCCCTATTCTGTTTGTGAAGAAGAAAGATGGAAGCATTCGTATGTGTATTGATTACCGTGAGCTGAACAACGTGACCATAAAGAATCATTATCCTTTTTCTCGTATTGATGATCTCTTTGACCAACTTCAGGGTTCTAGCTATTACTCGAAGATCGACTTGAGGTTCGGTTATCACCTGTTGCGTGTGTCGGAAGCCGATGTTCCAAAGACTGCTTTTCGTACTCGTTATGGCCAATTTGAGTTCTTGGTCATGCCCTTTGGTCTCACCAACGCTCCAACGGTTTTCATGGATTTGATGAACCGTGTTTCTCAGCCCTATCTTGATAAATTCGTTATTTTCTTTATTGATGACATTATTATCTATTCCAATAGCAAGCTGGACAAGCTGGACCACGAGGAACACTTGCGACTTGTCTTGGAACTCTTAAGGCGAGAACAACTGTATGCTAAGTTCTCGAAGTGTGACTTTTGGTTACGCGAAGTTCAATTCTTAGGTCATGTGGTTTATGAACTGGGAATCCATGTCGATCTAGCTAAGATCGAAGCCATTAAATACTGGGAAGCACCAAAGACGCCGTCTGAGGTGCGGCAATTCCTAGGTGTCGCAGGTTATTATCGTCGTTTTATTGAGGGATTTTCGAAGATCGCTCAACCCCTCACTACTCTTACCCAGAAGGACCAAAAGTTTGACTGGGGCGATTTGAAGTAATCAGCATTTCAGTTGCTGAAACTTAAACTCTATTCTGCACCTATCTTATCCTTACCTGATGGTACGGCCGACTTCGTCATGTATTGCGATGCTTCTATTCGTGGTCTCAGTTGCGTGTTGATGCAACGCGAGAAGGTTATCACTTACGCTTCTCGTCAGCTTAAGGTTCACGAGAAGAACTATACCACCCATGATATGGAATTGGGTGCGGTGGTTTTCACTCTGAAGATTTGGAGATATTACTTGTACGGTACCAAGTGCACTATTTATACCGATCACAAGAGTCTCCAGCATATTTTTGATCAAAAGGAGTTGAACATGCGGCAACGTCGTTGGGTCGAACTCCTTAACGATTATGACTGTGCTATCAAATACCACCCTGGAAAGGCGAATGTTGTGGCAGACGCCTTGAGCATGAATGAATTTGCGAAACCACGTCATGTTCGAGCTTTACAACTCACAATCCATTCTTCTTTACCTGATCAGATTCGTTCTGCACAACTTGAAGCTTTGAAGGAGGAAAACCTTAAAGCTGAAACTATGCGTGGGGTCGAAGAAGGATGCCCAGGGTCGAACCTAGCCTGGTACAGGTCGATCATGCTTCAGTTTGGTCGAACGAACTCGATTTAGGTCGAATTAACACATGTTAAGGTCGAATGAACATGTGTTAAGGTCGAATGAACTTGTTTTAGGTTGCATGAACTTATGAAAGGGTCGAAGGAACATAATTTGGGTCGAACCAAGCTTATTTCCCTCCTCATTCGACCCAACTACTTCATATGTGCGATTCTTGATGCAAACTAAGTATTTTATGCTTGAACCTTACTTGTAATCTATGTGCACTTGATTTGTTTGTGTAATGGGTCACCAACGGGATGTCGAGTTGGTCTGGTGTGTCGGTTTAACAGTCAAACACGTTTTCAAACTTACTTAGTCATGATATGGACAATCGGGGACTAGTTAACCTTGGGGTTATTAGTCAAAACCCTTATGCAAACTTTATTGATAGATCGCTGGTATTTGGGATTATCAAGGCTTGTCTTTATTCTTATTTCAAGAACGCAAACTAAGGTGAGTGTCACAGCCCCATCATTTACTGTTTTCAGAACTTTTCTGGGGGAGAAACATGCGGTACAAACTTTCTTACTTTAGACCAACATATTACATTATATCACATGGATACTTAGTGACTCTTATTTCATTGGTAAAGTCCTCTCAATTCTTAGTGAACCATTAATATGTGGATACATAGCGGGAAAAGTGTGAATAGATCTATTGGGCATGGCAAGCCCCACTCGGGCCGACTAGAGGTCGGTGGTGGGTGCATATTTAACCTATATCCTACAGTACCGGGTGATGAACCGGTGATGGGTTTGATGCATTCTTAACATTTAGCAGTGGTTCACGACACTATAGTATCATGTAACGATGTCCAGCTAGCATCAGGTATAGATGTAAGGATTGTTGGGTATGGTTTACTTTTGTGACAAACTTTTGCAAACTTTATCTCTGTGACTCACCGGCATTGTATGTGTTGTCTAACTTCGTATGTTTTCTCAGGTCGCTAAGGTAGCAGGGAGTCTTAGGCGCACTGGAGACGCACTGCGTCTAGTCTTGCATTCATAAGCAAACCGGGTTGTGTTTGCATTCATACTTTTGAACTTTGGTTTTGTAAACATTTTAAGCTTTTGCTATCATGGTCTGTTATACTTTTAAACTTATGAACTGCGTGGTTGGTATTTATACGTAACATTTTATAGCACATAGTTGTTGTTTATTGTGACCGTTGACTTGGATCCTGGTATGTCACGCGCCTCGCGGTAAAACCCCGTAAGTGGAACTTGAGGGTGTGACAGATTGGTATCAGAGCCAATGGTTATAGTGAACTAGGACTGCATGTAGAGTCTGGTCTATAGCCGAGTCACACACACTAGACGGTGACACATTATGAGTCGTTTTAGTGGGAAACTTACTGACTTTGTCAGGGTGTCTATATAATCATACATATGTGTTACATCATCTATTCTTGCTTGGGCTTGGCCTATTCTTTATCTTATCTTCTTCTTTGGGATTTGAAGACGAAGGAACTGACTTGTTGATTCTTAGCACGGTGTGTTGCGCATTGGAGCGACTTCGGCTTGTCTTCGAGACCTGTCCTGTATTCGGACACCTTCATTTCTGCTCCAATGGACACACTTGCTTGCACACACTATCTTGCACTTGTACTTGGATTAGTACACCTTGGAATGATTATTCATTTGGAATTCGTCTTACGCTTGTATTCTGATCGGATGATTCGTGGTTGATACGGATTGGTCGGATCAGGATGATTCTCTATTGTTAACATTAGTTGTTGATACTAATGATGAATCTGAACATCTTGTTCTTTCTGTGTTTCAGAAGATGCCAGCTGCTCGAGGTGGTGGACGCCGTGGTGGCGGTGGTGGTCGCGGTGGCGGTCATAGTGATGAGCCTATCACTATGATCCAAGCTGTGCTGAACAACATGATTCGGCAACAGGTGTCTGTTGCCCTTGCTGCATTCCAGGCTGCTCAGCAGGGATTTGCCGGTGGTAATTTGATTACTACTACTTCTGTTTCTTTATACCTTTGTGGTATATCCGTTTTGTTTATCTGTGTGTTGATACAGGTAATGCTGTTAATCCTCCTCCTCCTACCTGCTCCTACAAAATGTTTATGGACTGAAAGCCTCATAACTTTAGTGGGAAAGAGGGTGCAGTGGGTTTACTTAGGTGGCTGGAGAAGGTCGTATCTGCGTTTGCGATGTGTAACTGTCCTGCTGTGGACCAACTGAAGTATGCTTCTGGTACTTTTGAGAATCGTGCTTTGACTTGGCGGAATTCTATTATTCAGACTGTTAGGTTGGCTGAGGCCAATGCCATGCCTTGGGATGAGTTTGTGTATAGACTGAAGACTGAGTATTGTCCCTATGATGAGATCAAGAAGTTGGAGCATGAGCTGTGGAATCACACTATGGTTGGATCTGAGATCGAAGAGTATGTTGTTCGTTATCATGAGTTGGCTCTTATGTGTTTGGATGCTGATACTCCAGACTATAAGAGGATTGAATTCTTTGTTGCTGGGCTTGTACCGCGAATGATTGTGCTACTCTTTAGGGTACTATTTGGTTAGCTTACAAGCTGACCAATCAGAAGGTGGAAGAAGGTACCTTGCCACCAAGGGGTTCTGTTGTGAAGGCCCCCGACGGTGGTAGTAAGCGTAAGTGGGAGAGCTCTGTGAAGAACTCTGCCCCATCCCAGCCCCAGCAGCAGCAGAAGAAGTCTGAGTCTTTTACCCCTTCTTCTGGGCAGAAACCTGGTTCTTATCATGGTAATTACCCGAAGTGTAACAAGTGTGGCTATCATCATAATGGGCAATGCTACAAACTTCCAACTAGTCAGCGGTGTGGGAAGCTGTAACATCGCAAATTTTTCCCCAAATTTTAATACATAAAAGCCCTTATTTTATACATCTTTATCATTAATTTTATACAAATGTTCCTAAGCCTTTATTTTCCTAACTCACAACTTATATGTATTTATATATTGTATATGTATATAATAATAATAATAATAATAATAATAATAATAACAATAAAAATAATAATAATAATAATAACAATCAGATTTTTCTTCTAGTATATTTTCATTTTTTAAACCAAACTATTAACATGTTGGAGCCCACCCTAAAACCCAAAACCCGAGCCTAGCCCACCAGCCCTATACCTGGCCCACCTAAGTAAAAAAAAAAAAACACAAAAAAAATCTGCTGCTTCCTTCCTGTTCGCTGCAATGGCCGATCCAAACATCCCTTTTGGTTGACTTCGTGATTTGACCAAAATAAGGAAACAATATCCGAATTGATTCGTGATAATGGATCTGACGGACCATAAGCGTATTCTACACGCATCAATTGCAATCAAAACTTGCCATTTTCAAGATAAATACGCGTTTTTATTTTAGGTTTGATCAAGCTTTCTAAATCTACGAATCAATATGTTATGCTATAAATTAGACCCGTTATTAGAACCTAAAACCGCCGACTATCACCACCCCACTCTTAAATCCCACAAACAATACGTATTAGGCCAGAATTGTCGCGTCTTTGACTTTTCGTTTGATTCGTGTTCTTGCTTCAATTCGGCTTGGTAAGAATCAATCCATTATGTGTTTTTAATCCTTGATACATTCCGACCAATAACCCTATGAATCCAAGGGTTATTGTTGATGATTTAGTGTAATGGAAAACTAGGGTTCATAGGATACGAATTGGGGAAGATGACACTTTGCAGTCATCATATTTATTTCATGAAAACTTTCTAAAAATTCATAAAGAAAGTTCTTCAGAAGTACTGATAAAATCTGACTTTAAGCCATCAGTAGTTTCATCTACATCAGGAGTTGAGAACCTGAAAACTACTAATGACCTAAATCAAATCAAGATAGTCAGAAATTTGCCTTTAAATAAAAAAGAAAAGGCAAAAGAATGTGAAATCTGTGGTTTGTTTAACCACAAAATAGAATTTTATAGATACAGAAGAGGAATTCAGTATAACAAGAAAAATTTACAACTGGTTGTGGGAAAACAACTCAAAAATGATTTTGTAGAAACTTTTCTTCCCAAGAAACAACAACCAGGCAACACCTTTTCTCAGAAAAAGATGAGATCTCAACAACAGTCTTTTTCTCAAAATTCTCCTTTAGTAGTTAGACCAAAATCATCAGTAGTTTCACAAACTGCTGAGATTAAAGATCTCATGAATATGGTACAACTACTGATGACCAAGGTTGATGGTGGTCCTCAAAAGGATACCACCATTGCTCTTAATGAAAAATCCATTGCCAAAAAGACATGGATTCCTCAACCTGGTTAAGAACAAACTGTTAATGTTCCCAAGAGCAAACCCAAAGCCAAACTAGCTTGGGTTCCCAAATCTAACTAATTTGCTACTTTGTGCACAGGGTCTCCAGAGGCTTAAATAGCATTTCGTATGTTGACAGTGGAGGCTCAATGCACATGACAGGATGCAGATACCTGATAAACAATTTTATCAGTCAAAGAGAAGGATCTGTATCCTTTGGGAACAATGCCAAGGGATATGTGCTAGGACATGGCAATGTCTCTTCTGGCAAAATACAGTTTGACAAGGTCAATCTGGTTGAAAACCTTGAGTATAACATGCTGAGTGTGTGACAAATGTGTGATAAAGGATATTCTTCCTTTTTCACAAAGACAGCATGCAAGATCATATCACCAGAAGGCCAGAAGTTGATAGAGAAGATCATTGAAGATCATACTTTGTTGATAGCCAAAAGATGTGGCAATGCTATGCAGTGGACATTGAAAAGGACAAAGTACTGAACAACACTGCCTGTTTCTTCTAAAGGGCATCAACTTCAGAGACTGTAAGACCCTAAAAAACGACGGGTCAAACAGTTGGCATTCAAAGGCTAAAACCATAAATTAATACTCAAGAGGTCTTATTTATTATCAGAAAACACGCAGCGGAAAAGTAAATAGTTAAGTCATCCAAACATGAAATTCCCCATGACGGGTCAAAGCTTATTTGTTGAACAAAACAATAAGTTTAGAAAAATAGTCTTCAAATAAATAAAGTGGCCTCTTTTATTTTGAAATGTCAACTGCCTCTGAGTTGTCCTGCAACAAGCCAAGGCATCCCTTTTATTCTTCAAATACCTGAAATCAAGCTAATATGCACGCAAAGTCAGACGAGCTGAGTGAATTCAAGTTTTATGAAGTTCATAAATAATAAGTAAATTGTCAATTAAAAATTAACAAAATACTTAACCTTAGAGTTATATTAAGTGCAATCTGCCTATATATTCCCTAAGCAAAATGTAAAGTCTAGAATAAGCGCAATCTGCCTACTCAACATAAGACTTTATTTTAAATCTACAATAAGCGCATATCGCCTATTTGTCACAACACTATATCCAGTCTACATAAGCGCATATCGCCTACTAAGACTCAAACCGTAACTATAAATTAGAGCAGATATTATATAACAATCATAGCCCGATTTATAATATCAAGTAACCGTCATACACATATATATATATATATAAATATATAGTAAGGCACTAAACCTAATCAAGCATAAATCAAGGCAAATCCCGATCTTGTAGATGCATTTTGTGCGACTAATGCTTCGGATTACATTTAACATATGTTTTTGTGTTTAGTCGTTTGGTGGAAGGAAGTTTCATAAGGGTCGAAGGAGTGTTTTTGAACGGTCGAAGGAGACTAAAGGTGCGAATGAGAACAGGAGGTCGAAGGAAGTTTTAGATGTTAATGTATTGCTTGGTTCGACCAGTGTGATTGGTCAAACCTGCACATTCGACCATACAAAATGGGCGAATGTGCAGGCCTATATAAGACCAAGTTCATTTTAGAAAAGTAGTTTTGGTTATTTTGTTTTCCCTCCAGTCTAGTGTTCTCCCTAGGGTTTTGAGTCAACTTTGTTCACGTCTGTAATTGATTATAAACATCATTTTAACATGTAATTGAGTTTGATAATTAATGAAATGAGTGATTTGAAGATGATTTCTGCGTTTTGTTAGTATTATTATCATTTTGTGATTGATTCAGGGATTTCGCACCTGAATCAAACTTGTTTGATCATTATCTTTGTTATTAAGACGATCCTACGCCATACAAAGTGGTATCAGAGCCATATAGATAAAACAACCACAAACTGATAATTTTACAGCTGATTTGGACCCTATTTTGATCAAAAACTTTCTGTTTTCATTAATAAACTGATTTTGGTGATAAATTGATTGATTAGAGCTTGTTTTCATGGATAAAATGCATAATTCTCTTTAATAAACTTGTTCCAAATCAAATCCGAAGCAAAACCTGATTAGAATCATCAAATTTCATCAACTTTTGAAAAATTTGATCAAAATCAACTGATTTTCAAAGAATAACCCTTTTTGAATATGCAGGGTCGAACCTAGGGAGACTGGTCGAATGTGTGAGTATTTTTGGTCGAACGTGTGAATTTTTGGTCGAACGTGGTGTTTCAGGTGGTCGAACCTAGAGTTTGTCAGTGTTTAGTTGTTCATTCGACCATTTTAGTTTCATTCGACCAAACGGACGTCGAAAGAGAGTTTTAAACGGTCGAAAGAGAGAGTAAACGGTCGAAAGTGATTTGAGTTTCTTATTTTCTACATTCGTATCTTTCTAAACGGTCGAACGTGAACATTTGTGCACATTCGCCCACTCGCTATATACGAAGGTAGAATATGTTATTAAACTTTTCTAATCTTTTCGGGTTTAATCATTTTCAGATCGACATGTGGAACTTTCCTACTACACCACGACCTAATTCGACACCACAACAGCAGACAACCATGGATCCTTGGTCGGTTGCTGCTCAAAAGTCTAGTCAACCATCGCAACCGATTAATTACATGGCGATGACTAGTACTATTCCCCCAACATGTTACACAGCCACCACCACAACCGATGGCTGATTATTGGGGAGTGGCAGCAGCAGCGGTTCACTCTCAGACGACAAATGCTATTTCAACTCTTATCCAAGACTTGTCTTCGGGGAGTGGAAACTGTCCACCTAAGCTTATTGGAATGGGTTTAGAGGGAACAGAAGCTTGGCAGATGATTGCGAAGGGTTATGTTGCTCCGATCTTGGAGAACACGGGTGAGCCAATTCCATTGGAGAATCTGGCAGATGATGAAAAGAAGAAATTTGCTATTGAGAAGAAGGCGTTTTCTCAATTGTCCCAAGCTATCAATACTGATTTGCTACATCAGTTTGGTTCTTGCACAACTTCTAAACAGCTGTGGGACATGTTGAAGAATAGGCATGATGGAAACGAGAAGACTAGGAAGCTAAGGATGGAAGAGCTTCGGAAAGAGTTTGAGAATTTCAGCTATATGGGGAACGAAACGCTGAAGGAGTTGGTTCCAAGGTATTGTCATCTACTCACTGAGCTTTCAAGCTACGAGATAAGCATACCTATGTCAGAATTGGTGGACAAGTTTGCCGATGCGTTGCTACCATATTGGAACCAACATATTGAGGTGTTGAAAGAAAAGGATGCGTACCAGTATTGGACTATCAACGAGTTCATCCAAAAACTGGAAAACAAGGAAATGGAAGAAAAGAGGAAGGCGAAAAGAGCTCAAATTCCTCAGAATCCGGAATTGTATCTTGGTGGTACATCTTCTTCCCATTCTAGTTCCAGTTCTAGTTCTAATGTTGCTCCACACATCGCGTGCGTATCTAACATTGTTGAACCAACCAAAACACCTATCAATTACCTTGCTCAAACATCTTCATATACCTCACCATCATATCCAACAACTACTTATATCCCACCATTTTCACCCATGCTACAAGCAGCATGTTATTCTGCTAGCCAACCTCAACAACAACCACATAATTCCAAAATGAACCTGATGCAAATTACCCAAAATCAAACAAACCAAAGCCCGATTGTGTTGGAGACATCAAATCTAAACAATGTTACTATTGAGATTGCTCAACAACATGTAGCATTAGTTTCTGTAATGGTAGCATCGTACAATGGGTTGGTTGCAAGTCAAATTGGTAACAATAACTTGACCAATGAGGACTACGCACAGATTGATAAGGAAGAAATGGAGCTCATGGATATTTAGTGGGCGTTTGCAAGTATCATGAGGAGAGCTACTGATTTTATTCAGAAAACTGGGAGAACTGATCTGTCTACTTCTCCAAACACCACTTATGGCTTCAACAAAGCCAAAGTGACGTGTTTTAATTGTTGTGAGAAAGGACATTTTAAAAGAGAATGCACACAACCATCTCAGCAGGGAAATAGAAATCCGTTCAACTCTAACTATCAAAACCGACAAACCCAAAATCAGGTATCATACCAAAGTCCCAATATTTCAAGCTTTCAACCACAACATAACCACCAAAACCGACAAAATTCCCAACAAAATAACACTGTTAGACAACACACAACACAAAACCAAAATCGAAACCAAACACCACAAAATTCAAACCGAACAATCATTCCTATTTCTACACCAAACACACAAAACCAAAGCCAAACAGACAATCAAAACCAAGCTTTGGTGATACAGAAAGACGAAGGGTTTGATTGGACAGGGATGCAGTTAGGTGTTGAGGAGATTACAACTGGGAATGTGGCTTGTGTTGCACAGCAGATGAATTTGGATGAGCCGGTCGAGGTTGAAGAGGAGGTAGTGACTGAAAAGATATCTGAGGTGAAGATCGAGGAATTGAATGAAGAGAGTGATGAATGTACTGAGAAGAAGTCTGGGATGATTCTTGATTCGGTTGCTGATATTCCAAAGCAGTTTGATTCTACTTATTCTGATGAGGAGAGTGAGTCTGATTCTGAATCTAGTGTTAACTCACTGGATGATGACAGTGATCAGTTGCTTGCTGAAGCTGACTTTTTGATGACCCAAAAATCATGCATAGTGGATGATGCTTGTACTAGGATTTATTACTCAAAGTTTTTCACTGGGAAGGAAGCACACTTTGCATTGATGGCCATGACAGAACCTCCAAAACAGGTATGTACTGAATCGGCTTCTAATTCAAATTCAAATTGTGTTAAACATTGCAAAGCTTGTGATAAATTGATAGATGAGAATAAGCAACTCAAGGTTTAGCTTGAGAGTGCTAAAATCAACTGTCAATCATATCAAAAGGAAGCAAAAGAGTTCAACAGAGTACTTGATGGTTATAAAAAGGATGTTTCAGAATTGAAAAAGACTTTATCTTTTAAACAAATGGCCATAAATAATTAAATAAACGATTTAGAAAACACAAAACTTGAAATGGCCACCATCAAGTGCTTTGCAGAAAAAGTGAATAAAAAGCTTGAGAGTTATAAGCATATCGCTTATGTTGTTGATCACATAATAGAAGAGCCTTCACAGTCTAGTAGTGCAAACTAGAAAGCTGTCCCAGCTCCGGTGTTGTTTGTAAACCATAATTTGCACTCAATAGCATCGGAGAGCTCAGTTAAATCTGACTCTACATCGGATGACGAGTCAAACACCTCTAGTGTGGGAGACCCTTATTCTGATGTTAAACCTATACTGGGAAATAATGAAGGTGTAGTTGCTGCTGATGATTCTGATCAAGAGGATGAACAGTCTGAGACGGTTTCTGAAAAGATGTGTGATATTTCTGATGAAAATTACATAATCACTAATGAACCTGTTTCACCATCTCAGATTGTCCATCCCATGGCTAACGCTCATAGAAAGAATCAATCAGTTAAACCTGTTGAGAAGAAAATTGAGAAGAAAATTGAAAAGAAAAATGAAAAGAAAATTGAAAAGTTAAATGAAAAGGAAAATGAATTTTGTGATAAACCTGTTAAAGTTTTCTATCGGATGCAAGGATCCGATAAGATAATTTCTGATGAAGAATATCCAATACAATTTGCAAATTATTCAAAAATTGAAATGATCTGGCAGGAAAGTACCATTTGGTTCCCAAAACATGAGCGAACAAATGATATACCTCCAACAATCTTAAAGAAAATTTATTTGGATGTTCCTAAAGAACTAAAGGTCCATGTCACACAATTTATTAAACCAAAAGAGAAGTCAAATGGTTTTCTTGAGCCGACTTACTCAAAGGACCCAGCTCCTGAGATTTTAAGAAGAAGGTGTATGGATGATCAATATCCTATCACTAGTTATTCAAAGTCGAATGCCAATAATAATT
This sequence comes from Ambrosia trifida, assembly GCA_028751855.1. NCBI lineage: Eukaryota > Viridiplantae > Streptophyta > Magnoliopsida > Asterales > Asteraceae > Ambrosia > Ambrosia trifida. The sequence continues at coordinate 73,639,908 of CM054129.1, forward strand.
TTGAAAAGTACCGTGCGTATTTTAAGTGCGGGGAGAGAGGGCATTTACTTGCCGACTGCCCGTACGTAAGACACAAGAGGCACGAGGTGGAAATGAAGCAAAAGTATGAATGTCCGGTCGATAATCATTGTTATCCTCAGAGACGATTTGTCCCTCAACCATCACCTTTTTATAACCAAAGCAATTATTTTAAAAGGAGGGAAAATCGTCCGATAACATATGATCGCCATAACCGGATAGCTACTGAGAAAGCTGTTAAGAAACCAATGGTGAACGCAACTGTTGAAAACAAAAAGGTTCCTATTAAACCTTCGGTCAAACCAACAGTTGGACCTGTCTCTGTTAAATCAGAGAAGGTAACCAAGAAAGTATCGTTCAAAGAAAAAGTAAAGAAACCGGTTGAGACCCCAAAATCTCAAATCCGGATCTTGAAAAGATCTGAACAATCTTGGTTACCAAAGGGTTCTGAAGGTGCTTCAACTTCACAACTTGATGTGAAATCAGAGAATGGAAAAGATATGAGTGATCAGAAAAAGATCGATTCAAATCAGACTGTTTGTGATAAATCTGAATCTTTGAAACAAACTGTTCAAAGGCCCAAGACCAAACAGGCTTGGGTCCCCCGAAAAATCTAACTCTTTACTTGATATGTGCAGGGAGCTTCAGCTGGTCCTGTGAGCAGTCTTTGGATTGTTGACAGTGGAGCTTCTGGCCATATGACAGGGGATCTTTCACTACTATTCGATATCAGAAATATCAATGGAGGTTATGTAGCGTTTGCAGGAAACAAGGGAGGTTACATTACCATGGAGGGTAGTATCAGTAATGGCATAGTGAGTTTTGAGAGAATTTCTTATGTGAAGCAAATAGATTACAATCTGCTCAGTGTCAGCCAGATATGTGATAAGCAATTTTCTGTATTCTTTGACGACAAATCTTGTTACATACTCAAGCCGGGATTTGAGTTACCAAAAGAGTGGGTGATGTTAAAGGCGCCGAGAGTAAACAACTTGTACATTCTCGACATGTCTAAAGCGATGACCACCCATGGCCAAGTCACGTGTTTTCTCTCCAAGGCTACAGAAAAAGAATCAATCATGTGGCATAGGAGAATGGGACACATTCACCTACGAAAGATGAATCAATTGGTGAAGAATGAACTTGTCACAGGCGTGAATGTTAAACATTTTCACTTAAATGACAAGTGTGTGAGTTGTAAGAAGGGTAAGCAGCACAAACAATCCCATAGGCCAAAGAAAGTCAATTCCGTTGAATTGCCACTTGAACGTTTACACATGGATCTGTTCGGACCTGTCAAGCGTAAAAGTCATGCTGGAGAATTGTACTGTCTTGTGGTAACTGATGATTTTTCAAGATTTTCATGGGTTATGTGCCTACACCATAAGAGCGACACGTTTGATAATTTGAAAGTTCTGTTCACTCGACTGGAAAATATCTATGGTCTCAAGATCAAGAGGATTTGGAGTGATAATGGGACGGAGTTTAAGAATGCACAGATGGACAATCTTTATGAAAATAAAGGTATTCATCATGAATATAGTGCTCCGTATACCCCACAACAGAACAGTGTCGCCGAACGCAAAAACAGGACTCTAATAGAAACGGCGAGAACAATGCTTGCGGACTCAAATCTTCCAGTAATGTTCTGGAAAGAAGCAATTTACGCAGCCTGTTATACTCTTAATCGTGTTTTAACGGTGAAGAAGTTTGGAAAAACTTCTTATGAGATGTTGAATCGTCGAAAACCGAATTTAGAGTATCTAGAACCGTTTGGAGCTCCTTGTACTATGCTTAATCCATCTGAGAAGTTCGCACCGAAGGCTGAAGAAGGATACTTTGTTGGATATGCAACCCCGCTCAAACGGGTATTCAACAAACGAAATCGTCAAGTCGAGGAGTGGGCTAACGTTGAAGTGCAACGATATACTCAGAATGTGCAGGGAAGCGGTCCAGACTGGATGTTTGATTACAAAGATTTCTTTGAATCATTTAACCTAGATAGCTTGGTTGAAGAGGCTGTATTACGTTTATATTACGAGGTCAAAAACGCAGTGACTTCACCGTTGGTGCGTCCGATCACCGTGAACCCCCAAGCAGCTTCTAATGATACCAATGTTCCTGTCGTTGAATAAGAGGTATTCCAAGAAGCTTCCACAACTTTGAATTCATCAGAATCTGAAGATGACGACGATGATGTTACAAGTGAAGCTATTCTAGATCATGCTACAGTGACACCACCAGTGAACCCAAATACAAATGGTGCTTCATCATCGAATGTGGGTAATGATCTGGTTTCTGCAGAGAACTTAACTACTCAGACGGGAGTCCAAGTTCCCGATTATCCGGAATCTCGGATACATCGAATTCACCCGATCGAGCAGGTTATAGGTGATCCTGGTAGCAGTGTGATGACGAGAGGTCAATTGAGGAATGCTAACTCACCAGAAAACCATGGCAATCTTGCTTTATATGCCAAAATTCAAAAATCTGGTTTTCAAAATGACTGGTCTTTTGCTTGTTATGTTTCGCAGGTTGAGCCGCGGACTTACAAGGACGCTTAGGTTGAAGCAATGCAAGAGGAGTTGTTGCAGTTTCAGAAACTTGGCGTTTGGACACTAACAGATTTGCCCCCAGGACGAAAGAAGATTGGAACAAAATGGGTATTCAAATGCAAAAAGGATGATAGAGGAGTGATCGTAAGGAACAAAGCTCGTTTGGTTGTACAAGGATTTCATCAAGTTGAGGGAATCGATTACAACGAGATCTATGCACCCGTTGCACGCTTAGAAGCTATTCGAATGTTTCTGGCGTTTGCATCCTACAAGAAATTTAAGGTGTACCAAATGGATGTCAAGAGCGCGTTTCTCTATGGTGTGGTCAAGGAGGAAGTATACGTAGGTCAACCACTAGGCTTTGAAGATCCTATTCACCGGGATAAGGTCTACGTTTTGAACAAAGCTCTCTATGGGTTGCACCAAGCTCCAAGGCAATGGTATGAGGAGCTGAGCACGTATCTTCTTTCAAAAGGATTCAAGCGAGGTTTGGTAGAATGCACACTGTTCACTGAAACGAACAGGCGATGACTTGCTTCTAGTCCAGATTTATGTTGACGATATTATATTTGGGTCTACTAACGAACTTCTTTGCAAAGAATTTGAACGTGTTATGTAGGAAAAGTTCGAAATGAGCGCAATGGGAGAGATGCAGTTTTTCCTAGGGTTGCAGGTGGAACAAAGACCAACAGGGATCTTTATTCACCAAACAAAATATGTTTCTGAAGTCTTGAGCCGATTCCAGTTGGATGATTCAAAGCCGATGGATACCCCAATACAACCTAATCACGGGATTGGAGTTGACGCTAAGGGGGAGCTAACTGATCCATTTACATACAGAGCAATCGTCGGATCTCTGATGTATCTCACCGCCTCCAGACCAGATATAATGTTTGCCACATGTCTCTGTGCACGTTATTAATCCAAGCCGAAACAGAGTCATCTTGCAGTTGTCAAAAGTATCCTTAGATATCTGAAGGGTTGTCCGTCGAGAGGACTATGGTACCCTAATGATGATAATTTTGACCTAATCGCTTTTAGTGATGCAGATTGGGGCGGCTGTGACAAAGACAGCAAATCCACAACGGCTGGATGCCAGTTTATGGGGAGCAGGCTCGTGACCTGGCAATGCAAGAAACAGACCGCAGTTGCATTATCCACATGTGAAGCAGAATATGTTTCAGCATCGAGCTGCTGCTCACAGGTTCTTTGGATACAACAACAGATGGTGGACTACGGTTTGCAATTTCTTAAAACCCCTATTTACTGTGATAATGAAGCCGCAATTGCATTAACAAAAGATTTAGTAAATCATTTAAAGGCTAAACATATCCGGATTAAATACCATTTTATCCGTGATTGTTATGCTAAAGAGTTGATCGATATGGTCAAAATCCACACTGACTATCAACGTGCAGACCTTTTTACCAAAGCTTTTGATAAATCAAGATTTGAATATCTTTTGAAAGCTAATGGTATAAAAGAAAAACAAGACTGATCACCACCTCAGTTTATCGCTTTTTAGTTTAGTTTTATTGTTTTTTCAGAAAAATACAAAAATCCAAAAACATTGAAAAATTTCAAAAACACATAAAAATTAGAAAATTTTTGCTGACTGCTATATCTTCTTCTCTTAGATTAATGCCGTCAGATTTCTGTGAACAAACGATATCTGGGCAGTCACATATTTGAAATGCTTCAGCTTATCCTTGGGAACAGTAAACTCAAAAATTTATAAAAATCAAAAAAACCCAAAATGGTTTCCTAGAGAAAAAGGGGAAATAATAGTACATCAGTGGGGATCTGACACATTCTAAAGAAATGCATTGCAATATAGGGCGTGTGTCTGAGTCTGAGTGATGTGCTGATAGGCTTCGTAGACCTATTACTGTGTGCCTGATACATACATATCAAACGAATTGTTGTGTGGATGAACTCCTCATGGACATATGGTCTTAGTACCGTAATTTCGTTTGATAGGGTATTTGTACAAAACTCGGAGGTTTTGGGTCGTTATGTTATTAGTTGTCTGGGGATAGCCTCTCTGATCTTCTGCTGTAAGTCATTTCGGACCTAGATCAGATAGGGTATCTTTATAAAAAGAGCTTTAAGCCAAATCCTAAAGTTACCGAATTGAGGAACTTTCCATGTATTATGATAATCAAAGATTATCTATTACATCGTATCAATCACTGATGCAAATCATGATTGATATCAGCCCTCAACCTGGTAGAGTGCACATGTTACTTTGCTGCATTAATTTGCTGACCTGTATACCTCTGTGCCTCATATCTTGTAAATTACAAACGACGAAAGCATAATCACGCTTTACAATGAGTCTTTGTGCATTTACTTCTTGATACGGGAGTATGTCGTGTGCGTGGGAATCACAGACAATTACGTTTATACTATACATAATCGTATCAGTTTAAAGCACTGCACAAAAGTCTGCATGTGGGTTTATGTGGATCACAATATCAGCAGTTGCCAGATCACATATTGTCTTTAATGATAATAAATCAAAAAGATCAACGGTGTGATCAGATTTCTCAAATAATTGATATGATCCCTTTACCGGAAATCCCAAAACATTTACTGCTTTATCCTTATTTTTTTTTTGCATTTTATTTTTCTCGTCAAAAATTTCAAAACTCAAAAAGATTTTAGGTGTGTTTTAACATAAACTTTAGAAAATCCAAAAAGATTTTACATTTCTATCTTATTTTTGATAGCTGATGGTGGTTGATTATGATTTTCTAAAAACTTGATGGACCATTTGAGCTTTGAAATCTTTAAATGAGAAATAATGATTGTCGGATGCTTAAAAGTTGAAAAATATTTTGAACAGGACTCGATTTTGAGATTTGGTAAAAATTTTCAAAAATTCCAGATTACTTTCGCCCCTTCGTTGGGTCGAAGGTGGAATTTTTCTGCTCACTCGTATGTTTCTGTATGGGCGAATGTGAGTGTTCATGTGAAAATTTCACATTCGAACCCTTTTGCCACATTCGAACCTTTCACTAGGGTCGAAGGTGACAAAAGCATCACATTCGACCTACACAAACGGTCGAATGTGGAGCCTTTATAACCTGTTCTCTGCACATTCGACCCCATTCGAAATTTTTAAAAAAATTCTGTGATAAAGTCCACTTGTTGCTCGTGATATTTAGATTGTTTCATTGTGTTCGTCTGAATGCACTGATCATTTTCCAACAAACTTTGCAGGTTATCATCAACAAATGAATGTTTAATCCTTAATTTTCAGTTCGAGCCCTAACTGACTTAGAACATGGATTAGATCATCATAATTGGACTTATTTTTTATTAAGATTTATTGATTAAGTGTTTTAGGGGGAGATTATCCAAAAACATAGGGTTAAACATCAACAGTTAGCATAATCGATTGTTTAAAACCTTATGAACGCTAGTTTTTGATTAAAAACACTCAATCAATGTATAATTGTTAAAATTGATGGTATGAAAAGCTTAATCGGTAGTGTTAGTTGCTATCTAAATCAAAATGGCAGGTTAAAATAACCAAAATTAAATTTTGAAATTTTGGAGAAGATGAACAGTCACCTTCGCCCATTACAAACGGTCGAATGTGACAGTTTGGGCGAAGGAGAATGTTTATCAGGTCGAAAGAAGATTAAATGGTCGAATGAAGAAAATTTTTAAAATATTTTACATTCGAACCTTTAATCCTTCACCTTCGTACCTAGAATTCTTCATTCGCACCATCGAACTGGTCGAATGTAGGGTTTGAAAACCAAAATTCTTTCAAGTTTTTGTTTTGTCTGTTTTTAACATGTTTGTTTTGATTTGTTTTGCAGCTGAACAATGTCTGAACAGGAAAGTGTGAGTGTTCCTGCTGGATCATCTTCACAGGAACTAGAAAAGCCTACAAGGTTTTTAACTCAAGAACCAAGATTGTAGAAGAAACACTGAATGTCAAGTTCAATGAGTCAAAACACACTCTCATTCCAGCACATCCTGCTGAACTTTTTGACCTTGACAGCTTCCATTTCGGCCGTGAAAAGACTGTCACTTCATCTAAACCTACATATTATGGTGATCAAAGGTTTGATGATGAGGATCCAACACCATGGACTCCTAATACAGTCATTAAATCAACTTTCAAACCATTAGAAGTTTCACAAACCTCTGATTCAACAACTGCTGATATACAAACTCCAACATCTGTTTCACCTCCCACAACTACTGAAGATGTTCAAATAGCTAAACCAAATATTACAAACCTCAGTGGTTTGTTTGATGAAGTACAAGAGCCACCTACACCTGTCAGTGGTTTACAACAACTGATTGAACACAAGGATCATCCATTGGATCAAATCATGGGTGATATTGCATCAGGTGTTATCACAAGAAACCATCTTTCCAACTTTTGCTTCTTCTCAGCATTTATTTCTCAGTTGGAACCTAAGAATTACCAAGAAGCCCTCAAAGACAATAATTGGGTACAAGCTATGCAAGATGAGTTGCTCCAATTCAAGAAACAACAGGTATGGGAAATCTGTCCCTTACCACCAAACAAGCTACCAATTGGCACAAGATGGGTTTTCAGGAACAAACAAGATGAGGCTGGTATGATTATTAAGATTAAGGCAAGACTTGTGGTACAAGGTTATTCTCAAGAAGAAGGAATTGATTATGATGAAACCTTTGCTCCAATTGCAAGACTTGAAGCCATCAGGTTATTTCTAGCTTATGCTATTTCCAACAAAATTAAAGTTTTTCAAATGGATGTTAAAAGTGCATTTTTGTATGGAAAAATCAAAGAGGAAGTGTATGTCTGTCAGCCACCTGGGTTTGAGGATCCTTCTTATCCTGAGTGGGAGTACAAACTTGACAAAGCTCTTTATGGGCTAAAACAGGCTCCTAGAGCCTGGTATGAAAATGAGAACTACTGATGATAGTTATTCTTCATCAGCAGTTTTGTCATTAAGGGTAAATCAGACATTTCCCACTGCAGAAGTTTGACCTAGGGAGGTTATAAACTTCTGATAAACACCTTTTCCAACACTTATCCTTTCAAAAAGCAAAATTCCCTCCTTCTCTCTCAAAAACACTCTCAAACCCTTAACATGCAAACAAAAACACTGTTCGATCCACCCACACACAAACCACATGGCTCTTACACATGGCTCAACTATCCAAGGGAAAGTAATGGCAATCACACCAGCAACTTTGGGAATTAGACTGCGTCTAGATGATGTGGATGCACCAGATCAATTATCAAACTCTGAAATTCATTTGACCATGAAAGAGTGTGGTTACTAAGGTACTCTCTCACATGTAACTATTTTTAAGAAATATTTTGAACCAAAATACAAACTTTTGTTTCATTACATAATCATGTGTCTAAGTACAAAAACTGGATCTTATGATCAGATGCCCTCTACTTTTCAACCAATTTTTCATTCCATTGTGAATGAAACAAAATTCAGGGCATCAACACTTTTCTTTAATGAGTTGGTGTTACATCACCTAAATTCTAAAAAGAAGTTTTTGTTGTATCCAAGATTCATAATGCATTGCATAATCAAAGAACTTGGAGATGGGGTGCTTGTGGGTAAAACAATTGTTTTAAACCCATTAACCTCACATGTATACTCAAGGCATAACAAACCGGCTGCCTGGCCAGAAGATGACCAAGGGGAACAAGAAACAGTCCCCATGGAACTCTCATCTTCCAAACCCTCACCCAAAAAGGCCAAGAAAACCAAACAACAAAAACCAAAACCCTCTAACCTTAAAAGAAAGGCAGTTCAGGAAGTTGAGATGCCTGACACTACTAATGTGCAATCTGCACTTGTAAAAGATGTGACTGAAACATCCTCTCAGTCTCATCCATCTCAAACCCCCACAAGAGCCCCTATTACCATTATTTTCAAAAGAAAGAAATACAAGCAACCCATAACTACTCACCCTTCTTTTGAAACTGTTGAAACACTACCACAAACTACTGAACTAGAACCATCAACCACTAAAATAGCCAAACTTCTCTCTGGGCTAAAAGAGACCATCCCTTTAGAACATGTTAGTCCCCAACAACCACATCAAACAGGGGACATACCATCAGACCTTGACATGAATGTGGATGTCCTTAGCCCTAACCCAAGAGATGAGGATGAACCAGGGTTTCTAAACCCAAACTTAGAGACCTTAGGTACATTTGAGGTTGCTACTACTCATTTACTACCCAGTGGTGGACTTGAGGACAGAAGTAATATAGCTAAGACCTCACTTGTGGCAACTACTGATGAAGGCTTTATGCCTGAGGTAGGAAATCCTCTGAACCAAGACAAAGAGGTTCATGAGAAAACTGGGTTGCGTCCAGCTCATGATACAACTGATAATGTCCTCATTGAGGATATTATCAGGGATTCAGATGATTCCATTAATTTGGATGATGATTCACACTCCACTAAACATGAATTGACGGCTGCTAGTGAAGGTCCTGCACCTGGTGTCTCTAAGCTCAAAGAGCTGGTCACACCAGATCAGGTTAAAGTCCACTTGATCCCTGATTCCCCTAAAGTGGCATCTTCAGTACATCCTGAAGATCACCCAAAAACACACCCCTCACTAAAAATTCCTACCCAATTCCCTGGGTCATCAAGCATAGACCTGAACCACCTATGCAGCCAAGATGGTGCCCTATACCGGATGATGAACACCCTAATAGTCAATCACCTCAAATCATTCACAACTTCTTGGGAGTTGAAAACCACAACTCAATTTGAGGTGATAAACAAAAAACTTGGTGAGCTGTCCAACAAAATTGACAACAACTCAAGACAGCTTGCTGAATTATCTGGTAAAACTTCTCAACCTAGCAGGCTTCCAGAAGTGGACGAAGCCAAAAAGGGGGAGAAGATTAAGGAACCAAAGCAGTCACTGGAAGCCAGAATAAAGGCAAGAGTGGCTCTACACCAACAACAACTGCTAGAAAAAGCCAGAAACAAAAAGAAGATCAAGAAAGGCTTGTTTCTAGAACTGAAGTTGAAGCTGAACCTTCCCAAGGGCATAATGAAGAAACTTCTGAAGACTCTGAAAGTACTGAAGACAATCCATTAGTAGTTTATACTACTCCTATCAACACTTCAGTAGTTAACACTTCCAACTTACAAACAACTGAAGAGCCTTCCAAACCAACTGAACAACAACCAACTCCTATTCCAAGGCTTACAACAACTCGAATGATTGTACTAAGCCCTTCTCCAATTTAAATGTCCAAAGAACTACTAGAGAAGAGCTTACTTGCAGCCCAAAGAAAGGCTAAGGAAGATGAGATCTGGAACAACCTGGAAGCAAGGGAAGATATGAGCTTAAATGAAAAGCTTTAAGCTTTTTAAGCAGAGTTGAATAGACAAGCTGAAATAGAAAGAGTTGCTGAAGAAGACAAAAGACAACAATTGGTGTCTTTTATTACAAAGAACAGCAAGACAAAAGCCTATTCACTCAAAGGGCTCTCAATGGATGAGCTAACATGAAGAGCTCAACTTGTTGCTGACAAGACTGCAACTGAGAAAGATAGAAAAGCAAAGAGAGCAGAGATAATTGAAGAACTGGTAGCCAATGACTATGGTTCAAAAGCCTCAGTGTCAAAGTGGAGAGAAGATAAACCGCTGGACACATATAAAAGATTCAAGGCTGACAAGGCTGCAAATCCAGAGAAGTACAAAACTTCTGAAGTATCAACTTCAGTAGTTAGAACTTCTGGTGTTAAACATTCAAGAACTGCTACTAAGAGAAAGCCAGAGGACAATACAAAGACAGACTTCAAGATGGTGCTGCTAGAAGGCAACATAGTTGTACAAGGAGACTTTTATATTGAAGAAAAACCTCTGATAACACAGTTCAGGGATCCTTCAACATTTGCTTACCAAATTCAAAAGACTGTAACTGATAAACTGCACACAAAGGTAATTACTAAACATCACTTACCTACTTTTAAAATGCCTGATGTGGTGCAAACAGAAGACAGAAGTGAATCCCACCTGAGAGTCACTGAAGTAGAGAACATCCAACACTCAGGAACATCCCAGGGATCCAGCATGGTTCCCTATACTTTAGATTTTGACAGATCTAAAGTATTGATCATCAAATGGTCCTTTACTGATTCCAACTCAGTATTGGTGACAAGAAGAGATCGTTCAAGCAAGGCCTTCAAATCCATGAATGAACTGAAGAATCTATCAACACAAGACTTGCTTACAATTCAACATCTTGAACCTGAACAAGGATCTCTCACAAATGAACAACTGAATCAACTAAAGAATTCCATGTTCAAAGAAATGTGGAAGATAGTTGAAGACAGAAGAAGAAAGCAATAAAGAATTAGATAAGGTTTTGGCTTCATCAATCCAGGGGGAGATTGTAAGGACAGAAAGGATTGAGGAAACCACTTTTGCAGACCTTAGTCTAATTCATACTTCTGCCAAATTATTCTAAGTATAGAACTACTGAAGAAAGAAGACACAAGTACTGAAGAAGGATTCAACAAGTACTGAAGAAGAAAGACCAGAAGTTCTGAAGTCAAACCAGACAAGTCTACTAAAGAACTACTGAAGACAAACTACTCATCAGTAGACAAACTACTCATCAGTAGTTTGTCATTCATCAGCACTTGTAATAGAATCTTTCCACCGCCCTTATGTTTCAGTAGTTTAATAGTTTATTATTACTTTATCATTTTGTACAAGTTCCAAGACTACAGCCTGTTGTAGTATTGCTTTTGTGTAAAGTTATGAACAAGTTGTATGTATCAGATGGTCTATAAATAGATGGGTTCATCCCACTATTTTAGATATTGCTTTTAATTGAAAACTGAAATCCTTCAAAAACTCTACTTGATATTTCCATTTCATTAACTGAGAATATATCTTCTTATTTATTGTCATTTACATTCAATACTTAGATTCTCATTAAACTTGTCTTTAGTTTGCAAACATCCAGGGGAGTAATAACTCCTGTTGATAGTGAAACTTTATTAAACTTATTCCGCTGTGCAAAACTGATCAAACTTGCAAAACACATAAGTGTTCATAAGCAAGCAACTGTTAAAGAGCATACTGATCCAACATTTCATATAATGGCGATGAAAGATAATAATTTATGCTACCACAATGAATAATCTTATCTCAGCTAAACTTGTATGAGTTTTAAAACTTTGCCATAATAATGCTTATATTATAAACCCTTTTCATATATATATATATATATATATATACTAGCTGATTACCCCGAGAGTGTCCCAGGGTTGAAAAGTCTAATAGTATTTAATAAAAAAGGATAAAAGAAGTAAACAGTCTCAACCTCTTTTAATGTTAAAGAAAGTTGTTCTAATGTTTATACTATCAAAAGAGGTTCTCATGCTGCGTTCCCAACAGATTAAAAAATCTCAACCTCTTTTAATGCTAAGCATATCGTTATAGCACATGAACATGGGCAATTCATATATGTAATAGTAGGTTCAAAAAAATATATACTATCATAACACGATTAGTGACTTGGCTATATATGATTAAGAAATTACGTAAATACATTGTGTTTTTTTCTGCATGAACAAAAACTTACAAAAAAAAAACATTTTTTTTTCGTTTTTGTATAGCACTATATATGGTGCTCGTTGGAGAGATAATAAAGCGATCGTTAACTTGGTGTAATTTTTTTTTTCAAAAAATGTCATACATAAAAGTTACTAACGTTTAAAAATTGTTAGCGGAAAATAAGAAAAAAATAAAGATAAAAATATTAATTAACATATTTGAAATTTTAAAATAATTAATAGTTCACTAACATTTAAAAAATGTGAGAGGAAAATAAGGAAAATATATTAATTAACATATTTGAAATTTTAACATAATATGGATATAGATATTATTTAAAAAATACAAAATAAATAAATTTAAAAGAAAGCTTCACATGATACCACATGGCACATTCAATGGGGGGGGGGGGGTTGAGGCCTCCATTGAATGCCACATCATACAAACTCAATTTTTTTTTATTATAAGTTATAGATTATAGATACGCGTCTACCCAGCGGCAACGTCGACGGAATGGTTCGGCTCATTGGCTACATTGGGCAATTTTTTTAGCTGTTGGGTCAGGTTGGGCAAGTCTATTACAAACTTACAAATCACAACTTTTAATTTCTAAATGGACAGTGACCTTCATATGATAGTGTATACATATCATATTATTACTACATGCTTTTGTCATGTAAATGAACTTTATCATTTAGCAAAGTGTCTTCAATGGCACAGTTATGTAGATATGAAATGACTGGATATCTTACATAAGAGTGATGTTTATGTTCATATTGGTCTGTTACAGTAATATACCTTTGGTTTATTAAGATTTGTTCAATAATAAGTACATTGTTTTTGTGGTGAACTGCAATCAGATGTAAGTGCCGTTGCACATTTCTTTCTTTTCTTTCTACGAATACTTGTTAAAACATAGTGCACACATTTCTATTCTTGTTGCATAACTTGCGGCAAAAAAACCTAAGTATCATAATGTTGTATTGCAACCCATTTGTAGATCCCGCTGCAATGTGCGGGTAAACCCACTAGTAATCTATAATAAATGAGTACATTCTCAGACTCGTATCACTCAGATACAACATCTAGAATTAGTTTTTGTCCCAACTTTACAAGTCCTTTCTTCGGTATACCTTAACTTCAAGGATGTTAACGGTGAGGTGACATTTTAACCTTTATTATGCACCACTCCCTTCCTGTGTTAAGGGGTGTGAAAGTGGCTTTAACTTAACATGTTAACAAGAATCAACGGATAGATAAAGGGATGATAGAGAGTTAAGGGGCGTTAAACCATTTCCATAAAGTGATGTAGAGTGAAAGGGGAAAAAGTGAAGGATGTGGAATATAGGTGGAGTTAAAAATAATTAGAGTATACAACATGGTTATATGTATGTGCATTTTAACTAATGTTCTATTTAACCGTTTGACCCGATTATTTATTCTTCATAAATTCAGTAAAATTACTGTACACTTAATTAAGGTAAATCATATTTTAATTGAATCCGTGTATTTTGGACTATGTGTTGTGGTGCCTGAGCGAGCAGATGAACTACATGGCTCGCGAACACGAGAACGGGTGGCGTGAGGGAGGCTGTGAGCAAGCTGACGTGAGTGTGCTCACGTGGGAGAGAGAGAGAGAGAGAGAGAGAGAGAGAGAGAGAGGAGAGCAACGAGTCTTTTGAGGGGCTGCTAGCACGGGAGGTCAAGGTGAGAGCCCCAACAGGGTCAAGTGAGCGAGCAACTTTCTTTATCCGGTGGGGGTGTTACACCCGTCGAAATCACAAGTCATACCCGTACACTTAACTACACGAATACATTGTGCATGGCATTACATTTTGCATGTTTCATCATAATTGGGCCATACAGGGTTCCAACAAGTCAATCTCGAAACATACAGTCTAGCATTAGGCACACTAGTTGATACAATTTCACAACTAGTAGAATAGTTCCTGATAAAATATAGGAAAAATCCAAGCAAAACCATAGTTTTGGGAATTCATACAATTGAAAATAAGATTACAATTGTGATCCATTCAAGAACAAAAACAATGTCTATGTACAAAAATTGTCCAAATATGATGTCCATGAAAAACTAGTAAAAATACGAATAATACGCACGTACATGATCATAAATTCGGCCATAATATGGATGCACAAGAACATGTATCACAATTAAATACAACATAACACAATGTGTACACAAGATGGATATGTATTAATGTTTAAAAAATACATTTAGTCCATATATACATATATATACATGACACACATGCATGTGTGTGTGTAGAATTTGAATCTTGCACTCAACACTCATGCACAAGTCTCATCCTTCCATTCCTAGAACTTATACCAATATTGCAAAGATCTTTTAACATTCATTCATGAAAGGGTGGTGTTGACTTACCACTAAAACCACCCATCACATCTTCTTGAACCTCCACTTTGTCCATAATCTTACAACTCCAAGACTTGCGCCAATATGGAAAGATACTTTCTATACACTTTTGCAAAGGCATCAAACCATGCCATCCATACTAATTATAAATAGGGCCAAGGGATTAGAGGATCAAGTGCACAAAAACAACCATCACACTCCCTCACCCCTCTCCCTCTCTTGGCTCTCCCTCCCTCTCGGCTCACTCTCACTGCTGAACCACCACTACCCCACGACCATCACCACCACTGAACCCCACCCCTCATGGCCTTAATCACCCAACCAAAAACCACCATTTCCCAAGGGATCTTAGGGGTAACAAGGAGCTTAACTAGGAGTTTCAATGCCCCTAAATTTCTCACGTTTTGGTTCACTAAAAGGTATAAAAACTAAACATAACACTTATGTTTTCATGGTATATTATCATTTATTTGCAAGTAATGTTCATAACATATGTGAGTCTTGTAACATAACTAAAATGGACAAGTAAAATAGGTGATGGAATACACATTATGGACTGAAAATAAGTATGTGTACACACACATACATACATGGGCCGAAACTTGTACAAGAAAAATTTAGGTGTGTTTACACACCCTGGCCGAAACATATATATATCTATGTGTGTGTCCCATGGGCCAAAAGTTTTTATAAAGAATTAGTGTAGTTTTTAACTCATTAACATGAAACATGGTTTTGGTAATTTGTAAGTCATTAGTTTAGTTTTTAACTCATTAACATGAAACATGGTTTCTATAAATAAGACTTACAAAAGTGCCTATGCTTTCAAGAAAAGTTTATGTTTTGACATGAGATTATATTATTTTCACAAAAGTTACTAGATTTATGAAAATAATGAACTAAAGATACATAGATTTTGTGGATCTACACTTATGTGTATAAATACACATGTTTTACAAATAAAAGTGATGTTTTCACTAGAGATAATGCTATTTTTCACCAAGGTCACTAGTAAAGATAAAAATGGTAAATCTAACAACACAAAGCATGAGGTTAATATTAGGGGGAAGGTTACACCTAGAAACCCTAATATTGTACATTTAAAAGATAAACATTGTATCTTTTGGGAAACAAGATGTTAAATACACAACTCCTTACATCAAAGACACATCTAGCTTAAAGGGTTAAGTTACAAGGAGAAACATAATAAGAGAACAACTTGTAAACAATACAAGTAACATAGACCTAAAATGTCCCTTCTTATATATGACACGTAGGTTGGGTACTCTAGCTCCAGGCTCAGTAGTTCATTTCTAGACACACACACAAGGTGAGTTTTTCACAGCCCCTTTTCACTGTTTTACATTTTCAGGGGGAAAAACATGCGTACAGTTTTCCGTTACATTTATGACTATTATGTGAACACGAGAAAATAAGGTTCAGGATCCATAAAGCCCCCGTGTCATACATCACACCTTAACCATTAGCTATGGACTTAGCCATGAAACACCGGAATAGATCTATTGGGCTGACACCCCCACTCTTGGTCAGTCGCTCTGACCGGATGATAGATATCAAAAGAGTGCTTGTATTTCACATTTATTCATTGTCTTTAGTGTACAATGGGCGAGGCACTATATGTCAAGGTTTGGTTATGGGCTCATGTCAGATCATATATTAATTATTGCCCTAGCTAGGCAGTAGTTTAGTCGGTTTTGGACTACAAGTCCATTCAATTAAAACCCGTGAACTCACCAACTTTATGTTGACCTATATTTTTACATGCATGTTTTTCAGGTAATTAACATGAGGCATGGAACTTGGGGATTGCGTGCGAGCATCATGGGATACCACGTTTTGAACCGTTGTTGTATTGGTTTTGGTCATTGAAAATTTCATACAATGGTTTTATTTAAGACAATTTAACTTAATGTTTTGTAAAACTATGTTGTCTAATGGAAGTCCCTATTTTTAAATTATTCGATTCTTGCGTGACCTTTGTGCTTGGAAATCATTCGAAGCTGCACCCCGTGTTTCCGCCTAGGCGGGGTGTGACAGATTGGTATCAGAGCATGAGGTTATAGCGAACTGAGATTCTTTTGAGTCAAACTATAATCTAAACAAAAACTGATTTCGAAATGTTTTCCAAAGAAAGAAATACAACACCTATCCCTACGCGTTACGCAAGTTCCACGCCAGTTACATATTCCACACATGAGTAGACATAGTAAGTAAGTCACATGATTATTGACACACAAGTGTGCTATTGATTTCCAAGATCATGGCACACAAACGATGGCCCTATCATCATCTCGGATTCTGAGGAGGAACATGTACCCGAGAGCCCGCTCGTTGATGACGTCCAGTAGGGATACGAGCCAGACTCGAGCGACTCATACGTTGAGGAGGACCACATGTAGGTGGACCATGTAGTTTCTAACGATGAGGATGTTGTACCTGCTGGAGAGGCACTGGAGGAAGAGGCACCCCCACCGTCGCCAGAGCCCTAAGTGCCGTCTTTTCGACCATATCGCCGGTGTCCGGGTGGGGTACGCATGATGTACACCCCTTGGAAACACGCGCTTCCTCCATCAGCACCAATCGTGCCAGTTGAGGTTCCTGCCCAGGTTAACCCCGAGCCCCAAGGACCAGTGGATCCCTAGCCCCCAGCTCCAGAGGCACCAGAGCCACCCAAGAAGAAGCTGCTCAAGAGGTCTCACGCCCGCAAGAGGACATATCTGCCTACTGTTGATGGATTCCAAGCCTATTCTGATGTTGAGGCCCATTCTACTTTTGAGATCGGTGGGCCATCCCAGCCACCCTCTAACACTCCACTACCTACTGGCTTTGAGCCGACTCCCGTACGCCACACCCTAGTACTACTTTGCGCAGGATATGATTGGTCGTCACGACACATAGATTGGGGTGTTACATGGGAGGGTTCAGGAGATTGAGGATGACCTGTACCTGACAGGTAAGACCGGGGATCCTGTGCTCTATCAATTGGCTAAGTTGGGTACACGTGTGTACGAGGCGGAGCAGGGACGTGCCATAGCTAAGGAGCGTGTTGCTGAGCTTAAGGAGACATTGGATGATTTAGAGGCAAGGATGACTGCAGCTGTTGCAGCCTTGTCGGCTGCTTTTTCCACCCCCAACCCTGTAGGATATCAGTATTGTACTTTGATGTAGTAGTTTAAAAACTTGTAAGGCAATATGCCAATTTATTTTGTATGCGGAAATAAAATTTGTACCAAGTATGTTAAACTCTATGAGAAGTTCGATGTTTTGATTCTCATATTGTTGTGTTTGTGTCGTGCATTTGTGATCTTGTTTATCACTTGTTATGATTGTATAGCTGTTTGGTTGGTGCATATGTTTACAATATTATACAGTGATATGTGTCTCATTCTTTTAATCTTATGTATTAGAAGAACAAGCCTCCCAAAAGGACTAATCGATCGACTTCTGAGGAAGAAGCTTTTCCAACCACCCCAGCGGACCTAGCCAGGGTGATTGCAGAGGCTATCGCGCAACATGAAGCGAACCGTCCCAAATTCAATGGTGGCTTGGGCGCCCGGCTGACGCAGAACCCAGAATCCTGAGACTAGTAAAGCTCTTGCCTATTCCTTCTTGATCTTGATCTTATATCAATGCTCTTGTTGATAATCCGTGTGTGGGTGGTCCTACAAGACTTTCATGGCGTGTAAGCCCTGGAACTCTCGGGGTTCAGAAGGAGCAATTGGTATTGTCCATTGAATCGAGAAAACTGAGTCAGTGCTTGATATTAGTGGTTGTTCAGAAAATCAGAAGATCACGTACGTCACTTATACTTTCCAGGACGAGGCATTGACATGGCGGAATTTACAAGTGCAAACCTTAGGTTGTGAAGCTGCCTACAATATTTCAGGGGTTGAGTTGAAGGTGATGCTGATGGACAAGTATTGCCAACGTAGTGAGCTTCAGAAGTTGGAGACCAAGTTCTGGAATCTAACCATGAACGGATCACTGCCTATAACACCTGATTTCATGAACTTTCTCTATTGGTTCTACACATGGTTGCCCCTGAGTATAAGAGGGTAGAAAGGTACATTTGGGGACTCTCTCCTAAGATCCGTAGCATGGTCACCACTGCTGCTCTAGCTTCCATCCAGCATGCTGTCACCCTTGCTCACAACCTTACCGATGATGTGGTATGCATGGGCAAACTAACACAGAAAGAATCAGACAAGGGTGAATGTTCTGGAAAGAAGCGCAAGTGGTCCAACTTCAAGAAAGGAAAGAGCCTAGAGGGACAGACTAACAAGGAGCCCAAAATCGTCAAAGCCTTCGTTGCCACCACTACCGAAACTCGCAAGCCATCCAATGGGCCCCCACCCACTCTACAACAAATGCAAGTACCATCATGTGGGGACTCGTGACAGTATCAAATTCGAGAAATGCAAGCGGATGGGACATCCCACAATGTAGTGTCGGGCTAAAACGGTTGAAAACTCTGATGGTAAACCGGGATGTTTTGAGTATGGAGCTATTGATCACTTCAAGAAAGACTGCCCCAAGCTAAAGGGACAAGCTCATGGTAGGGCTTTTGTTATGGATGTGGATCATGCACATGAGGATCCTAGCATTGTCATGGGTACGTTCCTCTTTAACAATCATACTGCTTCTGTACTTTTTGATACTGGTGCCGATCTAAGCTTTGTGTCAACGGACTTTAAACGGAACCTTGGATTAGACACAAATACGTTGCATACACACACTACTTGATAGAATTGGCCAATGGTAAAACGATTAAGTCCGAAGAAGTAGTTAAGGATTGTACGTTGAAACTGGGAGATCATGAGTTCAGTATTGACCTTCTACCGATTGAACTTGGAAGTTTCGACATTGTTGTTGGCATGGATTGGTTGTCGAAAAGCCGCGCCGAGGTCATCTGCTTTGAGAAAGTAGTTTGAGTTCCACTGTCCAACGGTGGGGTTTTGTCCATACAGTGGGAGTACAGAAGGGCCCCACTACAACTCATATCTTGCATGAAGGCCCAGAAGTGTTTGCAGAAAGGTCATTTTGCATTCTTGGCACATGTGACCGAGAAGAAATCGAAGGAAAAAAGAATCTAAGACATCCCTGTACTGCGAGATTTTCCAGAAGTTTGTCCCGAAGATCTACCAGGATTGCCACCCCCGAGGAAAGTTGAGTTCCGTATCGATCTCACTCCCGGAGCTACTCCCGTAGCCCGTTCACCTTACCGCTTAGCTCCTTCCAAAATGCAAGAACTGTCCAACTGATGTATCACATTATAAACATATAAAACAGGCATAATTAGTCTCATAATAGGGTAGAATTAGGCTTAAATTACTGATTTTGGGTGCTTAATTCGTTCCTATTTGTGTTTCTCAGGAAACTGGAGCTCCAAGCCTGAAATTAAGGATTTTCAGGCAAAAACAGGCAAAAAGTGGAGATTCCTGAGGACACAAGACTTGCAGCATGTTTCCCGTATGTGTGAAGACCTTTTTGGCACTTAAACAATGATAAATTTGACCCGGGGTTCACTAAGCACATCCATGCTTACTGGTATAAGGGCCCCGCACACTAAAAGACGAAGCAACAAACTTGGAAGACAAGAAAAAGCTTCTTGGGGACAAAATTGTGGATAAGAGACAAAGAGTAAAAGCTATAACCACAATCTTTTCTCCCACATGCAAGATCTTGAAAGGGACATGTTTGCCTATTTTCCTATAAATAGCAAGCTCAACTCAATCATTATTAATCCCATTCCATCCCATTTCACTTCGACTTGAGCCCTCTTGGGTTGACTTCCAAGGGTCTTGCAGAGATCTTGGAGTCCTTTGGGAGGCCTTAGGGCCCTCCTAACACACCCACCAAGTTTAGGCCTCGTCCTACCTTGATCATCTTGGCCAAGCATGGGATCGTAGAGTAGCTTATGCAATAAACATCGAGGGTCGTGAGGATCATGCTAGATGCATATCACTTGGAGATGGAGAGCTTGTCTATGAGTAGCCATGTTCATGTGTTGATTATTTGTTATGGTTGTATCTTTTCATTATTCTCGAACCTGCTTCGATTTGCAGACTTTTATTATTATTATTATTATTATTATTATTATTATTATTAGTTTATTTTTAGTTATTTGTTGTGTTATCTTCTTTCTAATCATCATCTGTTTATCTTGTGGCAGGTTTAAATGATGATTAACTTAATAAATTAAATTAACTTTAACTTAACTAATTAACTAGATGTTTAATCAGCTTCTGGTAGCCCCGAGCTAGATCCAAGGCGAGGAACTAGTAGTAAGACAGATCCCTTGGGCTTCTGATATCCAAACCAAGTTCTAAGCAATGGCTTTTGAAGTGGACTAGATCTGAGTGACACATTTCTGGTACTTACCAGATGACTGAATGATCTTCTTGTTAAAGGGCGGATTCCCTACGGGTGCACCAGTGATCTTCGGATTGCACAACTTTAGGATTATGTTCCACCTTTGTCAAGGGTTTCATTCAGCTCGGGAGGTTATGGGTTGGGTTTATTAAGTTATCATTCATTAAGCCAACTTTATATTTAATTGATCACTAAATATTAAGTATCCATTTAAAGATAAATAAACTAAGGATTCTATTTCTAGTTCTCGTTAGTACAAACCCGTTAACCAATGGGGATACGATTCACCTGAGTCAACTGTAAGACAGATCCTTCGGTATTCATGATTGTTAACCTATATAGGGGATACGAGGTTTCCGGGATTGACCCTAAGGGGAGATCCTTCGGTACGGAATGCGAGAGCTAAGTGAAGTGTGCGGTGTTTCAGGACGGAAGTTAAGCCTTTAATTCAAGAAGAAGATAAGTCTAAGGACCAGAGACTTGACCGCGGTTTGAGGATCCCACTATATGCGAGGCCCTGGTGGAGTACCTTCATGCGGACGCGCATCGAGAGGTTGTGCATTCTGGCCCCGCTTTTCTATCAAGGAGTCAACACTTCAAGACCACTCTCGTCTTCCTCACATTTAATTAATTTAAATTATTAATTTTAATAATAAACTTAAATATTTATACGGAGGGCCCCAAGATGTGCATATTATTCTACTCTACTATTTTATCTTTTTATTTTATCAAAACCAAAACCTTTTTAAAACTATTTTCTTTTAAGAACCCATCCGTTTTATTTTCTCTTTAAAAATCCGATCAGTTATCTGATGAAAGGTTGAGTAGGGGAAAGTATGTTCTCTTGGAATACGATACTCGGTATTTACCCTAGCAAGCTATACTATATACGTCAGGTTCTCTGCCTATGTGTTTGTTTTAGTTTCTAAATTAATTATCGTTTACTTTATAAATTTAAAACTTTGTAAAAAGGTTTAGTAAATATCATTCGTTTCCCCCAAACCTATGTTTTGGGATTGACACATCAAGTTTTTGGCACCGGGGAAATTGACATCTTTTTCATTTGCTACAATCATACGCATCACCAACCAGCTGCAAGAGTTGCTCGACAAGGAATTCATTCGACCAAGCTCTTCACCCTAGGGAGCTCCAATACTGTTTGTCAAGAAGAAGGATGGATCGTTTCATATGTTCATCGACTACAAAGAATTGAACAAGCTTACTATGAAGAACCGTTACCCTCTTCCAAAAATTGATGACCTGTTCGATCACTTGCAGGGCTCCAGTTTCTACTCGAAGATTGATCTGAGGTCGGGTTATCACCAGTTGCGTATTCACGCGGAGGACATTCCCAAGACCGCCTTCAGAATGCGGTATGGCCACTATGAGTTTCTAGTTATGCCATTTGGCTTGACAAACGCACCGGCAATATTCATGGATTTGATGAACTGGGTGTGTAAGCCTTACCTCGATAAGTTTGTGATTATGCTCATTGACGATATTCTGATCTAATCACGAACCGAAGAGGAACATGAGAAACATTTGAGGGTGATTCTAAATCTGCTCAAGGTTGAGAAACTGTATGCCAAGTTATCCAAATACGAATTCGGGATTCGTGAAGTTCATTTCCTTGGTCATGTGGTGAACGCGAAGGGTATACATGTTGATCCAGCCAAGGTTGAGGCGATCAAAAACTGAGCTAGACCCAGTACCCCAACCGAAGTTTGACAATTTCTAGGGTTAGCTGGCTATTACCGATGATTCCTTGAGAATTTTTTAAAGATAGCCTAGTCCCTAACAGTCTTGACCCATAAAGACAAGACATTCGAATGGGGAGATCAACAAGAATCAGCTTTTAAGCTCTTGAAGCACAAGCTATGAAGCGCACCGATTCTCTCACTTCCAGAGGGAACTGATGATTTTGTTGTCTATTGCGATGCATCTTACCAAGGTCTTGGTTGTGTTTTGATGCAAAGAGACAAGGTCATTGCCTATGCCTCTCGTCAACTCAAGGTGGACGAATGGAACTACACGACCCATGATTTGGAGTTGTGTGCAGTAGTGTTCGTGCTCAAGATTTGGAGGCACTACCTGTACGGGACCAAGTGTACTGTCTTTACTGATCACAAGAGCATATAACATATCTTTGACCATAAAGACCTGAACATGCGTTAGAGACTATGGGTTGAGCTACTCAATGATTACGACTGTGAGATTAAGTACCATCCAGGGAAAGAAAATGTTGTGGCTAACGCATTAAGCCGAAAGGAACATCTAAAGAGGTTGCGTGTTCGCGCTTAGGCATAACTATTCTTACCGATCTCACTACTCGTATTCGCGAAGCTCAGCAAGAAGCTATTAAGGACAGTAACATTGGGAAAGAAGCCATAACACCCTGGCCGATGGCGGAATCATCGAGGTGCTACGTAGTGACGATTGTTCAATAGCTCATGGTACTAAAGTGTAAATATTGATATATTGAATAAATAGTTATTACATTGAAGTGAAATACGAAGATACAATGATTCAAACTAACAATCTAAACTGAAATACAATGAATCCAAAATCTAAGTATAAATTCTAAAGGCTTAAAAGGCGTCTCAAAATTAACCTGAAAAATGTACGAAAATATTATAGGTCAATACAAAAATGTATTGGTGAGCATACCCTGTTTTGAATACATATAGTATAAAAACGTTTCACAATTCATGTGTTGTATACTGTTTGCAATCATGTAATAAGTAGTATCCGGGTCAAAATCAACCCTATGAAAGTGAAATTAAATTTATATATAGTATGCGCTATTAACAGTAGTAATGAAACACATAGCAATGACCAAGGTCTCTCAACAGAGTCACAAGGGGTATAAACCATAGTATTATTCATTGAAATGCTAGGCCACAACAGTTAATGATTTTGACAAGACATAGATACACAAAGTAACACAAAGCAAACACACATAAGAATTGCACTTAGTGAAAAGAAATAGTAATTTGACATAAGGTACATGAGTAGCCCCAAACAGTAAAATGAAAAAGGGGAAAGATATATTCACAGTGTTGCTAAGTGGTAAATCCAAGAAAGTTCGTCACAAAAAGGTTTAAGAATTCCGAAGAACTCAACCTAAGAATAAGAATATTAATGAGGAAAGTTACTTAAAAAGTCTAAGGCATCCAAAATCTAAGACATTAGGGTTTGCTAGGCTTATGTAGGGAAGATGAAGTTTTATGATAACTTGAATTAATAATAATTTTGAATAAAATATATATCATGATTTTAGATCAAATACGTGACTAGGAAAATATAAACACTTATGTTTTCCACACTTAGGAATATTTCTGTTTTATATAAAAAATATTCATAAACAGATTTTATAATTTACATTTAATTAAATAATTTTTTATGACTAATTAAATATAAATAACCAACTTTATGTTGACCCATATATTTTACGTGCATGTTTTTCAGGAAATTAGCATGAAGCATGGAACTTGGGAAGGTCGCATGCGAGCATTTATGGGATACCATCCTTTGAATTATTGTTGTGACGTTTTAACCTAAACATTTTACACAATGGTTTTAATTTGAACAATTAATGTTATGTTTTGTAAGACTTGGTTGTTAAATGGAACCTGTTTTATCTTGCTCGTGTGACTTTTGTGTTTGGAAATCATTCAAAGTTACACCCCGTGTTTTCCCCTTGGTGGGGTGTGACAGATTGGTATCAGAGCACGAGGTTATAGCGAACTAAGATTCTTTTGAGTCAAACTATAATCAAAGGAAAAATGATTTTGAAATGTTTTTCAAAGGAAAAATGTAACATTTCGCATTAAATACATGTACGTTACAAAACTAGCCTTATTATTATTTTTGGTAATATTTTGAATCCCAACACAATGATAAATATTCATACATATATCTATATATATATATATATATATATATATAGTAGTTTATAATAATAATAATAATAATAATAATAATAATAATAATAATAATTATAGTAATAATAATGATATGGGATGGGATAAGACATAAGTCCAAACCCTTATAATTCTGAGCCCAGACATGGCCCAAACCTGAGCCCAAACCAAGCCCAAACCCCCCCCCCCCCCTTGACCGGATTAATCAAAAACAAAAAAAGATTTGCTTCAGACGGGTTTCGAACCCGAGTCAAACCCACACACACACACCCTCACAACCAGTTGGTCTGGCACTCTCATCTGATTTAAAACATGCCACTTATAATTATATAATGTGTTGGGTGGTGACAGTTGACTTCGAAAAGTCAACTGTGTCAAACGGCTTCCCTTAATCACCTCAAATCCACGCGTATTTGATCCAGGAATGGAATGGAACGTGATTTCCGGCCTAAAACAAGACTCTACACGTTCAATCAGCAATCAATTCATACCAATTTTGAAAATCGACGCGTCAAACATTTATGGCTAAGTCAACCTTACCAATTCATCGTTCCTGTCCATTAAACTATAAATTGAACACTCTCGAACCTGTTACACTCGCCAATGCATCTCCCCCAATCCCCAATTCTTCACCTAACGCTCTGTTATTGCTTATACGATCGTTTTTTTTTTACTTCCAGTTTGACCGTCCATTCGTGATTGATTAAGCTTTGTAAGTCCAATTATGTTTGTGGGTTTTAATGATCGGCACCCACACAACATAAACCCTAAGGTTAATCGGGTTAATGTTGTGTGGATTGATTAATTGGAAAACTAGGGTTTCGAACACATATTTGGGGAAGAAAACTGATTCGAAAACAAGTATAAATGTATAACAAACTGAATCCAAAGACAACCACAGGTCTAGACCAGGTGGTTGTGTTTGTTGCTTGCTGAGCCAAGTCACGCGTTTGGTTTTCAAAATCTATATATATATTACTTATAATTCATAAATTCATTTTAAAATACCAAAACACTTTTATAAATTCTAAAAAAATTTCTTCTAGTTAATCTGATATAAATGCTTCACTTACAATTTTTAGTTTTCAAAAAATTCATTTATTTAATATATTTAATAATTAAATCAATTTTATTCTATTATATTTATAAAATTCCATTAAAATATCAAAACAATTTTATAAATTTCTACAAAAATTATTCTGAATTTATATAATGATAAACTTTACCGAAATGATTTTTAATTCTGAAAAATCATTTATTTAGTATTTTTAATCAATTTTTGTTAGATTTAATCATAATTAAATCACAATAAATCCAATTTTTAGTGTTTTTGCACCAAAATTTTATACAAATTATTTCTGAATATTTAGAACAGAAATATGATTTTTAAACTGATAATTCTTTAATTTTAGTAATTTTTAATTATTAAAGTGAAAGTTTGACGATTTGTAATAAATAGATTTAATAATCTATTTTAAAGAAAATAATTTTATAAAAATTATTTTTATACTTTAAACTCATTATTGTGAGCATCCTAAATTCAAATTTTATAAAAAGACTTTCTTTTATTAATTATCAAATTTCCCTTTTATTTAATTAACATTTTATTATAAATTCAACAATTGTATATCCCCAAATCGAAACCCTAGGATATACTTATAAACTAGTTAGACTTAGACTAATTTGTTGCCTCATACATAGGGTAATACTTGGCAAGCTATTAGGCTACACTCATACGAATTCTCAATACCTAATACTATACCAAGGTGAGTTTACATAGCCCCTTTTCTCTATTTTCACTATTTTTGGGGTGAAACATGTTTAAACATTTTATACTATCATTTACTCATATTTACTTGTGATTCAATTACATCATCATGCTATCATTTGACTGTAACAAAAAGACACAGTACAATCATTAACAATGATCAAGCCGCCTGTTTAGATTATAGCGCTCTAGGTCTGACAAACCCATCCCCCGCGTAGACTCAGGGATGATCGATAACAGTAATAACATTTAACTAACTTGCGAGTTAGACAGCAGTCGACACAAGGTTTGGTTGTACAAAGACACATTGTTACATGTCGGTATCATACTCTATCATCATACAACTTTGAATGTTGTACAAACTACTGTTACCAATTATATTCAAAATCCTATGTATTCTCACCAACTTTTGTTGACCCAAAATATTTTCAACTTAACATGTTTCAGGTTCTACTTGTTTGAAGATTTGAGTCATTGCTTGAAGATGTGTGCATAGCTTTATTCAATTCGATGTACGAATTCTTGTGGAACAATTGTATGTAATTTATTTAATGAAATTTATTATTCACCATGAGCTACTGAACAATCATCACTACGTGACATCCCGATGTTTCCGCCATCGGTTGGGGTGTTACAGATTGGTATCAGAGCCATGGTTATAGGGAATTAGGTTATTAGAAAAATAATCTAGTCTATAACCATAGGACTTAATCAGTACTTGCTTCTTTACTTGCTAATCTCTATCTCCCTCCTACTTCTTATCCCTACTATCATCCTTACAAGAAGATGCTCTACATCACTGGATTCACTCTTAGACTAATAAGGCAAAATCCTCAGGTTTAACCTGAACCACCTTGAGATCTCATCGAAGTTCTAGATTTTAATAACGAACACGTGCAATCTGGAAGGGTGAACGCCTGTATTCTGAGTCTTCTGTCTAGGCTGGCATTGCACATATATCCCAATCAGACGAGGGACCCGGATGCCTACCTGGGAATTCTCGGGATGAGTGTTCACTTATAGGCTAAAGCACGTCTTCATATGTTATTAGAATTTAGAATCTTTGATAAGTCAACGTTTTCGTTTATTCGTTTTAATTAATGAATAAATGATTACATTCCTTATATAATCTCACTCATTTCACTGTGTCTCTTACAGATCATGCCTCCACGTCGCAGTGCTCGTCTTAACAGTGGTGAAAATCATGATGAAGGAAGTAACAATCACAACCACAACCACGATACTAACCATCACAACAACAACAACAACAACAATGGTGTCGATGCCCAACTGGCTGCAATCATTTCTCAACGAATGGCGCAGCAAATCGCAACTCTGGTTCCCAACTTACTAGCTCAAGTCATCCAGTTGAACGGCAACGGGAACGGCAACGGCAACGGGAATGGAAATGGACACCACAATAGGAATGGACTTCCAGCCTGTACTCTCAAGCACTTTAATTCTTGCAATCCCCCAAAATTCAGTGGAGAAGAAGGAGCTTCAGGACTCCTGCAATGGTTTGAGGGTATTGAAAATACCTTCATCAACAGTGAGTGTCCCGATAACTTTAAGGTCCGTTATGCTATGAGTGTTCTTTACAAACGAGCACTCACTTGGTGGAATGAGGAAAAGAGTACCCGAGGAGCTGAAGTTGCACTTACTATGACGTGGGATCAAGTCAAGGAGATAATGAAGGATGAATTTTGCCCACGTAACGAGATCAAGAAATTAGAAGACGAGTTCCACACCCTTGCTCAGGATAGTGGGGAAAACCTTGCTTACAATACCCGCTTTCACGAACTCAGCTTATTGCTACCCCACAAAGTCACTCCCCTGCCAATAGCCATCGAGAAGTACATTGGTGGTCTGCCCATGCAAATCCAGGACACGGTGTGGGGACGGAATCCTGCCACTTTGGAGGAA
This sequence comes from Ambrosia trifida, assembly GCA_028751855.1. Taxonomy (NCBI): domain Eukaryota; kingdom Viridiplantae; phylum Streptophyta; class Magnoliopsida; order Asterales; family Asteraceae; genus Ambrosia; species Ambrosia trifida. The sequence continues at coordinate 73,668,458 of CM054129.1, forward strand.
GCCAAACGTTTAGCAGCTACCTTAACTGATAATCACGTAAAGAACGGGACCTTAGTTCGAAAAGAAAATAAAACAAGTATTGTAGCTGCGGTAACTACTGAGAATCAGAAGCGTAAGGCCAAGGATCCTGATGTCAACCCCACTACACAAGCTTCTAACAAGAAACCTTATACAGGAAACCATCCCTTATGTAATACATGCAACCGACATCATCCCACTGCTTCAGCATGTCGCTTGTGCACCAATTGTGGAAGGTATGGCCATCTGGTCAACACGTGTCGTGAGACCCCAAATCCAAATGCCAACCAACCCACCAACCCTGCTCAAGCTGCTAACCTTAATCAATACAACTATGGTCAATGCTATGAATGTGGAGACCCAAATCACTTCCGTAACCGATGCCCTAAATTGAACAGAGATCAAGACCCCCCAGCTACTTAACAGAAAGCCCTACCATTTGAATAATGTCTACTTTCTCTTTAATTCCATGTATTGCACTTTTGATTCAAATAATAAATTCAAGTATTATCATAACATCTGTGTGCATGCTTGTTTGAATGTGAACTAATTGCTATATCTATAATCATACTTACTTACTTGTACAACAATTAGTTGACTACCAAACAACCTACTTAACGATTGGTAGAGGTCATCATGTCTTTCCAACAGTCGGGAGAGGCCCTACCACCTGCTCAATGACTGGTGGGGACTATCAGGCCTGCTCAACAATCGGTAAAGTCATAAAAGGACGCAAAACCCTAATGTATGGTAAATTGATAATTACGGTCCGGAACGTAATCATGAGTTTACAGGTACGTTAAGGTAGTGTGAAATTTTATCAAGGTTCTCAGTAGTTGACCAATTGTAGACCTAGTGTTTCTCTTAACTTCGGGACGAAGTTCCTAAAAGTAGGGGAGACTGTAACATTTCGCATTAAATACATGTACGTTACAAAACTAGCCTTATTATTATTTTTGGTAATATTTTGAAACCCAACACAATGATAAATATTCATACATATATCTATATATATATATAGTAGTTTATAATAATAATAATAATAATAATAATAATAATAATAATAATAGTAATAATAATGATATGGGATGGGATAAGACATAAGTCCAAACCCTTATAATTCTGAGCCCAAACATGGCCCAAACCTGAGCCCAAACCAAGCCCAAACCCCCCCCCCTTGACCGGATTAATCAAAAACAAAAAAAGATTTGCTTCAGACGGGTTTCGAACCCGAGTCAAACCCACACACACACACCCTCACAACCAGTTGGTCTGGCACTCTCATCTGATTTAAAACATGCCACTTATAATTATATAATGTGTTGGGTGGTGACAGTTGACTTCGAAAAGTCAACTGTGTCAAACGGCTTCCCTTAATCACCTCAAATCCACGCGTATTTGATCCAGGAATGGAATGGAACGTGATTGCCGGCCTAAAACAAGACTCTACACGTTCAATCAGCAATCAATTCATACCAATTTTGAAAATCGACGCGTCAAACATTTATGGCTAAGTCAACCTTACCAATTCATCGTTCCTGTCCATTAAACTATAAATTGAACACTCTCGAACCTGTTACACTCGCCAATACATCTCCCCCAATCCCCAATTCTTCACCTAACGCCCTGTTATTGCTTATACGATCGTTTTTTTTTTGACTTCCAGTTTGACCGTCCATTTGTGATTGATTAAGCTTTGTAAGTCCAATTATGTTTGTGGGTTTTAATGATCGGCACCCACACAACATAAACCCTAAGGTTAATCGGGTTAATGTTGTGTGGATTGATTAATTGGAAAACTAGGGTTTCGAACACATATTTGGGGAAGAAAACTGATTCGAAAACAAGTATAAATGTATAACAAACTGAATCCAAACACAACCACAGGTCTAGACCAGGTGGTTGTGTTTGTTGCTTGCTGAGCCAAGTCACGCGGGTTCGACCCCTGGCAACAGCTTTCTTTTTTTTCTTTTTGTTTGGTTTTCAAAATCTATATATATATTACTTATAATTCATAAATTCATTTTAAAATACCAAAACACTTTTATAAATTCTAAAAAAATTTCTTCTAGTTAATCTGATATAAATGCTTTACTTACAATTTTTAGTTTTCAAAAAATTCATTTATTTAATATATTTAATAATTAAATCAATTTTATTCTATTATATTTATAAAATTCCATTAAAATATCAAAACAATTTTATAAATTTCTACAAAAATTATTCTGAGTTTATATAATGATAAACTTTTCCGAAATGATTTTTAATTCTGAAAAATCATTTATTTAGTATTTTTAATCAATTTTTGTTAGATTTAATCATAATTAAATCATAATAAATCCAATTTTTAGTGTTTTTGCACCAAAATTTTATACAAATTATTTCTGAATATTTAGAACAGAAATATGATTTTTAAACTGATAATTCTTTAATTTTAGTAATTTTTAATTATTAAAGTGAAAGTTTGACGATTTGTAATAAATAGATTTAATAATCTATTTTAAAGAAAATAATTTTATAAAAATTATTTTTATACTTTAAACTCATTATTGTGAGCATCCTAAATTCAAATTTTATAAAAAGACTTTCTTTTATTAATTATCAAATTTCCCTTTTATTTAATTAACATTTTATTATAAATTCAACAATTGTATATCCCCAAATCGAAACCCTAGGATATACTTATAAACTAGTTAGACTTAGACTAATTTGTTGCCTCATACATAGGGTAATACTTGGCAAGCTATTAGGCTACACTCATACGAATTCTCAATACCTAATACTATACCAAGGTGAGTTTACATAGCCCCTTTTCTCTATTTTCACTATTTTTGGGGTGAAACATGTTTAAACATTTTATACTATCATTTACTCATATTTACTTGTGATTCAATTACATCATCATGCTATCATTTGACTGTAACAAAAAGACACAGTACAATCATTAACAATGATCAAGCCGCCTGTTTAGATTATAGCGCTCTAGGTCTGACAAACCCATCCCCCGCGTAGACTCAGGGATGATCGATAACAGTAATAACATTTAACTAACTTGCGAGTTAGACAGCAGTCGACACAAGGTTTGGTTGTACAAAGACACATTGTTACATGTCGGTATCATACTCTATCATCATACAACTTTGAATGTTGTACAAACTACTGTTACCAATTATATTCAAAATCCTATGTATTCTCACCAACTTTTGTTGACCCAAAATATTTTCAACTTAACATGTTTCAGGTTCTACTTGTTTGAAGATTTGAGTCATTGCTTGAAGATGTGTGCATAGCTTTATTCAATTCGATGTACGAATTCTTGTGGAACAATTGTATGTAATTTATTTAATGAAATTTATTATTCACCATGAGCTACTGAACAATCATCACTACGTGACATCCCGATGTTTCCGCCATCGGTTGGGGTGTTACAGATTGGTATCAGAGCCATGGTTATAGGGAATTAGGTTATTAGAAAAATAATCTAGTCTATAACCATAGGACTTAATCAGTACTTGCTTCTTTACTTGCTAATCTCTATCTCCCTCCTACTTCTTATCCCTACTATCATCCTTACAAGAAGATGCTCTACATCACTGGATTCACTCTTAGACTAATAAGGCAAAATCCTCAGGTTTAACCTGAACCACCTTGAGATCTCATCGAAGTTCTAGATTTTAATAACGAACACGTGCAATCTGGAAGGGTGAACGCCTGTATTCTGAGTCTTCTGTCTAGGCTGGCATTGCACATATATCCCAATCAGACGAGGGACCCGGATGCCTACCTGGGAATTCTCGGGATGAGTGTTCACTTATAGGCTAAAGCACGTCTTCATATGTTATTAGAATTTAGAATCTTTGATAAGTCAACGTTTTCGTTTATTCGTTTTAATTAATGAATAAATGATTACATTCCTTATATAATCTCACTCATTTCACTGTGTCTCTTACAGATCATGCCTCCACGTCGCAGTGCTCGTCTTAACAGTGGTGAAAATCATGATGAAGGAAGTAACAATCACAACCACAACCACGATACTAACCATCACAACAACAACAACAACAACAATGGTGTCGATGCCCAACTGGCTGCAATCATTTCTCAACGAATGGCGCAGCAAATCGCAACTCTGGTTCCCAACTTACTAGCTCAAGTCATCCAGTTGAACGGCAACGGGAACGGCAACGGCAACGGGAATGGAAATGGACACCACAATAGGAATGGACTTCCAGCCTGTACTCTCAAGCACTTTAATTCTTGCAATCCCCCAAAATTCAGTGGAGAAGAAGGAGCTTCAGGACTCCTGCAATGGTTTGAGGGTATTGAAAATACCTTCATCAACAGTGAGTGTCCTGATAACTTTAAGGTCCGTTATGCTATGAGTGTTCTTTACAAACGAGCACTCACTTGGTGGAATGAGGAAAAGAGTACCCGAGGAGCTGAAGTTGCACTTACTATGACGTGGGATCAAGTCAAGGAGATAATGAAGGATGAATTTTGCCCACGTAACGAGATCAAGAAATTAGAAGACGAGTTCCACACCCTTGCTCAGGATAGTGGGGAAAACCTTGCTTACAATACCCGCTTTCACGAACTCAGCTTATTGCTACCCCACAAAGTCACTCCCCTGCCAATAGCCATCGAGAAGTACATTGGTGGTCTGCCCATGCAAATCCAGGACACGGTGTGGGGACGGAATCCTGCCACTTTGGAGGAAGCCAAACGTTTAGCAGCTACCTTAACTGATAATCACGTAAAGAACGGGACCTTAGTTCGAAAAGAAAATAAAACAAGTATTGTAGCCGCGGTAACTACTGAGAATCAGAAGCGTAAGGCCAAGGATCCTGATGTCAACCCCACTACACAAGCTTCTAACAAGAAACCTTATACAGGAAACCATCCCTTATGTAATACATGCAACCGACATCATCCCACTGCTTCAGCATGTCGCTTGTGCACCAATTGTGGAAGGTATGGCCATCTGGTCAACACGTGTTGTGAGACCCCAAATCCAAATGCCAACCAACCCACCAACCCTGCTCAAGCTGCTAACCTTAATCAATACAACTATGGTCAATGCTATGAATGTGGAGACCCAAATCACTTCCGTAACCGATGCCCTAAATTGAACAGAGATCAAGACCCCCCAGCTACTTAACAGAAAGCCCTACCATTTGAATAATGTCTACTTTCTCTTTAATTCCATGTATTGCACTTTTGATTCAAATAATAAATTCAAGTATTATCATAACATCTGTGTGCATGCTTGTTTGAATGTGAACTAATTGCTATATCTATAATCATACTTACTTACTTGTACAACAATTAGTTGACTACCAAACAACCTACTTAACGATTGGTAGAGGTCATCATGTCTTTCCAACAGTCGGGAGAGGCCCTACCACCTGCTCAATGACTGGTGGGGACTATCAGGCCTGCTCAACAATCGGTAAAGTCATAAAAGGACGCAAAACCCTAATGTATGGTAAATTGATAATTACGGTCCGGAACGTAATCATGAGTTTACAGGTACGTTAAGGTAGTGTGAAATTTTATCAAGGTTCTCAGTAGTTGACCAATTGTAGACCTAGTGTTTCTCTTAACTTCGGGACGAAGTTCCTAAAAGTAGGGGAGACTGTAACATTTCGCATTAAATACATGTACGTTACAAAACTAGCCTTATTATTATTTTTGGTAATATTTTGAAACCCAACACAATGATAAATATTCATACATATATCTATATATATATATATATAGTAGTTTATAATAATAATAATAATAATAATAATAATAATAATAGTAATAATAATGATATGGGATGGGATAAGACATAAGTCCAAACCCTTATAATTCTGAGCCCAAACATGGCCCAAACCTGAGCCCAAACCAAGCCCAAACCCCCCCCCCCCTTGACCGGATTAATCAAAAACAAAAAAAGATTTGCTTCAGACGGGTTTCGAACCCGAGTCAAACCCACACACACACACCCTCACAACCAGTTGGTCTGGCACTCTCATCTGATTTAAAACATGCCACTTATAATTATATAATGTGTTGGGTGGTGACAGTTGACTTCGAAAAGTCAACTGTGTCAAACGGCTTCCCTTAATCACCTCAAATCCACGCGTATTTGATCCAGGAATGGAATGGAACGTGATTGCCGGCCTAAAACAAGACTCTACACGTTCAATCAGCAATCAATTCATACCAATTTTGAAAATCGACGCGTCAAACATTTATGGCTAAGTCAACCTTACCAATTCATCGTTCCTGTCCATTAAACTATAAATTGAACACTCTCGAACCTGTTACACTCGCCAATACATCTCCCCCAATCCCCAATTCTTCACCTAACGCTCTGTTATTGCTTATACGATCGTTTTTTTTTTACTTCCAGTTTGACCGTCCATTTGTGATTGATTAAGCTTTGTAAGTCCAATTATGTTTGTGGGTTTTAATGATCGGCACCCACACAACATAAACCCTAAGGTTAATCGGGTTAATGTTGTGTGGATTGATTAATTGGAAAACTAGGGTTTCGAACACATATTTGGGGAAGAAAACTGATTCGAAAACAAGTATAAATGTATAACAAACTGAATCCAAACACAACCACAGGTCTAGACCAGGTGGTTGTGTTTGTTGCTTGCTGAGCCAAGTCACGCGGGTTCGACCCCTGGCAACAGCTTTCTTTTTTTTCTTTTTGTTTGGTTTTCAAAATCTATATATATATTACTTATAATTCATAAATTCATTTTAAAATACCAAAACACTTTTATAAATTCTAAAAAAATTTCTTCTAGTTAATCTGATATAAATGCTTTACTTACAATTTTTAGTTTTCAAAAAATTCATTTATTTAATATATTTAATAATTAAATCAATTTTATTCTATTATATTTATAAAATTCCATTAAAATATCAAAACAATTTTATAAATTTCTACAAAAATTATTCTGAGTTTATATAATGATAAACTTTTCCGAAATGATTTTTAATTCTGAAAAATCATTTATTTAGTATTTTTAATCAATTTTTGTTAGATTTAATCATAATTAAATCATAATAAATCCAATTTTTAGTGTTTTTGCACCAAAATTTTATACAAATTATTTCTGAATATTTAGAACAGAAATATGATTTTTAAACTGATAATTCTTTAATTTTAGTAATTTTTAATTATTAAAGTGAAAGTTTGACGATTTGTAATAAATAGATTTAATAATCTATTTTAAAGAAAATAATTTTATAAAAATTATTTTTATACTTTAAACTCATTATTGTGAGCATCCTAAATTCAAATTTTATAAAAAGACTTTCTTTTATTAATTATCAAATTTCCCTTTTATTTAATTAACATTTTATTATAAATTCAACAATTGTATATCCCCAAATCGAAACCCTAGGATATACTTATAAACTAGTTAGACTTAGACTAATTTGTTGCCTCATACATAGGGTAATACTTGGCAAGCTATTAGGCTACACTCATACGAATTCTCAATACCTAATACTATACCAAGGTGAGTTTACATAGCCCCTTTTCTCTATTTTCACTATTTTTGGGGTGAAACATGTTTAAACATTTTATACTATCATTTACTCATATTTACTTGTGATTCAATTACATCATCATGCTATCATTTGACTGTAACAAAAAGACACAGTACAATCATTAACAATGATCAAGCCGCCTGTTTAGATTATAGCGCTCTAGGTCTGACAAACCCATCCCCCGCGTAGACTCAGGGATGATCGATAACAGTAATAACATTTAACTAACTTGCGAGTTAGACAGCAGTCGACACAAGGTTTGGTTGTACAAAGACACATTGTTACATGTCGGTATCATACTCTATCATCATACAACTTTGAATGTTGTACAAACTACTGTTACCAATTATATTCAAAATCCTATGTATTCTCACCAAGTTTTGTTGACCCAAAATATTTTCAACTTAACATGTTTCAGGTTCTACTTGTTTGAAGATTTGAGTCATTGCTTGAAGATGTGTGCATAGCTTTATTCAATTCGATGTACGAATTCTTGTGGAACAATTGTATGTAATTTATTTAATGAAATTTATTATTCACCATGAGCTACTGAACAATCATCACTACGTGACATCCCGATGTTTCCGCCATCGGTTGGGGTGTTACAGATTGGTATCAGAGCCATGGTTATAGGGAATTAGGTTATTAGAAAAATAATCTAGTCTATAACCATAGGACTTAATCAGTACTTGCTTCTTTACTTGCTAATCTCTATCTCCCTCCTACTTCTTATCCCTACTATCATCCTTACAAGAAGATGCTCTACATCACTGGATTCACTCTTAGACTAATAAGGCAAAATCCTCAGGTTTAACCTGAACCACCTTGAGATCTCATCGAAGTTCTAGATTTTAATAACGAACACGTGCAATCTGGAAGGGTGAACGCCTGTATTCTGAGTCTTCTGTCTAGGCTGGCATTGCACATATATCCCAATCAGACGAGGGACCCGGATGCCTACCTGGGAATTCTCGGGATGAGTGTTCACTTATAGGCTAAAGCACGTCTTCATATGTTATTAGAATTTAGAATCTTTGATAAGTCAACGTTTTCGTTTATTCGTTTTAATTAATGAATAAATGATTACATTCCTTATATAATCTCACTCATTTCACTGTGTCTCTTACAGATCATGCCTCCACGTCGCAGTGCTCGTCTTAATAGTGGTGAAAATCATGATGAAGGAAGTAACAATCACAACCACAACCACGATACTAACCATCACAACAACAACAACAACAACAACAATGGTGTCGATGCCCAACTGGCTGCAATCATTTCTCAACGAATGGCGCAGCAAATCGCAACTCTGGTTCCCAACTTACTAGCTCAAGTCATCCAGTTGAACGGCAACGGGAACGGCAACGGCAACGGGAATGGAAATGGACACCACAATGGGAATGGACTTCCAGCCTGTACTCTCAAGCACTTTAATTCTTGCAATCCCCCAAAATTCAGTGGAGAAGAAGGAGCTTCAGGACTCCTGCAATGGTTTGAGGGTATTGAAAATACCTTCATCAACAGTGAGTGTCCCGATAACTTTAAGGTCCGTCATGCTATGAGTGTTCTTTACAAACGAGCACTCACTTGGTGGAATGAGGAAAAGCGTACCCGAGGAGCTGAAGTTGCACTTACTATGACGTGGGATCAAGTCAAGGAGATAATGAAGGATGAATTTTGCCCACGTAACGAGATCAAGAAATTAGAAGACGAGTTCCACACCCTTGCTCAGGATAGTGGGGAAAACCTTGCTTACAATACCCGCTTTCACGAACTCAGCTTATTGCTACCCCACAAAGTCACTCCCCTGCCAATAGCCATCGAGAAGTACATTAGTGGTCTGCCCATGCAAATCCAGGACACGGTGTGGGGACGGAATCCTGCCACTTTGGAGGAAGCCAAACGTTTAGCAGCTACCTTAACTGATAATCACGTAAAGAACGGGACCTTAGTTCGAAAAGAAAATAAAACAAGTATTGTAGCCGCGGTAACTACTGAGAATCAGAAGCGTAAGGCCAAGGATCCTGATGTCAACCCCACTACACAAGCTTCTAACAAGAAACCTTATACAGGAAACCATCCCTTATGTAATACATGCAACCGACATCATCCCACTGCTTCAGCATGTCGCTTGTGCACCAATTGTGGAAGGTATGGCCATCTGGTCAACACGTGTCGTGAGACCCCAAATCCAAATGCCAACCAACCCACCAACCCTGCTCAAGCTGCTAAACTTAATCAATACAACTATGGTCAATGCTATGAATGTGGAGACCCAAATCACTTCCGTAACCGATGCCCTAAATTGAACAGAGATCAAGACCCCCCAGCTACTTAACAGAAAGCCCTACCATTTGAATAATGTCTACTTTCTCTTTAATTCCATGTATTGCACTTTTGATTCAAATAATAAATTCAAGTATTATCATAACATCTGTGTGCATGCTTGTTTGAATGTGAACTAATTGATATATCTATAATCATACTTACTTACTTGTACAACAATTAGTTGACTACCAAACAACCTACTTAACGATTGGTAGAGGTCATCATGTCTTTCCAACAGTCAGGAGAGGCCCTACCACCTGCTCAATGACTGGTGGGGACTATCAGGCCTGCTCAACAATCGGTAAAGTCATAAAAGGACGCAAAACCCTAATGTATGGTAAATTGATAATTACGGTCCGGAACGTAATCATGAGTTTACAGGTACGTTAAGGTAGTGTGAAATTTTATCAAGGTTCTCAGTAGTTGACCAATTGTAGACCTAGTGTTTCTCTTAACTTCGGGACGAAGTTCCTAAAAGTAGGGGAGACTGTAACATTTCGCATTAAATACATGTACGTTACAAAACTAGCCTTATTATTATTTTTGGTAATATTTTGAAACCCAACACAATGATAAATATTCATACATATATCTATATATATATATAGTAGTTTATAATAATAATAATAATAATAATAATAATAATAATAGTAATAATAATGATATGGGATGGGATAAGACATAAGTCCAAACCCTTATAATTCTGAGCCCAGACATGGCCCAAACCTGAGCCCAAACCAAGCCCAAACCCCCCCCCCCCCTTGACCGGATTAATCAAAAACAAAAAAAGATTTGCTTCAGACGGGTTTCGAACCCGAGTCAAACCCACACACACACACCCTCATAACCAGTTGGTCTGGCACTCTCATCTGATTTAAAACATGCCACTTATAATTATATAATGTGTTGGGTGGTGACAGTTGACTTCGAAAAGTCAACTGTGTCAAACGGCTTCCCTTAATCACCTCAAATCCACGCGTATTTGATCCAGGAATGGAATGGAACGTGATTGCCGGCCTAAAACAAGACTCTACACGTTCAATCCCCAATTCTTCACCTAACGCTCTGTTATTGCTTATACGATCGTTTTTTTTGACTTCCAGTTTGACCGTCCATTCGTGATTGATTAAGCTTTGTAAGTCCAATTATGTTTGTGGGTTTTAATGATCGGCACCCACACAACATAAACCCTAAGGTTAATCGGGTTAATGTTGTGTGGATTGATTAATTGGAAAACTAGGGTTTCGAACACATATTTGGGGAAGAAAACTGATTCGAAAACAAGAATAAATGTATAACAAACTGAGTCCAAACACAACCACAGGTCTAGACCAGGTGGTTGTGTTTGTTGCTTGCTGAGCCAAGTCACGCGGGTTCGACCCCTGGCAACAGCTTTCTTTTTTTTCTTTTTGTTTGGTTTTCAAAATCTATATATATATATTACTTATAATTCATAAATTCATTTTAAAATACCAAAACACTTTTATAAATTCTAAAAAAATTTCTTCTAGTTAATCTAATATAAATGCTTCACTTACAATTTTTAGTTTTCAAAAAATTCATTTATTTAATATATTTAATAATTAAATCAATTTTATTCTATTATATTTATAAAATTCCATTAAAATATCAAAACAATTTTATAAATTTCTACAAAAATTATTCTGAGTTTATATAATGATAAACTTTTCCAAAATGATTTTTAATTCTGAAAAATCATTTATTAGTATTTTTAATCAATTTTTGTTAGATTTAATCATAATTAAATCATAATAAATCCAATTTTTAGTGTTTTTGCACCAAAATTTTATACAAATTATTTCTGAATATTTAGAACAGAAATATGATTTTTAAACTGATAATTCTTTAATTTTAGTAATTTTTAATTATTAAAGTGAAAGTTTGACGATTTGTAATAAATAGATTTAATAATCTATTTTAAAGAAAATAATTTTATAAAAATTATTTTTATACTCTAAACTCATTATTGTGAGCATCCTAAATTCAAATTTTATAAAAAGACTTTCTTTTATTAATTATCAAATTTCCCTTTTATTTAATTAACATTTTATTATAAATTCAACAATTGTATATCCCCAAATCGAAACCCTAGGATATACTTATAAACAAGTTAGACTTAGACTAATTTGTTGCCTCATACATAGGGTAATACTTGGCAAGCTATTAGGCTACACTCATACGAATTCTCAATACCTAATACTATACCAAGGTGAGTTTACATAGCCCCTTTTCTCTATTTTCACTATTTTTGGGGTGAAACATGTTTAAACATTTTATACTATCATTTACTCATATTTACTTGTGATTCAATTACATCATCATGCTATCATTTGACTGTAACAAAAAGACACAGTACAATCATTAACAATGATCAAGCCGCCTGTTTAGATTATAGCGCTATAGGTCTGACAAACCCATCCCCCGCGTAGACTCTGGGATGATCGATAACAGTAATAACATTTAACTAACTTGCGAGTTAGACAGCAGTCGACACAAGGTTTGGTTGTACAAAGACGCATTGTTACATGTCGGTATCATACTCTATCATCATACAACTTTGAATGTTGTACAAACTACTGTTACCAATTATATTCAAAAACCTATGTATTCTCACCAACTTTTGTTGACCCAAAATATTTTCAACTTAACATGTTTCAGGTTCTACTTGTTTGAAGATTTGAGTCATTGCTTGAAGATGTGTGCATAGCTTTATTCAATTCGATGTACGAATTCTTGTGGAACAATTGTATGTAATTTATTTAATGAAATTTATTATTCACCATGAGCTACTGAACAATCATCACTACGTGACATCCCGATGTTTCCGCCATTGGTTGGGGTGTTACAAAAAAGAAACACAACAATTATCCCTACACGCTACGCAAGTTCCATGCTAGTTACATACTTCACACTAATATTAGTATTTCTGACACACACGTGTGTTCATTGATTTCCAGGATCATGGCACACCAAGATGACCCTATCATTCTCTCGGATTCTGAGAAGGAGGTCGTTCCAGATAGCCCTCCAGCCGACGTTCTTCAATAGGGTTATGAGCTCGATTCTAGTGACTTGGATGCCGAGGACGATCAGATGCAGATTGATCACGCCGTATCGGACGATGAGGAGGCCGTGCTTACAAGTGAGGCACAGGAGGAGGAGGTTGCACCCCAGCAGCAGCCAGATCCCCGGGTGCCGTCCTTTCGATCGTATCGCTCATGTCCGGGCGGGGCACATAGGATATACACTTCCCGGAAACGGGTACTCCTTCCACCGGCTCCTATCGCTCCAGCTGAGGCTCCTTCCCCGATTGACCCTAAGCCTTCGGCACCAACTGATCCCCATTCACCAGCTCCAGAGTACCCAAAGCCACCGAGAAGGAAGCTTCTTTGTAGATCCCAGGCTCGTAGGAGGACCTACTTGCCGACTGTCGATGGATTCCTAGCATACTCTGACGAGGACACTGACACTGAGGTTCCCTCTACCTTTGAGAATTTAGGTCCATCTTAGCCACCCTCAAATTCCCCACTACCTACCAGCTTCGAATCAGCTCCTGTACGCCACACACACTACTCCGTCCATGACATGATTGGGCGTCACAACACGGAGGTAGCAGTGTTGCGTGGGAGGGTCTAGGGGATCGAGGATGACCTGTATTTGACAGTCAGTACCAGAGATCCTATTCTCTACCGGCTGTCTGATTTGGGTACATGTGTTCATGAGGCTGAGCGGGGACGCGCCGCGGAAGAGGAGCGTGTTGCCAAGTTAGAGGCTAGACTAGATGAGATCGAGGCGAGGATGATCGCTGCCGTCGCAGTTTTATCAGCTGCTTCCCCACCCCCATCCTCGTAGGATTTCTTTGTGTTGTGTTATGACTTATTGACTAAAACGTGTAAGGCAGGTATGCCAATATTGACATTGTTGTAAAACCTAAAACTTATGTAGTAGGTTAACTATTAATCAGAAAATTTGTGTTGAGATTTCATATGTCGTTATTATGATTGTTCCATGCATGTGTGAGTTGGTGTGATGATTGCGTAGTTTCTTACTTAGTGCATAGGATGACAATATTATATAGTAATATGTGTCTCATTCTTTTAATCGTGTGCATTAGAAGAATATGCCTCCCAAAAGAACTACTCGTTCGACTTCTGAGGAAGAAGCTTTTCCAACCACCTCAGCGGACCTAGCCAGGGTAATCGTAGAGGCTATTGCGTAACACGAAGCGAACCATGCCGATTCAAGCGGCGATTCAGGCGCTGCATGCCGACGTAGAATCCAGGAACCTGAGACTGGCAAAGTTTCTGCCTAATCCTTCCTAGTCTTCTCGTTTCTTATGCCGATCCTTTCGTTAACGATCCAATCTTCCTGACTCTACAGAAGTAGAGAATCCCATACGTGGGTGTTCCTACAAAACTTTCATGGCATGCAAGCCCTGGAACTTTCGTGGGTCAGAAGGAGCGATTGGTATTGTCCGATGGATTGAGAAAACGGAGTCTGTGCTCGACATCAGTGGTTGCGCGGAAGATCAGAAGATCAAGTATGTCACCTGTACCTTTTAGGACGAGGCGCTGACATGGTGGAACCTACATGTGCAGACCTTGGGTCGCGAAGCTGCTTACAATCTCTCTTGGGTCGAGTTGAAGTCGAAGCTGATGGACAGGTATTGCCCGCGCAGTGAGCTGCAGAAGTTGGAGACTGAGTTCTGGAATCTGTCCATGATTGGTGCGGACATCACGACTTATACCACTCAATTCCATGAGATTTCTCGTCTTGTTCCAGACATGGTTACCCCTGAGTACAAGCGGGTAGAACGATACATCTGGGGACTTTCTCCTAAGATTCGTAGCATGGTTACCACCACCGCTCCAGCTTCCATTCAGCATGCTGTCACCCTTGCTCACAGTCTTACCGACGACGCGGTACGCATGGGATCCCTGGCCCAAAAGGAATCCGACAAGGGTGAAGGCTCTGGAAACAAGCGTAAGTGTTCCCACTTCAGGAAGGGGAAAGCTGTAGAGGGCGATTCTCGCAAGAAGCCTGAAACCGTCAAAGCTTTTGTCGCCACTGCTTCTGACACTCGCAAACCATACAACGGGCCCCACCCACTTTCTAACAAGTGCAAGTACCATCATGTGGGGACGTGCAACAGTATCAAGTGCAAGCAAATGGGACATCCTGTAACATCGCCAATTTCCCCTAATTTTTTTTTTTATAAAAAGAATGTATTGTTTTAAACAATATATGTTTTAAATACCTTAAACTAATAATTATTTGTATCTCGACACTTTTGTACGTTTTAAAAATATTTCGAGTCACTTTCGGGCTTATATAATCATATTATGAATTTAGAATAATATAGTTTTAGGGAAATAATTGCCAAAAAAAGATTTGTGTGGACCGGGACTCGAACCCGCGTCCACAGCCAACCAACACACAGTGACAACCAACTGAGCCAACTATCATCTTGTGTAGTATTTCAGAAGAAAATAAACTTAACACATTCCTTAAATTGATTAGTCAAAGTCTTAGTTAAACAGTCAAAGTCTTAGTCAGACAGTCAAAGTCTTAGTCAAATAGTCAATTCATCATAAAACCTTACTTTATGGTGTTGTCCAATTTTAATGGCTAATTGACTCCAAAACTAGTATAAAAACCCACCTATGACCCATTATACTTTGCACCTCTAAATCGATTGTTTCAATCTGATTAAACTTTCCCTCATACCTTTCTTCTATAGTCTATTACTTATACAATTGAAGCTTTGATTATAAGCTCTTGTAATTGGCGAATTGGAAGCTTGATATTCTTTCTTTTTCGTTACTAGCTACGTTGTTGAGTCTTTGGGATTCGCCTCGCATACATTCACAACACTTAGAGGATAATTCACCTTAGCCAATGTGAGTTTACGTAACCATGTTTATGCAATTCTTTATACTTGCAACATTATACTTAAGCAATTCTACATACATGTCTAGTTGTAAACTTTAATGCCTCATGATTTAGACAACAACAACAGTTTCAACGAGTTTCAACGTTACATAATCATTAGCTATGGCCAAGCCGGCGATACTCAATAATAGATCTATTGGATTGACAATCCCACCTAGATTCGTTGACCATCTTTTATGGGGAGCGCGGGTGATTGTTATCGTTCCAACATATTATTAAGGTGAACCGTGGATGACGGGATGGACCTAAACTAGTCGGAGGTTTGATTATGTCGATTCAATATTTCATGTTTATTCATGTAGACTTAAACTTACGATAGACATATGAATTGCTAAACTTTTATACTTAAACTTATTTGCTTGACATGGCTTATGTATCCTCACCAACTTCTAGTTGACCCCCCCCCCCCCCCATTTTTACAACTCAACATGAAATAATGATGCTTGAAGTCTAGAGAGTTAGCATGAGGAGACAAATTGAAGTTTATGCTTTTGTTTGGCAATTTGATGTATTAGATTTCATTCAAGTCATTTAATGTAATTCAATATTGTAATAAAGGATTATGTAAACATATGTTTTACCATGAGCTACTGTATACTCATTCTTACGTGACACCTTGATGTTTCCGCCATCGGTTGGGGTGTTACACATCCCACAGTGCAGTGCCGGTCCAAGGCAGTGGCGAGTTCTGTCGGTAAACCAGGATGTTTTGAGTGTGGTGCTACCGATCATTTCAAGAAAGAATGCCCCAAGTTGGGAAGCCAGGCTCGTGGCAGGGCTTTCGTCATGGGAGCTGATGACGCACGCGAGGATCCTCAAGTAGTCAAGGGTACGTTCCTCGTAAACAACCGTACTGCTTCTGTACTATTTGATACCGGTGCCGATCTAAGCTTTGTGTCAACTGACTTTAAACGAGCCCTTGGATTAGAGTCACATAAGTTGCATGAACATTTCTCCATAGAATTGGCCAATGGTAAGACAATTAGGTCCGAAGAAGTAGTTAAGGATTGTGCATTAAGGTTAGGAGATCATGAGTTTAGTATCAGTCTTCTGCCAATTGAATTGGGTAGTTTCGACATCGTGGTTGGTATGGACTAGTTATCGAAGAACCGCACAGAGGTCGTCTGTTTCATGAAAGTGGTACGAGTTCCCTTGCCCAATGGAGAGGTTCTGACCATACAGGGGGAGCGCAGGAGGACCCCGTTGCGATTGGTGTCTTGCATGAAGGCGCAGAAGTGCTTATGAAAAGGTCATTTTGCTTTCTTAGCACTTGTGCAAGAGAAGAAGCCAGAGGTGAACCGGATCGAAGACATCCCTGTCGTGAGAGATTTTCTAGACGTCTTTCCCGAAGAGTTGCCAGGTTTGCCACCTACGAGGCAAGTTTAGTTTCATGTCAATCTTATTCCCGGAGCTGCTCCCGTTGCTCGTTCACCTTACCGCTTGGCTCCATCCGAGATGCAAGAGCTATCTGCCCAGTTGCAGGAGTTTCTAGACAAGGGATTCATCCGACCAAGCTCGTCACCTTGGGGAGCTCCAGTTCTGTTCGTCAAGAAGAAGGATGGATCGTTTTGCATCTGCATCGACTAAAGAGAGTTGAACAAGCTTACGGTGAAGAACCACTACCCTCTTCCCCGCATTGATGATCTGTTTGATCAGTTGCAAGGCTCCAGTTTCTACTCGAATATTGATCTGAGGTCAGGCTATCACCAGTTACGTGTTCACGAAGAGGACATACCCAAGACTGCTTTCAGGACGTGGTATGGCCATTTCGAGTTTCTGGTTATGCCATTTGGTTTAACAAATGCACCAGCAGTGTTCATGGACTTGATGAACAGGGCATGTAAACCTTACCTCAACGAGTTCGTGATAGTATTCATTGACGACATTCTGATTTACTCACGAACTCGAGAAGAGCATGAGAAACATCTGAGAGTGATTCTAAATCTACTCAAGCAGGAAAAGCTGTATGCCAAGTTGTCCAAATGCGAATTTTGGATTCGTGAAGTTCATTTCCTCGGTCACCTAGTGAACGAGAAAGGTATACATGTCGATCCAGCCAAGGTAGAGTCAATCAAAGACTGGCCTAGACCTAGTACCCCAACAGAAGTTCGGCAATTTCTAAGGTTAGCTGGCTACTATCGGCGATTTATCAAGAATTCTTCAAAGATAGCCCAGTCCCTGACAGTCTTGACTCAGAAAGACAAGAAATTCGAATAGGGAGATCCACAGGAATCCGCTTTTCAACTCTTGAAGCTCAAATTATGCAGCGCACTCATTCTCTCACTGCCAGAGGGAACGGAAGACTTTGTGGTCTATTGTGATGCATCTCACCAAGGTCTCGGTTGTGTCTTAATGTAGAGGAACAAGGTTATAGCCTATGCCTCTCGCCAACTCAAGGTGCATGAACGAAACTACACGACCCACGATCTGGAGTTGGGTGCAGTAGTGTTCGCACTCAAGATATGGAGACACTACCTCTATAGGACTAAGTGTACTATCTTTACTGACCATAAGAGCTTACAACATATATTTGACCAGAAAGATTTGAACATGCGTCAGAAACGATAGGTTGAGCTACTCAACGAATATGACTGTGAGATTAAGTACCATCCAGGGAAGGCAAATGTCGTGGCAGACGCATTAAGCCAAAAGGAACGTGCCAAAACGCTACGTGTTCGTGCATTAGGCATGACCATTCAAACCAATCTCACTGCACGTATTCATCAGGCTCAACAGGAAGCTCTTAAGGATAGTAATATCGGACATGAAGCTAGAGACAAGGCCTGAAGCTTAATACAGTCAGGTAAGTGAGCTGGAGACAAGGCCTGACGGGACAAAGTATTTCTTGGACAGAATATGGGTTCCTTTGTATGGAGGTTTGCGTGATTTGGTTCTTGATGAAGCCCACAAATCCAAGTTCTCTATTCACCCCGACGCAGATAAGATGTATAAGGACCTCAAGCCATATTATTGGTGGCCTAACATCAAGGGTTGTATTGCAACCTATGTCAAACGTTGCCTAACGTATTCAAAGGTCAAGGCAGAGTACCAGAATCCGTCAGGTATGCTTCACCGGCCAGAGATTCCTGTTTGGAAATGGGAACAAATCTCTATGGATTTCATCACCAAGTTGCCAAGAACATCTCGAGGTCATGATGCGATTTGGGTTATTGTTGACCGTTTAACAAAGTCTGCACATTTCTTGCCTATCAAGGAAACAGACAAAATGGAGAAACTATCCCGATTATACATCAACGAGATTGTGTCAAGGCATGGTGTTCCTACCTCAATAATATCTGATCGAGACAGTCATTTCACTTAGAGATTTTGGCAGTCTCTACAAGAAGCTCTTGGTTCCCGTTTAGACATGAGCACCGCTTACCATCCTCAGACAGATGGGCAGAGTGAAAGGACCATCCAGACACTGAAGGACATGCTCCACGCATGTGTAATTGACTTTGGGGAAAATTGGGATACGCATTTTCCATTAATCGAACTTTCCTACAATAACAGTTACCACACCAGCATCAAAGCTGCCCTTTTTGAAGCGTTGTACGGACGCAAGTGTCGGTCACCCTTTTGTTGGGCCGAAGTAGGGGATAAGCATTTGACAGGTCCCGAACTCATCCAGGAGACAACCGACAAGATCTTCCAGATCAGGGATAGATTGAAAGCTGCCAGAGACAGACAGAAGAGTTATGCGGACAAGAGGCGCAAGCCTTTAGAGTTTCAGGTAGGTGACAGAGTTTTGCTCAAAGTATCTCCATGGAAAGGGGTTCCCAGGTTTGGAAAGCGTGGGAAGCTCAACCCCGGATACATAGGTCCATTCAAGATCCTTGCATGAATTGGACCCGTTGCATACAAACTCAAGTTACCCTAAGAACTCAGTAGTGTCCATGACACGTTTCACGTCTCGAACCTCATGAAGTGTCTTGCTGATGAATCATTGGTTATCCCTCCAGAGGAAATCCACATCGACAAACAACATCATTTCATAGAGGAGCCACTCGAGATAATGGATTGGAAGGTTCAAAAACTCCGTCGCAGTCATGTCAAGTTGGTCAAGGTACATTGGAATTCCAAACACGGGCCTGAATTTTCATGGGAGCGTGAGGACCAGATGAAATGCAAGTACCCACATCTTTTTCAGAAGACCACTGGTTCAGATGACCAACACCAAAAATTTCGCGGACGAAATTCCTCTAACAGGGGGAGAATGTGACACCCGTCGAAATCATAGGTCATATCCATACACTTAGTTACATGCTTACAGTGTGCATAGCATTACATGTTAACATTTGCATCATAGTTGGGCTATATAGGGTTCCAACAGGACAATCTCAAGGCATATGGTCTAACAGTAGACACCCTAGTTAGTCCAAGGCATCAGTTAGTCAAATATTTCATGCTAGACAATAGGGAATTTATGCAAAACCCTAGTAGTGGAAACCCATGCAATTGAACATACGGTCACCCCGACAAGAACAAAAACAAACAATGATAATCTACATGGACTATCCACATGCATTGTCCAACAAGGGTGATTAAACTCCAAATTAACTTGTGTACAAGGGTATTAGTTGTAATGCATATACATGTGTACGAGCCAGACTCGAGCGACTCATACGTTGAGGAGGACCACATGCTGGTGGACCATGTAGTTTCTGACGATGAGGATGTTGTGCCTGCTGGAGAGGCATAGGAGGAAGAGGCACCCCCACCGTCGCCAGAGCCCTGAGTGTCGTCTTTTCGACCATATCGCCCGTGTCCAGGTGGGGTACGCATGATGTACACCCCTTGGAAACGCGCGCTTCCTCCATCAGCACCAATCGCGCCAGTTGAGGTTCCTGCCCAGGTTGACCCCAAGCCCCCAGGACCAGTGGATCCCTAGCCCCCAGCTCTAGAGGGACCAGAGCCACCCAAGAAGAAGCTGCTCAAGAGGTCTCACGCCCGCAAGAGGACATATCTGCCTACTGTTGATGGATTCCAAGCCTATTCTGATGTTGAAGCCCGTTCTACTTTTGAGATCGGTGGGCCATCCCAGCCACCCTCTAACACTCCACTACCTACTTGCTTTGAGCCAACTCCCGTACGCCACACCCTAGTACTACTCTGCGCAGGACATGATTGGTCGTCACGACACATAGATTGGGGTGTTACACGGGAGGGTTCAGGAGATTGAGGATGACCTGTACCTACAGGTAAGACCAGGGATCCTGTGCTCTATCGATTAGCTAAGTTGGGTACACGTGTGTACGAGGCGGAGCAGGGACGTGCCATAGCTGAGGAGCGTGTTGCTGAGCTTGAGGAGACATTGGATGATTTAGAGGCAAGGATGACTGCAGCTATTGTAGCCTTGTTGGCTGCTTTTCCCACCCCCCATCCCTGTAGGATATCAGTATTGTACTTTGATGTAGTAGTTTAAAAACTTGTAAGGCAATATGCCAATTTATTTTGTATGCAGAAATAAAATTTGTACCAAGTATGTTAAACTCTATGAGAAGTTCGATGTTTTGATTCCTATATTGTTGTTGTGTTTGTGTCGTGCATTTGTGATCTTGTTTATCACTTGTTATGATTGTATAGTTATTTGGTTGGTGCATATGTTTACAATATTATACAGTGATATGTGTCTCATTCTTTTAATCTTATGTATTAGAAGAACAAGCCTCCCAAAAGGACTAATCGATCGACTTCTGAGGAAGAAGCTTTTCCAACCACCCCAGCGGACCTAGCCAGGGTGATTGCAGAGGCTATCGCGCAACATGAAGCGAACCGTCCCAACTTCAATGGTGGCTTGGGCGCCCGGCTGACGCAGAACCCAGAATCCTGAGACTAGTAAAGCTCTTGCCTATTCCTTTTTTATCTTGATCTTATATCAATCCTCTTGTTGATAATCCGTGTGTGGGTGGTCCTACAAGACTTTCATGGCATGTAAGCCCTGGAACTCTCGGGGTTCAGAAGGAGCAATTGGTATTGTCCATTGAATCGAGAAAACTGAGTCAGTGCTTGATATTAGTGGTTGTTCAGAAAATCAGAAGATCACGTACGTCACTTGTACTTTCCAGGACGAGGCATTGACATGGCGGAATTTACAAGTGCAGACCTTAGGTTGTGAAGCTGCCTACAATATTTCATGGGTTGAGTTGAAGGTGATGCTGATGGACAAGTATTGCCAACGTAGTGAGCTTCAGAAGTTGGAGACCGAGTTCTGGAATCTAACCATGAACGGATCACTGCCTATAACACCTGATTTCATGAACTTTCTCTATTGGTTCTACACATGGTTGCCCCTAAGTATAAGAGGGTAGAAAGGTACATCTGGGGAGTCTCTCCTAAGATCCGTAGCATGGTCACCACTGCTGCTCCAGCTTCCATCCAGCATGCTGTCACCCTTGCTCACAGCCTTACCGATGATGTGGTACGCATGGGCAAACTAAAACAGAAAGAATCAGACAAGGGTGAAAGTTCCGGAAAGAAGCGCAAGTGGTCCAACTTCAAGAAAGGAAAGATCCTAGAGGGACAGACCAATAAGGACCTTGTTACCTCACACCATGAATCTAGACAACTTTGACTTCCCAATTTGTTCACCTAAGCTTATAGATATCGGCCCATGTGTTCCCAAAGCAAGAACAAGTGTGACTAGAACCTACAACTAGCTTGCACTCTCCGCCTTACACATGTATACATATACACGCTTACATACATTCACACATAACTCCATCTCTCAGGTTCCAAGGCATATACATTAAACTAGTATCAACATAATTCACATGGTCATCCACACCTTGTCACCTTACCAAGATAAGCATACTCCTTCCCCATGCAAGGTTTCAGCTGCCCCCCTCTACATGTCCAAACAAGATCCAAGTCAACTCATTATACTAACAAGGAAGTTACCTTTATGCACCACATGAAATGAGAGTGTTGACTTACCTTGTTTATTAACCAATCATCCAAGACTCTCCTCTCTCCTACTCGCCTATAAATAGTGGCCAAAGGAAGCATGAGATTCATTCATAACACTCCTCAAACACTCTAACACTTGAAACCACTCCTCCCCTCTTGAAACCCACTCGGTTGAAGGATAAACACCCCTAGGAGCTTGTTTCGGCCAACTAGCACCACCATTTAGGAGTTACAAGTCTCTAAGAAGTCTAGAAGTTGCATTGTGAGGAGCTAGCTTATTTTTCTTATGTATATATATATATATATATATATATATATATATATATACTCGGCTATACACTAAAGGTATAACACCCCAACTCTTTTCCTTCTTTATAACTTCATTCGGTCACATGTAGTGGTCACCCGAAGCTCACATACTCGCACACCATCTTAACAATAAAGTTTTTCATGATAAGCTAACTTAAACAATTAAATTTCATGATAAAAGGTTCAATGCTATAGCCTATACATACTAACCCACATATATACGATCACGTACATATTGGAGCCCTTACATGGACATACGCGTATGCCCACACATACATTGGAATGTATGCGTGAGTGTATGGGGTCAAGATCGGCCCAAATCTAAGCCAAAATCGTTTAGTTTTGTAACCTATATTAAGATTTATTTTAAGAACATGTGTTAAAGACCACAAATACATGTGTTAACAAGCTTAACACAAGAGTTTTCTTGGAAACTATGATATGCCAGTATATATATAAAGGAAAAACACCTAAACAAGTCGTTTATATACAAGATTGTCCCAAAACGTGTCCATATGCCACGCAGGCTTAGATAAATGCGACATACATAACACTTGGTAACCTTTAGTAATACAAAGTACTTGTTTTATCCAAAAACAGACTAAACAAAGTCACTTAAATGACAACCCGAACATTTTCTGACACATACGGTGTGTGACACACGTGGAAAGTGGAACAGAAACCCCTAGTCCACGGGTGTTACCGTCGGGTGAACAGTTGCATGGCAGTTAGAATAAAACATAGACCTAAGGTGCCTTTATATGAACTTAGAGCATCCCAGGACTGATAGACAGTGCCAGATTCAGTTCAGTTTAGCATCCCGACATCAAGTGAGTATTCACGACCCCTTTTTTATAGTTTTCACATTATTCCGGGGGAAAAACATGCTTACAGTCTTCATTTACAATAAATGACTATTATGTGAACATGAGACATTACTATTCAGGATCCATTAAGTCCTCGTGTCATACATCATACCATAACCATTAGCTATGGACTTAGCCTTGAAACACCGGGATAGATCTATTGGGTTGACACCCCCACTCTTGGTCAGTCGCTCTGACCGGATGGAAGATATCAAAAGAGTGCTTGCATTTCACATTATTTCATTGTCTTTAGTGTACAATGGGTGAGGCATAACATGTCAAGGTTTGGTTATGGGCTCATGTCAGATCACATATTGATTATTTCCCTATCTAGGCAACGATTTAGTCGGTTTTGGATTACATGTCCATCATATAGAAAACCCGTGTACTCACCAACTTTATGTTGACCCATATATTTTACATGCATGTTTTTCAGGAAATTAGCATGAAGCATGGAACTTGGGAAGGTCGTGTGCGAGCATTTATGGGATACCATCCTTTGAAGTATTGTTATGACGTTTTAACCTAAACATTTTACACAATGGTTTTAATTTGAACAATTGATGTTATATTTTGTAAGACTTGGTTGTTAAATGGAAATCCCTGTTTAATCTTGCTCGTGTGATTTTTGTGCTTGGAAATCATTCAAAGTTACACGCCGTGTTTCTGCCTTGGTGAGGTATGACAATGGTAAAAAACAAAATTTATATCATATTTATTTATTGTTGGATAAACACAGACTAAAATCACCAAGGTGATTATAAAATCTTTAAAATAAACAGCATGTATAGACGTGGTTTAGAACTGTGATTTGCCAATGCTATCAAAATAAGAATGATACATAGTTAAGGTACAACACCCATACACCACCTTAGCAAATGTACAACACCAATACAACAATCCATCAAATTCCATACTATAACCCTACCCTTCCTACATGAATGGGGTTTTTTGCTTTATAAATCGAACAAAATATTTGATAAAAAAATCTACAAACCGGATAAACATTTACATGAACGGTAAGAACAAGAATATCTAAAACTTTATAAATCAAAACTGATAAGAACCAATAATCTATATAAATCGGAACAAAATAAAACACATAAACAAAACATACCATACGAAAAAGCTTCAATTGAGAGGTGATTCGGTGGTTGTGTTTAAGCTCCGATTGAGAGGTGTGTGCGATGGTTTTGTGAAGAACCTTATGAATGAGGGTTTTTATTTGTGAAGAACCTTATGAATAAGTGATGTGTCCTAAAACACATCTATTCTCCTATGTATAATGAGTTATAATTGAGTCTTTTGTATATAGTTTTTAGTAGTTTTAGGCGTGTATTCGTTGGTTTGTCTATTTTTATCATTTTATAGTTTTTATTAGTTTTTAGTACTTAATTACTCGTTTTATATTTTTATAGGTGTTCGTGAAAAATGAGCTCAAAAATAAAGAATTTTAATTGAGACACTAACACTTGAGAGCATGTGTTCAAAGACATTGGAGCGTAAACGAGAAACTTTGGTCAAGTCAAGAACAGCCGATACGAGAGCATGGCATAACATATATAATAATAATAATAGATATAATAATAATATAATAATAATAAGAATTAAAAAAAAAAGAAAAATAAGAAAAGACTTGGGCCGAGCCCAAGTCATAAGTCGGTGCACGAAAAAGATGAAATTTATATTTGATGTTTGACGGCACAATATTTGGAGTGGATAATTATTGATTCGAAGATTTATTTTTTTTCATTCAACATTTATTCAATATTCATTCGGAGAGCTGCCACAAGCGTTGGTCGAGCAAAAGAACTTTGGAGGGGAGAAGGTTCGGGGTGCACTAAAGAATATTATTTGAAGACCCGGGGGTTTGTTTTATCGTTTTTATTTATTTAGAGACATGATGAAATTGTTTTTTATAGACTTTGAATTTATGTTTTTGATTATAACTATGAACTAGACTTTTATGGTTGCTTAGGTTTATGAACTAGACACGTTTTATGCAGTATTTAATGATTTTTGGTTTTTAATTTGATGTGTAGAATTACATGATTTTAAAATTTATTGTTGGATTTGATATATGTGTGTTGGTGTTAATTTTATTTGAAGTTTGTTTATTGGTTTTGTAGAACTAGGCATGTAGAGATACCCCCTAGGTCTTGAAATCAATCTAGTTCGTCAACTTAGGTTAGCGTGCTAGTATTTGGAGTTGGAGTACGACACAAGTATAACAAACTAATATAATAAATTAACTAAAACGTGCAGTCCATTCTTGAGGGTGAGAAATCTAACTCGAGAGTGCTAGGTAACTAACTAGGCATTGTTCGGTAGTTGACAAGCGCTCGGGCGGGAGTCGCTACTTGTCCATGTTTAGAGTTTTCCTAGGTTTTCTTCAGTAGAGTTTAAGTCTGCTTCATAGTTTGAGGGTTTTAATCCAGGAGAGGTTTTAATCTGATTTCTGTAGGATTTTGGTACGCTAGGGTGATCCGGATCCATTTTAGCATTTCTACACTTGTCCCGCCTTAAAGTCTAGTGAGCCATTCTTGACAGGAGGGTTATTAGATAAGAACAGGGTCTCAAATTAATTACCAGATTCAGGATTTATTGTTAGTGTCTAGGGATTTTACCTAAGTAACCAGCCTTCTTCCTATCTGAGTTCTCCAGTTCTTAAAGTTCGTATTAGTTGTCGAGTTAATTTAAGTTTAATCTATTTAGTTTAATTAAATTTATAATTAGTAGTTTTAAATACCCCCCATTTAAGTATATATTTATTTAGGCTAGTATTCGGTAAAGGTTGTGATCTAGAGTACCACTCGCGTCTTTAGGTTCGATACTCGGTCTTATCTGTTTACTGCTTTGCGACTGGTACACTTGCCGTGCGTGTGTAGTTTTTAGGTGAGTCGTTTTAATTAAAGCTTGTGTTATTTATATATATACATTTACACACATCAATAAGGGTTTTTGGTTACAGGTGGAAAATAAAATATGTTATACCAAGAAAGAGAAGATGGCTCGTATATCTAGGAAAGATTAACGGTTTCTAAATTTAAAAGGATGACAATTACGTTAATACCCTCAAATAAAACACTTATATGACCTTTTTACCCCCAGCTATTACTAAAATTACATAATAATTAATTAAATCTTTTAATGTAAACCATTGATTTCAAGATCTAATGGTCAAAACACTTCCTACCCTTCTACAAAATTCAATTTTCTCGCAGATATCCATTTATATATAGGTAGAGGATCCTGTAGGAATATTATTTTGTGTGAGAAGTGTAGGAAGGATTAAGAATTGACATGTAGGCATCATGGTTTTTTATTTTGGAATGATGTATTGGGTTGTTTTGGCTTGAAAAACACTTAACACAACAATATACAAAAATTTAAAACAAAATCCAATGTATTATAGTCATTAAATTTAAATTCTAGATTAAACACCCTAGTAATTACTTAAAACACTCTGCTTAAAACACCCTAGTAATTACTTAAAACACTCTGCTTAAAATACATTGTTTTCGGTTATTAATTTTTTATGTTTGGTGTTTTTCTAAGCAAAACAATCCAAAACATCATGAATACGTCAAAAAAAAAAATATGCATACATATCAATTTTTAATCCTTCCTACACTTCTCACACAAACCAATATTCCTACAGGAACCCTACCAATATATATATAGGTAGAGGATCCTGTAGGAATATTGTTTTGTGTGAGAAGTGTAGGAAGGATTAAGAATTGACATGTAGGCATCATGTTTTGATAATGCACATATATGTGCAAATGTGTAAAAATGATTACACACACATGCATAGAAAGGATGATTATGGGTAAGAACATATTTTCTAATGTATATACGCATGTTTACGTGTTTGAATTTGAATAATAAGTATCATACATATATGTTTGATAATATAAACATATGTATAACTAAAATTAAGAATATACACATATGTATAAATGCAAAAAAAAAAAAAAAAAAAAAAAAAAAAAAAAAAAAAAAAAACCCCTCTAAAAATGTGCATTTCAGCTAAAAAAAATTGTTTTCTCTTTGCCTTATAGAAATGTGTGGTCTAAAAATGATTCATACGGTTCTCAAATAGCCTATTGTTCTCTTAGGATCTCTAGATCCTAAAAAAACTACGCTAATTGAGTACATTAAGAAACATTGTGGACCACATATTTTTCGTATGTATGCATATGTCATGCACATGAGAAAAGAAAAAGATAAAATTAATTAACTACCGTTATACTTGGACATAGGATTTTGATCATTTGATGATTAATTGACTAATTAAGAATTGAGAGAACCATTCTGAAACACATATTTTCTAAGCCTTTTTTTGTATTTTTTGGTAAATCACACATTTTTTGACAAAGTTTGTTTTATATGTATATATAGGTGTGTGTGTGTATATATATATACTATATATATATGTATATACGTGTCTAAAACTACAAAATAAGTATTGTACATATATGCGCATACATGTTTCGATAATATACATATATATGCAATTGTGCAAAAATGATTGCACACACAAGTATAAAAATGAAGATTATGGGTAAGAACATGTTTTTAATGTACATACGTGTTTACGCATTTAAATATGAAAAATAAGTATCATACATATATGTTTGACAATATACACATATGTATAATCTAAAATTAATAATATACACATTTACATAAATGCAAAAAAGAAAAAAACTCTTAAACATGTGCATTAAGCTAAAAAAGTTGTTATTTTTTTGCATTAGAGAACTGTATGGTCTAGAATGGTTCTTAGCTAGTTAGTGTTCTCTTAGGATCCCCCTCCACACACACACACACACACACACACACACACACACACACATATATATATATATATATATATATATATATATATATATATATATATATAGAACTGTTGAAACTTAGAAAACCATTCTAGACTACAAATTTTTCATTTTTTATATCTTAAACGCATTATTATAAGTGGTCTTTTTTCCCATTTATAAATATGTGTGTATTATTAATTTTTGATTATACATATGTGTATATTGGCAAACATGTATGCATAATATTTATTTTTAAAATTCAAACACGAATGTACTAGTAAATAATGTTCTTACCCATTTTTCTTTTCTATACATGTAGAAAAAAAAAAGTTTAAATTAAATTAGAGAAAATTGCAGTTTTTGTCCTTGTGGTTTGCCTAAACTAACAGATTCAGCCCAGGCTTAATACCATGGGTACCTGTGGTTTCTTTTTCTAACACTTTACGTCCCTCGATCTAACGGTCGTTAGGCTTGTCTGTTAGTTTGTAGTGAAATGACTATTATACCCTTCAGTTTGTGGGTGAAATGACTTTTATACCCTTCTATCATCTTCTCCAAACACCCCCATCCACCCACCACCACCACCATCTCCATCTCCACCGCCACCCTCCCCCATCTTCTTCTCTGCAACTAATCCTTCTTCACAGTCCCCCCTGTACACACCCCACCCATCTAATACCTAGAAACGACTATGCCAAACACCTTTACCTTAATGAAATCCGGTCTAAATCCCCCCGTCGGATCCCTCCGAATTCAGACAAAGTTCTAGCTCCATGACACTCCCTGTTCCCAACATTCTTAATGTACAGATACAGTTTCCCAGTCAGATACACCGCCACAATGTATCTAGATTGCTTATTCAAATCCGGCGGAATACTTCCACTTAACTGGTTCGTATTCAAATCCAACTATAACAAGTTCTTACAATCCCCAAGCTCGGCCGGAATCCAACCAACCCACCCACCCACCTCCAAACAACCGGTAACTGTTACCAGTGTTTCGGGTTCGGAGCCGAATCCAGAGGCGGTGGCGGTTATGGTGGAGAAGGTGGTGCTGGGATAATAATCGGTATGGTTGATGGAAGAAGTGATGTCGGGTTGCTGTTGGTTGTGGAGATGGTAATGGTGGCAGTGGTGTTGGTGGTGGTGGTGTTGCAGCTGCTGGTGGTGGTGGGTGGGTGGGTAAGTTGGAGAAGAAGATGGGAAGATGGTGTTGCAGGCGGTGGTGGTGATTGGTGTTGCAGGTAGTGTTTTAGGTGGCGATTGGAGAAGATGGGGGTATATTACTCAATTTACCCAAAAACTAACGGAACAACTAATGGAGTTAGGTCGAGAGATGTAAAGTGTTAGAAAAACAAACCTCAGGTACTCAGAGTGTTATGTCTGGGCTAAATCTATTAGTTTAGACAAATCACATGGACGAAAACTGCAATTTTGTTATTAAATTATTATACATGTACATTAGAAATCACTATTATAAGCTTTTAATTGAAACACAAAAGTTTAAATTAAAGTACAATAATACTTTGACATGTTTTACGCATCTCCTTAGTCAAGTGATCATATCATATAATAATTTTGACCATTCATTCTTAGGTTAGTTTATGCTTGATGGCCTTTTAATAATACTAATCGTTTAACGTATAATAAATAATGTAAAGGGCTAAATGATTTATATAATAGCTTTAGTAGTATAATATGATATGTTAAGTCTTTGGGGTATTTGTGGTATAGGAGTAGGTTTAAAGAAGGCACGGTAGATTGGAAAGGATGGTGTAGGTTTATAATTCAAACGATGTAATTTTGTTTGGGCGTTTATCTCTATCTTGAAGATACCCTTGTTTTGTTTTAATGAAGTGAAACTTAAAAAAAAAAAGCTATAATAAGATATTCTTAAATACAGTGATTTTTTAATTTTTTTTTTCTTATAATCTATTATTTATTAACTAGTGTTTAAACCCGGTATTGTGAGTGCGAAGATCGTAAGAATGCACTAATACGTAACCGTTGTAAGCCTACATATACTAAACCCGTAATACATAATTATAATGCATATTTACTGATTTTCATCTTCTATCGTTCATGTTGTTACTCTAAATAGCATTTGCAATTTAATTATATTAATAATAATTAATTGAAGTCGGCTTGTTACATGCAGTTACCTACATATACAGATATTTCAAGTAGCAATTACTATTGAGGGCCATAGAAACAAAGATTTAAATATCCCCATTTATTTAGATTAGTTCTATACTTTTCAGCAGTTTCCAACTTTCTTTCGATAAAAAGCCAAAATGTTGACTCCAATAAAAAAACAAAAAATTGACATAAGAGCATTCACATTATGTTATTAATATTTTTTTTTATTGAATCCACCCTAGGATGTAATATTTTTTTATTGAATTCATCGTATTTATTGAACGTGGTTGTGAGTGAAGAAATTAAAAAACTCATTTTCATCGGTATATATAGAGATATTTCAGACAACATAAATTTTCTACATTTATTTTCTAATATTTTTTGAAAGTGGGAAAGAGAAAAAAAATATAGTAAATTTTAATGTAATATATGAATAGGTATGATGAACCCATTGTAAATGCTCTAAGGAGACCAAACTTTTGCAGCATAGTAAATAATATAATAAATGGTCAATCATAACTTTTTTTTTAATGTAATAATAACCCATTGTGGGACTTGAACCCATGACTTCTCCCTTAGATTCCTAGAAGCTTTGCTTCTACCATTGGGTCACAAACCCCAATGGCGGTCAATCATAACCTAGCAGCGCAAATTAACAACACACTATTTATAAGATCATACGGCAATTATTATTATAGAAGACTTTTTTTACCTTTTCTTTTCGTCTATCATTTATTAAGAGGGTGTTTGGGATTGAGTTTCAAAACAACTTATTGACTTATTGGCTTTTTCAAAAAGCCAATAAGTCAATAAGCTGTTTGTGTAACCCAAAAGCACTTTCTGTTTTGACTTTTGGCTTTTGGCTTTTAAGGGTGGAAAAGTTGTTTTTGAAAAGTTAGAAATCCTGGTTTTTGGCTTTTGACTTTTGGAAAAAAAATTACAAATTTATCACCCATACAACCAAAATTCACAATAAGTTAAGCAAAACACTTAAAAAACAACAATTTATTGACTTTTTGACGTTTCTCATCCGAAAAGCTAATCCAAACACTTTTTTTTCAAAACTCCTTTTCAAAAAGTCATAAGCCAATAAGCACTTTTGACTAAAAGCACTTTTGAATATCCAAACTCAATCCCAAACACCCTCTAAGTAGCGTTTAATTTCGGCGTTGCGGGCGCATGAGTCGTAAGATTATGCTAATTACATAACCGTTAAAAGCCTACGTATATATTAATATATTAAAACCGAAATGCATGATTATAATGCATATTTATAGTGTCTATTATTCCTTTTTTATAATCTAAATAGCATTTGCAATTTAATTAAATAAATAAATATATTACATTATTTATATAATTGAAGTTGGCTTGTTACATATAGTTACCTAACCTAGATAATCAGATATTTCAAGAAGCAATGGTTTTTATTGAGGGGCACAGAAACAAAGATTTGAATATATCCCCATTTAGGTTTAATAGCCTTTACACTTTGCTGTGGTTTCTAACGTTCTTTCAATAAAAAGACAAAACAATAAATCAAATGAAAAGCAGAACGGCATAAGGAGACTAAACTTTTGCAGCGTTGTAAAAATATATATAATAAATTACTACTTAAAACTAGCGGCAATTCTGACCCAAAACCCAATCCGAACAACACAGTCACACTACTTAAAACCAGCGGCAATTCTCACCCAAAACCCAATCCGAACCCAATAGGAAAAAAAATGGGTCAGGTTCGGGTCAACCCGTATTAAAAAGGGGTCGGGTTCGGGTTGACAGATATAAAAATTGTAGGATCGTGTTCCGGACAAGAAACGATGTATCACGCACGTATCGGATTAAAGGAGGAATCAATAACCCAGTTAGTTGTTATAGGTGAGTGTTTAAGAAAGAGATAATAATATGGAGAGCACACACACAAAAACACACACTTAAGGGTTGCAACTTGGTAATATGGCAAAAGTTCTTAATATTTCACAAGTCATGGGGTCTTTATAGGATAAGGTGCCATATGCCTTCATCATTACACGTATGTGGTCATACGCGTACAACAGGTATCCACGCTAGGGACATATCCGAAGGGTGTATTTACGGACTCTCCGTTGGACCTAGTTGGATATTTACAAAAACAAACACAAAACATAGACTACCAAACCCAGTCTTCAACCAGCAACCGTTCTTCAAGCTTCAACCACTCGCAACTTCGACCAATCACATCCTGAGTGTATCTTCTTCGCAGCACAATATCTGACCATCTTCTGAAATCTGACAGCTTGATCAACATCTTGATCTTGGAAATGGATCTAATTCTTGTTTAGCGTTTTCAAGTCTTGTTCAGAGAGAGTCATCAGCCACATAGGATCCCAAACACGTATCTTCCTGCAAATCTTGGGATCATTCTTCAAAACGATGACTCCATCGGTCGTCAGATAGTCATAGTACAGAAGATGAACTTATCCGAGAAATCTTGCTCAATCGGCATAAGCAGGACCTTGGTCATAATCTCTAGAGGCGTGATCTTCTGCTTCCAAATGGGCTTACCAATGATGTGATGCAGTTCATCAGTCTGGTAGCTCTTTGGATACTGAAGCTGTATGTACACCCACTTTGTGTTGCTTTCTCTCTCTAGCAGACCTCTATACATCTCTAGGGTGTTAGTTGTCTTGATCAGCTTCAATCTGGCAAGATCACGAACATACCAGTATGGTAAAGACTTGATCTTGTAAACACTTGAAAAGTACAGAATACCGGTCTCGAACTTAATCCCAATAGCATTAAACTGAGCCACGAACATCCAACTGACAATGTTACCAAAAATGAGATTCCATTTCTGGTTAACTTTTCTTGCTTGAACTGGCTCGGGCTTTCTTCTGGAGTACCAAGCTTCACATGACGTCTCAACCCTTTTCTTTCTTTCTTCGCTTGCCTCCAGCTCATCTTCAAGCGGCTGATTCTTTAACCATCGATCAACCATGTCAAAATCAGTGCGGGTAGGTATAGTGATCTCAACCTTGATTTCTTCAGTCTCATGAACATACTCAAGATATTCTTCAGCAGTGGTGTCTTCGATCTCAATATTATCCAACGGATCATCTTCATTAACTGTTTCAGATGTGTCCGTTGGAATCACCTGTTCGTAAGTAAGACCGAAGATCGGGGCAACTTCTTTCCTAGATGGCTTTGGAGGTATTTCACCTTACTCCAAGTCCATATATGGCTTTGTAATGGGATTCCCATCATCATCAGTAAAGAACATATTGTAGAACTGCTCGGTGCATTCTAGTGCCACCGACTTAGAAG
This sequence comes from Ambrosia trifida, assembly GCA_028751855.1. NCBI lineage: Eukaryota > Viridiplantae > Streptophyta > Magnoliopsida > Asterales > Asteraceae > Ambrosia > Ambrosia trifida. The sequence goes on from CM054129.1 coordinate 73,702,682, forward strand.
CTAAAACGGCCTGAAATACACGGGGATCTTCTTCAGTTGGACCAGGCTGGGAGGAAGATTCTCCTGCACCTGGTTCACCACTATCATCCTGATCCTTCTTCGCTCTTTGCTCCCTGAACTGTGCATCGGCCATTTTAGTCTGTCTGGCCGCTACACCACCATCACTTCATGGATCCTTCTCATCCTTATCATCGCCAGAATAATCCTTACCAGACTCATGATCATCAGCGTCATCATCCTCTTTATCTACTTCATCATCACTTTCATCACCATCATTGCCATCCCTAGAGTTGAGTCTTTTGTTCTTGTTGAGGTATTTGTCAACCCATTTCTTCAATTTCTGATTCTCTGACTCTACATTGGCAAGACGATTCCTTGTTTCATCTAGTGATTATGTTAACAAACGAATCTCTTGCTCATTGCTGGATAGCATGAGTGTAACATTCGTATTTTTCGTACTTTCCATTCTAGTCCTTGTGTTATTGTATCTTGTCATTTTACACCCTTGTAATCCCGAGCTTATGATCAATGGAAAAGTATTTTGTCAATTGCATTTAATCTTAATCTATTTCATTTATTCTATAAATTCTACGTGACACAAACTTTATGTAACGTCGCGTGATTTTTAATTTTCTTGTATTTTGAATTCTATATTTAACAAATTCCAAGTTCGCCTTTACTCGTTTCTTATATGTTACTCCTACCCATTCATGACGAGTCGCCATTATAATTTACCATATTCAATTCAGGCATTATAACAAAAAACTTATTTAGTTAAGATCTTAATATATACTTATTATTAATAAAACGTATATATATATATATATATAGTGTAAGTATATGAAGAAAACCCATTTTATAGTGAAAACCATGAACAGCCATCTTGTGGTTTAGGATTAGCCACATCACCCAAAGAAAAAATCATTTTATAATACATTGAAGGGTATTATAGTAAAATACCCCTCATGTCACCTCACCTCCTTTTCTTCCCTAGTACAAAAGTCAATCATCACACACACTCTCCCATACATATTCTTTCTTCCCTCCCATTCCCCCATTTTCATCAAGATTTCAAAAATTCATCTTCTTTCTCACACTATTAACACTACCACCTCCTCCTCCTTCCACCACCACCTACACCACCAAATCTGGCCACCATCTTCAATTTCTTTATCTCTCTAGCCAACAACACGGAGTTCCATCTTCATCTCCTTTCTCTCTCTGAAAGCCACCTCATGAGAAATTCCAGATCCATGGCTGTTAGTGACTGATTCAAGTCGTGTTTATGCCTTTTTGTTCGTGGATCATGAGAAATCCTAGATCCATATTTCATCTCCTTTTCTCATGAGCTGTTTTATGCTCTGTTTCGTCATTGCTGCTTTTAGGTTTTATAAAAATAAAAACAGAGGGTTTGGTGTGGGAAGAAAAGGAAGGAAGGAATGAAGAAAAGAGGGTGTAGCTGCTGAGTTGACTCAAAGGTAGGGTTTAAAGTTGTAACCATTTTGGGTTTTATAAAAAATAAAAACAGAGGCTTGGTATGATTCTATCAATCGTTCAAGTAACCTTATTAATATCCAACTTTTGGGATCTGTTGTGCTAGTGAAACTTTAATTTTAGATCCGGAGATAGTTTTGTTTGCACCCTAAGTGTTTGATCTAATGCTTGAATGAAAAAAAAAAAAAAAAAAACTTATGTTAACCTTTTTCATTTTGTTTATTATTTTTTTTTGTGTATGTTAGATTGTGAATGTATGGAAGGTAATTATAATGTCTTTTGTGTTTTGGATATATGAACTCCATGTGTTTGATAAAATGCCTGACTAGGTTAACATGTGTTATTCTGTTAGTATGTTAGAAATTAATAGTGAATGCATGGAAGGTAGTTATAAGGTCTTTTGTGTTTTGGATATATGGATGTCTATTTAAAGTTAATGATGAATGTATGGAAAGTAATTATAATGCCTTTTGTGTTTTGGATATATGCCCTCCATGTGTTTGATGAAATATTTGAGTAGGTTAACATGTGTTACTTTTGTTAGTATGTTAGATGATGAGTTGGTCACACCGTTTAACATCTTATCTATTGTTTTGCAGTGGATAACGAAGACCCCCCCCCCCCCCGGTTAACATATGTTAAGATACGAAGTCCAAAGAAGCCGAGAAAAATATGTAGAAAAACTTTTGAATAAAGTTTTCTTTTTGGTAGTCAATGCATAGAATTACTAGATTTATTTTGTGGAAGTGGTCAATAGTTTGTAATCATACTTTGTAATAACGTGTGTTAATTGTTTGTATGTTTTATTTCTCAGTATACTTTGTAATACAACTTTAACAAATGTTACCTCACTAACACATGTTACCTTTTTTTTTCTAGTGTTTGACATTCTTGTTGAAACATGTGTCACAAAAAAAAAAAAAAAAAAAAAAACAAGTGACCTTTATTAGGTCATTGTTGAAGCTTCTGAATATCATTTTCTTTTTTAGCTTCTGAATATCATTTTCTTTTTTAGTACTCAATGTATAGATTTACTATATTTATTTTGTTAAAGTGATTAATAGTTTGTTATGATACTTTGTAATAATGAGTGTTAACATATGTTACCACACCACCCATACTAACAAATATTAGATCATCTCATGGGTATATTAGGGCAACCATTTAACTTTATCAAATAAGATAAAACATGTTACCCATTTATGACCAAATAACACATGTTACCCTTCCATGCAGTTCATTTGAATGTCCTGTGTAGGTTTATCTCTTGTTCAATAGTTTGTAATGATACTTTTTTGTAATAATGTGTGTTAATAGTTTGTATGTTTTACTTCTTAGTAAACTTATGAAGTGAAAACTATGTTAACATACGAATTCCAAGGAAGCCGAGAAAAATATGTAGAAAAACTTTTGAATAACGTTTTCTTTTTGGTACTCAATGTATAGAATTCTAGATTTATTTTGTTAACGTGGTCAATAGTTTGTAATGATACTTTGTAATAACGTGTGTTAATAGTTTGTATGCTTTTATTTTCTCAGTAAACTTATGAAGTGAAAACTATAGTGTTAAGTAAGACAAAAAAAAGCCTGACAATAAATACAAGTTCAACATATGTTACCAAATAACACATGTTAACCTCTTATGCAACATTAACACATGTTACCCTATCAATGCAGTTCATTTGAATGTCCTGGGTATGTTTTTTCTCTTATTCAATAGTTTGTAATGATACTTTTGTAATAACGCGTGTTAATAGTTTGTATGTTTTATTTCTCAGTAAACTTATGAAGTGAAAACTATAGTAGTAAGCAAGACAAAAAAGGCTGACAATAAATACAAATTTAACATATGTTACCAAATAATACATGTTAACCTCTTATGCAACATTAACACATGTTACCCTTTCATGCAATTCATTTGAATGTCCTGGGTATGTTTTTCTCTTGTTCATCTTGACTTTTCTACGAAGCACGCAGACTTGGTCAGATAACACATGTTACCCTATTTATGCAAAGGGCAATATGCATGATAACTATGTAACCTTTAAGGGGTCCTCATTGAAACTTTTTTGTTGCATACTGTTATTTGAATGTTATGTGTAGGTATATCTTTTTTTACAGTGCTACTTAGTCAACTTTATCAGATGAAATAACACATGTTACCCTTTTATGCTTAACTAACACATGTTACCCTTCTTCTTTTTTGTTAGTGTTTGACATTCTTGTTGAAACATGTGTCACAAAAGAGTAAAAGTTTAATAGGCGGAAGGTACATAGCCCGCGCCCAATTACCATACTTATAAAGTCTAGACAATATAATGTTTTATCAAACATCCCATACAAACGATCATGCAACCCGCCGCACAAAAACACCATACCACCAGAATTGTAATCCCTACTTCCTTAGCGCTGCTGATTCAACGTTGTCTTTCAAAAGATTCACTAGCGACCGTAAGATATGTGTTGCGAACCTCTTTCTCAGCCTCCTCAACTCCGCCAGCTTCTTTGCGCCATTTGTGCTGAAGCCGGCATTGAAACTTTCCTCCTTGCCCATGAACTTTTCCATATGTCGCATCAAGAACACCCCACAGTCGTCAACGTTGTTACGTGTTGCCCAATCAATCCTCTCCTTTTGTATACTTAAGCCATTGAATATTTCAGCCTTCGGGTGCTTGACTTCACGTAGATACTTCACTAGCATATCCTTCAGGTAAATAAATTAACACATGTTAGGAAGAAATTAACACATGATAACCAACAACTAACACTTGTTAATCAGAATAATAGCAACACGTGTTGAATAAAAATGCACTTTATTAACCAACTTACAATCTTGTATAACACAAGTTATTATACGTTTGCTATAACACAAGTTATTATAGGTAGTCAAAAAGAATAAGCAAAAGGCTGCAAGCTGATATCCAAAAAAACATAAAAACCATAGCGCGTGTACCTGTGTCCTTGCTTGAGGATTTGAGTCTAGTTTTTCCCAATGCAATTGGCTTCTTAACTGTTAAAATACTAAATTCGGGTCATGGAAATTTGTTAATCTGTTAACACATGTTAATATCGGTTACACACGTTATCCATTATAAATATTATTTGAAGAAATCACTAACACGTGTTAATATTTGGTACTTGGCTTCTTCACTGTTAACATGCATATGTGTTGAGTAAAAACTACACGTTTATTCCTCAATCACATGTGTTCTGTCAAGCTCAAGTCCTCAATCCAATAGCAATCTAACATAAACAAAATAATAATAAGAAAATCAAAAAGATTAACATAAGGTTTTTTTTTTCATTCAAGCATTTGATCAAACACTTGGTATGCAAGCAAAACTACCCCCAAAACTGTTTAACATGACAAACAAACATACACAATCCATTTCTTTTTCAGCAAACAAACCCACACAAAGCTGAATAAATGAAACAAAAAAAAAAAAACCCACATGAACTTACAATAGGAGAGAAACCGCAAAGAAAGTAAGAGACTTTAGAGAGAGAGAGAGTTAGGTGAAGATAGAGAGGGGGATCGAACCTGTCATCTTCTACGTCACATCTATCTTCTCCGGCCACACCTCTAACCACCTAGAAACCAACCATTTCAATACCCATTTCTAGTCATCCTGTTCGCCAGATCTTTTTCTCTCCAGTACCCGTCACTACCACCAGGCCCAGTCAAAGAAGAGGATATAATGGGTGTTGGGGTGTGATGTAATGTAATGTGTGTTGCAGGTTTCTTTGAAGAAGAAGAAGGAGGAGGAGGAGGAGGAGGAGGAGGTGTTGCAGGTTTCTTTGAAAAGAAGAAGAAGGAGATGTTGCAGGTTTCTTTGAAGAAGAAGAAGAAGGAGGATGAAGAAATAGGGTGTTGCAGGTTTCTTTGAAGAAGAAGGAGGAGAGATGTTGTCTTTGGGATGTGAAATCTGACAAGAAAGAAGGAGAGAGGTTGTCTTGCAACTTTACCAAAATACCCTTATTTGTACTATCTCTATTATACTAATATTATCTTCAATAGAAAGTCTTCCCAATTAATCTTAGCCATTGATCAACTCTAATGGATGGATAGGATATAGTTTTCATGGTTTCCACTCTAAGAGTGGGATTTCATAATATCCATCCCCTATATATATATATATATATATATATATATATATATATATATATATATATATATATGGTGTAAGTATATGAAGAAAACTCATTTTATAGTGAAAACCATGAACACCCATCTTGTGGTTTAGGATTAGCCACATCACCCAAAGAAAAAATCATTTTATAATACATTGAAGGGTATTATAGTAAAATGCCCCTCATGTCACCTCACCTATATATATATATATATATTTAATAAATACTTAAAAAAACATCATAATATGAAAGCTATGCATTTGACTTTTGTAACAAAGTTATACCATTTCAAAAAAAAAAAAAAAAAAAAATTTCCGTACATTTTTTTTAGTATGATTCTATTTTTTTTTTCTTTTCTTTTAAAATATATATTTATCACTTAATTCACTTCTAACCACCCTAATTAATTCATTAAATACCCAACCCCTTCACCCCAACTATAAATACACCACTCCCTACCCATTCTAACACTTGCTTAATCCTAAATCCTCTCTAAACCTCCCAATTCTTCAAGGAAATCCCAAGTGTGGAAGTCCACTTCTAAGTGAGTTTTCTCATAAACTCCAACTTTATTCTTCTTTCTTCACTTCTTTTCTTCTTTTAACCCCTTGGAGAAACCTCTAGGACCTAACTCTTGTTTGCTATGGCAAATGAATACGAGTAGGACACCAAAATGAGGCCTCAAAGGTGGCTCATCTTCTATTGTTTTTATGCACTAGAAGGTTAGTTGAAGTGATACCAACCAAATTCACCAACAACTTAATGTTGGATGGATTTGTGTTATGGTTAATAGTTGACAAAGGAAAGCCAAGGCTCTTCCAAACTAATTCACCATACACTACTTTAACCCTATAGTTGTATTATGTACATACTAAAATATATACTTTCAAAACTCTATTAATCTATTAACTTGGAAGGTTTGTGGATACATCCCTACCTTACCAATACTTGACTCTCTTGACCATCCGAATCACCTTTATGGTGGTTTGTGTTTTGGTTAGCCTTAAAGGCACTACTTGACTCTCATGACCATCCGAATCACCTTTATGGTGGTTTGTGTTTTGGTTCGCCATAAAGGCAATGCATGACTTCCTTGTACTCTTGAATCTCCTTCCGAATCTAAATTCATTTTTTTCTCTTTTCTTAACTCTAGTCTAACCGGAGATATAATCCTCATTTCTCAAGACTCGTTTTTGAGAACTTAACAAACGCACCCTAAGGTGAGTTCATACTTGTCCCCTTTTTATTCATTATTCTTTGGGGCTCAACATGTATCACTATCAAAACTTAAACGATTTCATACTCTTAAAAACTATTATGCTCAATCTAATTGCTATTATGCTATGCCATGCTAGAATTCAAAGTCTTACATACAAATGTACGATTAGTTAACAACCCACCTTACATGTATAGCGCTATAGGTTGACACGCCGCCCCCTTTATGGGTCATGATAAGATGAAGTCTTTTGTGTTATCGAGTGTTGTTGCCGTTTGTATGGTTCTACGTGCATATGCCTATATCATGATGATTCGAGTAGACTTTTCTATACTATGTACTTAGACTCAAACTAGTATGCTCACCAATGCTTTATGTGTTGACGGATATTTTATACATGTTGCAGGAAATGTTTAATGCAGGTTTATCAAGAAAACTACTTAGGATTGAACTAGAAACTCGCAACTAGTTTAATTTTCTATGTTTTGATATTATACTTTCCTTTTCATGAAACAATTTGTATTTCGTTATCTTTTAGACAATGATTATGCTATGAATGAAATTTTATCTTTAAATCATATTGTCATAATTAGTGTCATGAAGTCTTTGAACAATTCACCACAAGTCACGCCCCGATGTATTCCGCCATCGGTTGGGGTGTGATAGATTGGTATCAGAGTCATGACTATAGGGAATTAGGAAAAATTGTCATGTTTGAGCTAGACTATAGTTAAGTACCTTTTTTACCATTCCTTTTATCATGCTTAAAATACTTGTTCTCTCTATCTTGCTTCTACTCCATTCTCTTGGTTCTTAAAAATTACCTTCCTATTTGTGGATTACTCTACACTCGAAGACGCTCGTATAACACAAACGAAAGGAAATCACCGAAATAGGCGTGAAACCCTCACTTTGGTGATAACTTTCAATCCGCGTAAATTCTTTGTGTTTTTTAAACTACACCAAGATAGGAGTGATATCCTCACCTTGGTGGAAATTTCACAATTCTCGTTCTAGTGGACACTTACCAATCGAAGGTTAGAATTAATTTTCTTACCACGTTGGACAAAGTGTACAAACCACACTCCAAGAAACGACTTCGCTAAGATAGGAGTGAAATCCGCAACTTAGCGATTAGTTTCAATCCATGATTTTTTTTTTTCAATATCGCCAAAGCCTCAAATTTACAAATGACAAGAAACATGTAGTAACTAGAAGGGTGAATACCGTTAACCAAAAGTTTCGGCGAGAGTATTTCCACCTATTAGGCCAAAGCATGTTTTCAAACTCAAAGGTAAATTCGAATCACTTTGGTTAGTCTTAGTTCCGTTCCGGAACACTCCAATTGTTATTAAACAAGCCTCTTTTTTATGCTAATACTACTTCCAATTATGTTTTCATGCTATGTTTGCATTATATATTCGATTTATTTCACTCGCATACAATCTCAAGACTCGCATTACAAGCTACTCTCGCAATCTCCAAACAATACTAATAATCGCAAACCAACATAAATCAAAACTCCTTTATGTTAACTAAGTGCACTATACTTGCTTATACATATGTGTTACGCTATTTGAACAATGTGAAACTTGTATACTATACATGTAACTTGAACTTACATACTAAGTCTATGCGAACAACTTGGACTTATGTAAATATATATATATATATATATTTTTCCCGAATTTGCACCAACTTTACCGATCTAGTGAAATTTTACTCACAAGCTTTCATTGTTAATCAACATTCTAATAACTCCTTGCCTAAATTCAAAAGTCACCTTGTTTAAAAAAAAACGTTTATGCAAATTTTCTTATGTATAATTCTCGTGGATGTCTTCCCGTCTCAACAGCATCGACCTCAACCAACTGGCAAGTCTTATTGCCCAAGAACTAGTCAAGATCCTCCCTAACCTAGAGACACCAACAAACCCAATTCCAAACCCCGACGATATCATCCAATATGAGGAATCTCATTCTAAGTCCCGTAACCTTTGGCCTTAATCACTAAAAGCATTTATACATTTAAAACAAGATTTGCCTCTCACCTTGTTATATTTTCTTGATTAAGTATATACTGGATTTCAAAAGTGGATAACTACTATTTATATCACCAAAAAAAAAAAAATTGTTTCCAAATAGTCCAATTTCTCGTTTTATCTTAGTCGCCTTAAAAAAAATTTCTAGTAAAATTTTCAACCTTGTTCAAACCACAAATTCTACTATTTCATATAGGGGTGTACAAAAAGCTCGCGACTCGAGGCTCGCTCGAAACTCGCTCGAAAAAAGCTCGATCGAAAAGGCTCGTTTTGTTTTCGAGCCGAGCCGAGCCGGCTCATTTTGTAATCGAGCCGAGCTCAAGCCAGGGGTGTTCAGCTCGTGGCTCGGCTCGATGGCTCGACTCGTGGCTCGGCTCGATAGCTCGACTTAGGCTTGTGTATGTGTGATTAATATATAAATGAAAGTAATATATTTTGGCTCCAAACGCAATTCTAAAATTCAAATTTTGAAAGCCCCGCTCATACTATCCAATAAACCCAAACTTAGAAAAATAAAAATATACATGTATATGTGTAATTTTATTTTATTTTATTTATTTTTTTGTTTTTTATTTTATAAATATTTATAAAAAAATAATAAAAAAATAACGAGCTGGCTCCAGCCAGCTCGAGCTCGGCTCGAACATTTACGAGCCGAGCTCGAGCTCGGCTTTTCAGCTTGATCAAAAAAACGAGCCGAGTCGAGCTGGCTCGTTTAAGTTCGAGCTCGAACTCGAGCTTAGCCTGGCTCGGCTCAACTCGGCTCGTGTACAGCCCTAATTTCATATATGATATACCGTATAAATACTTATTTTCCCAAAATTTCTATATGTTATACAAATATACTTACCTACCTTCAATTTTCACTATTTCATACCGTATAATTACTTATTTCCCTAAAATTTGTACTATCTCTCATACACGGTGCACTTACCTATCTTCACAAAATTTTACTATTTCATATCGTATATTCTTCCCAACATTTGTTACATTAACCCCATACACAAGCCTACTTATATGTACCATTTTATCTTTCACTAATTACAAAAATTCTTAGTCGGTTAAACTTTCAAATTTCTATGTATAGCCTAGGGTTAAAATTTTAAAAGTACTTCTCTTACGAGCATAATTATCACACAGTAACTAAATACAGTATTTTATTTAAACATAATAAACTAACAAGTCTTTGTTCTTATTAAACCCATAACAAACCCCTTACCTATTTTTTTTTTCAAAAGATTGACTCTTATTTAAATTTCGAGACGAAATTTCCTAAAGTAGGGGAGACTGTAACATTCGTATTTTTCGTACTTTCCATTCTAGTCCTTGTATTATTGTATCTTGTCATTTTACACCCTTGTAATCCCGAGCTTATGATCAATGGAAAAGTATTTTGTCAATTGCATTTAATCTTAATCTATTTCATTTATTCTATAAATTCTACGTGACGCAAACTTTATGTAACGTCGCGTGATTTTTAATTTTCTTGTATTTTGAATTCTATATTTAACAAATTCCAAGTTCGTCTTTACTCGTTTCTTATATGTTACTCCTACCCATTCATGACGAGTTGCCATTATAATTTACCCTATTCAATTCAGGCGTTATAACAAGAAACTTATTTAGTTAAGATCTTAATATATACTTATTATTAATAAAACACACACACACACATATATATATATATATATTTAATAAATACTTAAAAAGAACATCATAATATGAAAGCTATGCATTTGACTTTTGTAACAAAGTTATACCATTTCAAAAAAAAAAAAAACATTTTCCGTACATTTTTTTAATATGATTATATTTTTTTTCTTTTCTTTTAAAAGATATATTTATCATTTAATTCACTTTTAACCACCCTAATTAATTCATTAAATACCCCACTCCTTCACCCCAACTATAAATACACCACTCCCTACCCATTCTAACACTTGCTCAATCCAAAATCCTCTCTAAACCTCCCAATTCTTCAAGGAAATCCCAAGTGTGGAAGTCCACTTCTAAGTGAGTTTTCTCATAAACTCCAACTTTATTCTTCTTTTTTCACTTCTTTTCTTCTTTTAACCCCTTGGAGAAACCTCTAGGACCTAATTCTTGTTTGCTATGGCAAATGAATACGAGTAGGACACCAAAATGAGGCCTCAAAGGTGGTTCATCTTCTATTGTTTTTATGCACTAGAAGGTTAGTTGAAGTGATACCAACCAAGTTCACCAACAATTTAATGTTGGATGGATTTGTGCTATGGTTAATGGTTGACAAAGGAAAGCCAAGGCTCTTCCAAACTAAGTCACCATACACTACTTTAACCCTATAGTTATATTATGTACATACTAAAATATATACTTTCAAAACTCTATTAATCTATTAACTTGGAAGGTTTGTGGATACATCCCTACCTTACCAATACTTGACTCTCTTGACCATCCGAATCACCTTTATGGTGGTTTGTGTTTTGGTTAGCCTTAAAGGCACTACTTGACTCTCATGACCATCCAAATCACCTTTATGGTGGTTTGTGTTTTGGTTCGCCTTAAAGGCAATGCATGACTTCCTTGTACTCTTGAATCTCCTTCCGAATCTAAATTCATTTTTTTCTCTTTTCTTAACTCTAGTGTAACCGGAGTTAAAATCCTCATTTCTCAAGACTCGTTTTTGAGAACTTAACAAACGCACCCTAAGGTGAGTTCATACTTGTCCCTCTTTTATTCTTTATTCTTTGGGGCTCAACATGTATCACTATAAAAAATTAAACGATTTCATACTCTTAAAAACTATTATGCTCAATCTAAATGCTATTATGCTATGCCATGCTAGAATTCAAAGTCTTAAATACAAATGTACGATTAGTTTACAACCCATCTTACATGTATATCGCTATAGGTTGACACACCGCCCCCTTTATGGGTCATGATAAGATGAAGTCTTTTGTGTTATCGAGTGTTGTTGCCGTTTGTATGGTTCTACGTGCATATGCCTATAACATGATGATTCGAGTAGACTTTTCTATACTATGTACTTAGTCTCAAACTAGTATGCTCACCAATGCTTTATGTGTTGACGGATATTTTATACATGTTGTGGGAAATGTTTATTGCAGGTTTATCAAGAAAACTACTTAGGATTGGACTAGAAACTCGCAACTAGTTTAATTTTCTATGTTTTGATGTTATACTTTCCTTTTCATGAAACAATTTGTATTTCGTTATCTTTTAGACAATGATTATGCTATGAATGAAATTTTATCTTTAAATCATATTGTCACAATTAGTGTCATGAAGTCTTTGAACAATCTACCACAAGTCTCGCCCCGATGTATTCCGCCATCGGTTGGGGGGTGTGACAATGAGCATCGCCACATCGTGTGTAGCATATAATCTTCTGTTCTCTGACCT